>OY744521.1:182947244-183012244 GCA_963556195.1 Sepiola atlantica | reverse complement strand
CATTGGTAGTTAAAATTAGTGCTTGAGATACGTGTACAAAAAGTGGAAGCTTGGGCGAAAGTCCAAAATGACACGTAGCGAAGAAGGGAACATATTTCTCTTTCGCAGATGAGCTGATTGCATCGTCGCAGTTCTCGAGGTTTAAACCCCCCCCCCCCCATCCACGCGCACACACCTTGCGGAGGAAAATTTGGGAAGCTAATGTGTAACCCTAAGAATACGGAAGAAGAGAATGGGGATGCTTCTGTGGATAGTGTTTCTTGTGGATGGCCTATATGAACTGTATCTTTGGTGGTTTGCATTATATTATTAACATTGAATAAATATATATTGTTTTTGTTTTTTCATGTATAAATAACTAAAAACGTTTGGGGATATACTAGCAAAAATATGTCCCCCCCCCCCCGGGGCATATTTTTGCTAGTATATATAATATAGGTGTTAAGTTTGCTAATGAACAGACGATTGTAGCAATTGTTTTTGTTTATACTAATTATTTTGTTATTGTCGCTTATGTTTTGAAACATGACATAAATCATAAATCTATGATGTCACGCTAAAGCGATAATTATTTTGTTAAGGTAATGTGTTAAGATCTATTTATAAGAAAGTGCAAATAGTCGGTAAAACCTCAGAATGAAGATCTCAAGATTTCGGTTTCGATTTCTAGTCATGGCATCCGTTTTGTTTGTTGGGAATTCATTATTTACTATTAAGCAATATTCCCCATTTATAAAAGTTCGAAATAAGACAAATTCCGCAATATATTTATTACGTTTAAAAACTTGTAACTGACGGATGGAAAGACGGATAAAACCTCCATTGATATTATATATATATATATATATATATATATATATATATATATATATATATATATATATACATATATATATATACGATTCCGTAAAGATTGAAACGCATACGTATATATATAATTATTAAAAATATTTATAATTAAATAATTATCGGTAGCCATTTCTTAGCTGAGTCTTTTAATGAGTAATAAATAGAAGCTATAAAATCTAAGCTATAATGCAGGGCCTTCCTGTTGAACACTGTTATGAGAGCTGACTATAGTTGTCCGCCTCCTCGACACATGTATAGTGTTTATTTCTCATCTCCTCCGTGGCCATTTATAGTAGCCTTATTGATTAAGCGCTCGGAATTTTAGCTAAATACGACTCTTGTTCTGGGGTTCGACTGGTTTGAATTGTTATCTCTCACTGATGATTCCGTAAGGATGAAACATATGCGTATGTAGATAATAATTTAAAATATTTATTAATTATATATATATAACTTTTGCCAATTATATATATATATATATATATATATATATATATATATATATATATATATATATATATATATATATATATATATATATATACAAAAGAGTTTTTACATCTCCATCCAATAATGTTTTATTATTCACATATGCATGCTGTTCCTGTGTGTGTGCGTCTTATGTATGACTGCAAATACGTTCGTTGGTGTTGTTGCCGCTAGACATAGATGTTCACACTGTGTTTGTGTATGTGATGTTTGACGAGTGTGTGCATGCGTAGTCAGTCCTTCGTACATCTAAGAAATATTTTTTGATTCGTACAATTGAGTGAACGCCATCTAAATTGGGCCCCACGTGAATATCTGCCTCTGTACTGAACAGAACAATGTAACCTTTGACATAATAGCAGGAAAAATGACAGATTGATCACCGCGACCCCAACCATCTGCAAAAAGAAAAAAGAAAAAAGAAATGAAATGGGAGAAAAATAAATTTCGAAAGAACGATGGAAAATATTGAATAAGAAAATGAACCAAGAGTAAGGCAATGGCGAAAAACGTCACAAAATCATAAAAGAGAGATGAAGAAGATGTAGAATAAGAAGATGCACGAGAAGGGTGAATACGAACGGAAAGGGTGAATACGAACGGAAAGGGTGAATACGAACGGAAAGGGTGAATACGAACGAAAAATAAATATTGCAATTAGAAGGAATAAAACATAAACAAATAGGGAAAGAAAAAAAATAACTTGAATCAAAGAAAATAAGGAGAGGAATCGGAAAAAGAAAAAGAAAATTAGAAGGAATTGTAAGAATAATAATAATAATAATAATAATAATAATAATAATAATAATAATAATAATAATAATAATAATAATAATAATAATAATAATAATAATAATTCGATTAAACAGTAAGAAATAAGAATACGTAAGAAAAAAAGAAGAATGTGAAAGATACTATCACAGACTTAAGCAACTTAATTTACGCATGGGTCAAAGCAGTAATTATAAGACTAAAAATAAAAAACTAAACCTCGTAAAAAGAATGGACCAACAATGCCAGGATGGGAAACCAGATTGGAAACTTAGATCAAAAAACTATAAAAATAAGCTAAAGCCGTAAAAGTAAACCAAAGAGAAAGAATAAGATGGAAGAGGAAAGATATGACTGACAAAAAAGAAAGACTAAACAAGAAACATGAAGAACGAAAACAAAAGATACTTGCAAAGGGGAAAGACTGTGACAATACATATACAAATCTGAATAGCACAAAGAAAACAGCACCTATGAAAACAATGAAAACCAGTTTTACTAAAACGTAAACAGAGGGGAAAAACAGAGCAACCGGACTTGACAGAAACAAAACACCCCTGGGCAATATATGGCACAAGCGACAAGACTACACCAAACATTTCTACTGACTGAAAAATATCAAAGAAGACCTTCATGAAATTGAAGGGGCAGAAACCAAAATTAAAGAACACCCAAGAAAACATTAGAATTTGGTAGTCAGTGTTCAACTGTATGACCAGTTTATTTACAAATCAGTAAACTGCCAAGAACACTAAAACGCATATTTATATTAAGGCTAGAATGTTCCATTATGCTCAGATAGGGAAATCCATTCTCTGAGTTTTGATTGGTTTCTAGTTTATGAATGGACATTCTAGTGTATAAATATTGCTTCATTCAAGCAAGAGTTTTTCTGTCAACTGGAGTCAGTTGGAGCACCTTATGCCGGTAAGTGTAATTTTGATTCTACCCACCTCAGTACACGAGCGTAATGGTCTCTCGAGAAGAATGAGTTTCTTCTAGTCTGTTTGATTGTGATGGAGTAATCTGGCCAATGGCCAGGCGGATTTTGCTTTCATTGGTTTAGGGATACTTGTTGATGTTGGGTGCTTGTGCGATGTCATTACGCTTCCTCTGGCTTGCTGCACTGCTGTATTAGGTGTATGGGAATCTCAATGTGCTGGCGTAAGGGATTCAGGGTAAGCACTGAAAATTGGGACTGGAATTGCAGGTGTTTCAAATTTTCTTAGAAATCTACAGTTTCGCAGAGTGATTCTGCCTGACCCATCAATTCTGATCCGACGGTTAGGGAGAGTTTCGACAACTCGGCCTATTGTGTCCAATCGACGATTAGTATAGCGTTATATCGAGACTTTTTCTTCTTGGAATGGATGTAGAGTATTGTACCACTCTATGAGGTTGAGTGTGGGGTTCAGATGAACTTATCTCACGGTTTCCTAGCTTCAGCTATCCATTTTACGTGTTGGTTATATAGTGCCGGTTGGGATGGTATGAAGTCACGAAGTCGACGGGGGAGAAATAGCTGTGCCGGGTATAGACGGTGTTGCGATATTGCAGGATGCTCGGGCGACATTGTCATATTTCAATGAGCTCTGAAGACCTGCATTGCCATGAATTATCCTCTTTGCTGTTTTTACAGCAAGCTTTGCTCGGCCATTAAATTGAAGGTATGCTACTGAGGACTGCCTGTACGTCACATACTATGTCTTGAGGAACTGCTAAAATATGTTAGAATTGAAAGGTGCTTAGTTCTTCTGTGGTGGCATATGTGTAAAATAGTTTCCTACAAATAGATATTAGTTTTAAGGTGATGGCATGACCTGGTTTTAGATTGTACAAAATAATCCAATCAATGAGTCTATTTGCACATATCAGGTGTAGAGTGATTGAATGATAACCATCTATTGCATCCAAGACGTGTTTTGTGTTAGCTGGTACCTGTACTTCCAATTGGAGTGCGAACTAGTGTGGTGTGTCTCTCGTTTGCATTGGGAGTTTAAATGCTGATAGTTAATTGTTCTTCTCGGTTTTGCATCTTGTTTTGCAGTGGTTACTAATCGGTAATGGAACTAACGGGCACTGAGTTAAAAATACTTCTTTTGACATCATCCCAAAAGACGTGTTGTAATTGCTCTTTGAAATGATAAGGCACAAGAATTGGGTTATGTCTAGCTTTAAGAATTGCTCCCTTTTTAAGGTGGATATGGGCGATATCGTTTTTTAACGCTATTTTAGCAAAATGCTCCCGGAACCAACCTTTAAACCTGTCAATGTTTTCGTCCGTTGAGGTCAAACGGAAGGCTTTTTGGTGACTTGTCAATTGCTTCCCGCACTCAATATGTTGCATTGCGATATTTTCCTGTGTTGAAAATGCTGCCGCACGATTTAGGAAATCTTCAGGACGTATTCCCACATCAATGCATGCTGCCTTGCTGAAATAAAGACGCTGGACCCTCTTGCATATTTAAAGCGTTTGCTTGGTTGGTTATCTCTGAACCTCGAATTTCACAGGCAACCACCCTGACATAGAAGTGTTAAATCTTCAACAGCCCGAACGATTTCCTTGATAGGACTAGGTTATTCATTGTAGGCCCCATGTTTAACGGATGCCTTGGTCACCCTTGGCATCTAGTGACCTCACTATTAGGGAAGATATTCGGCATTGTTCTATGATCAGCAGGGATGTTTTTGGCGTGTCTGAGATCCGAATTTGGTGAGAATCAAATCGATTTTCGCTACTGGTCGTATATGTGCCCCTTGTTTGGTTAAATATGATTTGAGCGATTCCAAGACAATGATTCTTTGCTCGGAACACTCTCGAAAAGTTGTTAGACTTCTCTGCATGTTTTAACCTATGCTTGAGATTTTTACTTGTGGGAGCTCGTTTCCTGAGTGCAATGTTGGTGGCTACCATAGCCACTACAAACTAGAAACGATTTCGATTTAGTAGAGTTATTATCGCAGTTAGAATGTGTTGCTATGAACATTACCTCTATTAGCCTATGGAGCATTGTTGGGGGGGGGGGGCTTGCGTAGACATTCGCGAAATAGCCATGTCGGAGGTTTTAGTTATTGAAGTTTGGTCTTGCAATGCTGATTCGAATGCTTCAAAATTACGGAGAATTCTGTTCGAGAGATTTAAGTGTTCTGGCTTTGGCCATTAGGTATGTTTTGAGTATGTCGTTCGCTATTCTCCTGATGAGTTGGTCGTTTATGTACATATCGGACAGATCATGCGCACAAAGGGGACATAAAAAATTGCAGTCCAGGGCTGTGGCCAAGAGGCGGACGAGCTAGTTCTGTATTGTCTCAGCCGCACCCTGTGATATAGGGACAGAAGTAAGGCGATGAGCGATTGGATTTGACCTCGGAGGAACCAATGTATCTATCATTCATAGAAACTTGTCTGGTTCAGTAGTGAAGAATTTAAGGTGGGTGTTGACTATGGCATTCTGGACGAACTCATCAGCAGAATTGTATAGCTTGATGTTGGCCTGAGATGTCGGCATACATGTCGCTTTGGTGAACACTTTCCAATCAATTCTGAATTTTCTGGATTGTTGATGGGTCATTTCGAGATGGAGATGGGACAGTTTGGCTGCTGAATCCTTGGCATAGGTTGTTAGAGCGGATAACTGCTTAGCTTGTTTAAAGATTCGCAGGGCTTCTCCAATTGATGTTACCCTAGTTATTTTAACATGGCCCGATTCATCATTTGTAGGTCATCTTTTGTCAGCTTCTGATATGCACCTGTGACAGCATAGGTTTTAGCTGACCTAACAGTTATCCCTGCCTTGACAAAGTAATGTTTCCAATCTTCAGAATCTATATATTCTGTTCGTAGCGCCATATATAATTTAGAAGTCACTGCTCAACGGTATGACAGTTGAGTTACAAACAAGTAAACTGAAGAGTACATGAGTAGCCGGTTTATATTAAGGATAGAATTTTCCATTATGCGCAGATGGTCGTTTCTTCTCGGGGTTCTGATTGGTTGCTAGTTCATGAATGGACATTCTAGTTCGTAAATATTGCTTTATACAAACAAGAGTGTTTTTTCTGTCTACGGGATGCAAGTTCTAGCCCCTTCTGCCGGTAAGTATCATTTTGATTCAAAATAAAGAACCACATTAATACAAAAAGACAGTGAGAAGGTAGCGATCACAAGTAACTTCAGATCTATAACCTGCCTATCAACCTTGTGGAAATGTTAATGACACAACTAAGCGAACAGATCTACCACTCCCGTAATAACCATGCTATACATAGACAAAGGTAGATAAAAACGCAGAAAAAGAACATAGCCTTGGCATGGATCGACTACATAAAAGCCTACAACACAATCCTCCTAAGCATTGATTAATTTAATGCTAAAGGATGTACAAAATATCTGACAAAATTATTAACTACAGAACTGAGAGCTGTAGGATGACACCTGCCAGAGATAAGAATACAGAGAAGCATTTTACAGAGAGACTTTTTAATCCCAGTTCACAAGAAGTGCAATATCGGATACAATAAATTCAGAATTGAAAAGTGTGCACTACTAGAGATAGAGAAGGGAAAACTCGAAACAGCCCATGGCAGAGAATTGCCGAACTGGAAGGCATTGAAGGCGCCTAGCGAACGTGGTATTTATATGGGAGTTTGGGAAGTGGAAACCATCAAATCAAGAGAGATGAAATATTGCATAACTTACCTTTTACTGAAACATACGACCAGAAAAAAAGCAAGAAAGTTAAAGAAAAATAAGGAATAAGAACAGATTTAATTTAAGTTTATGAACGCGGAATTTTGAAACTTTTTGATGTCTTATTCTGCAAAACGTAAATTCAAATCTAAAAACGCCTCAAGTAGAGAAAGGAGAGAAGTTGTCATAATGGGCCATACAAAGTTATTTCAAATTCACTCGGATCTATTATGACTTCACATCGTATTAATTTTCCGTTCATGACAAATGTTTTTTTGTTGGAAATAAAACCAAATAATGTTAAGTAAATTAGTTTTAAACTTTTCGGAAATGATCTTAACAATTATTGAAAGTTTGGTTGGAATTTGACCCGAAATAGCGGAGTCTTAACTACTGCACACATTTGCTGGATCATTCTACGATTTCTAAAGATAAAAGTGCTAATCGGAATATTTGTCTGGTTTACTGCATATACAAGTATGTTTGGGTTGTTTAATGGCGAAACACAGCACATAAAATTGCTATTATTTGCATAAAGTTGCTATGTTACCCATATATATGAGAAAACTGCAGCTTCTTACCTTTATCAACAATATTAGTGTATATATATGATCATAATATATCCGATATGATTTAAGCTCCGCATAGCCGATTCCATATTTCGCGTCTTCCTCAAAATTTTAAATATCATGGTTTCTTTTGATCGTTGATTGATTTGGAGTTAATCGTTAGAAACCTTTTTTATGTTGGGTGTATCTGACCGAATTTTTCCACAAACTGATACCGGTTTAGGGAACACACGTGTTTCCATAAGTTATTTAATGTGGGGTATGTGCCTGTTGCATACGATAGCTCAGTCCATTGTTTCATCCTACTGGGGAAGGCTGAGAGGACGGATGGTCAAGTAAATAGAGATAAATAGAGGATATGAACTTGAGATGAAGTTCAATCCGAATTGTAGAGTTGAATGGTCCGCTATAATAACGTTTATATGTGAAGTCATCTGATACTAAAACGCTTATATGTCTTTCTCGATGGGATAATCGAATATTAATACTTAATGGCAAGATGGTTTAATATGTAAGTGAGACTAGCGCAAAACTAGTCGATATGCATCTCGTCACAGTCGACAAAATTCGACATCCATACAACCGGGAAAATTTGATAAAAGTCCACATGCAAACATCCCGTCTGAGTCGATCATTCTGTATAAACATAGGCTCTCAAAGTCGACAAAATTAGCATGTACAGAATCGGCAAAAGTCGAATTACACGTATCCTGTCGAGTCGACAAAAGCCTATGTGCTTACAAGCTCAACAACAATCGGCATGCCTGCAGTCTGTCAGGATTGGTTAAATTGTCAAAATAGCGTGGGTTAAATTAACCTGTTCTTTAGTTTAGTTTAGTAAAATGTCGACCACCAGTTAGAAACGACAACGTTTATCTACACATTTTGATAACTTAAAAAATCCAAGTCTTTCAAAATTGTTAAAGAATAAAAAAAACTGAGAAATACTGCAATTATTAAAGGTATTTTGAAATAATGAGTCAATTATGTTAAAACAGTTTGTGAGAAGCCGCGCTGTCTAGCAGATGATCAATATCGGGCATTGGTGCCATACTAGTTCCTGGATATGATCATGAAAACCCTTAATATATATGAAGCAACCCAAAAACCGACCGATGATATTTTTTATTCATACTTATGATCTATTTATATATCAAAAATTGCATGTATAGTGATTAATTCATTCATGTCGTCCAGTCATAATGAAGTCGAAATTAAAGATGGCGACGCACACGCTGTTCACATATGGAGATACAAAAAGAAATCAAGAAAGCTAATCGCAACAAGTATTGAGAAACAATTCTTCCATGTGCCTTTTGTTTGACGATACAGGACATGGAAGCAGATGTAAATGATTTTCAAATCATTTATGTATCGAATTTACATAAATTTCACAGCGATTGTATGAATGCATTTGCAGTATTGAGTGTCCGATAACCCGTGTGAAAAGTAATACTTTCTTATCCATACGCCAAATACGAGTAAATATTCAACTCACATGGGACGTTTTTGCACGTTGCAAACACGTCGTGTTTTAATTAGAAGACATTTGATATTGTTGAGACGTTAAATGTTGCAAACAATTATTTTCTTGGTCTCAACTGATCGTTCATTTCTAACGTTGTCACAATGTTATAGTCACATTGCGAAGTGATGTAGATGGAAAGTTCCGCACTGGTCAAATACCACCAGGATACCTTTTTCTTTTCTTATCAATGTATGTAGAGTATAAAATATCTCTCTCTCTCTCTCTCTCTCACACTCTCTCTCTCTCTCTATCTATCTATCTATCTA
Source organism: Sepiola atlantica (assembly GCA_963556195.1). NCBI lineage: Eukaryota > Metazoa > Mollusca > Cephalopoda > Sepiida > Sepiolidae > Sepiola > Sepiola atlantica. The sequence goes on along the minus strand of OY744521.1, from coordinate 183,003,082 downwards.
TCTATCTATCTCCCTTTTTAAATTGACAATCACGAAATATTGGATTTTATTATCCATTTTCTGTAGCGCATTTGCCACTATTTTTAAACTGTCCGAATGTTCATGAGAGAGTGCTAGAATTCGAGCGATTAAAAAAAGTACATCTTATTTGGGTTAGGGTTAGGGTTAGGGTTAGGGTTACGTAGTTTTCTTCCAAGTTCTTACTTTTATGCATAAGCATGTTTAAATTTAAAAAAAAAACAACATCCATTGTTATAAACTTTATAGTTATCATTTTTCACCCGGTGTAGATAGGTACTTCAGCTAGCAGTAAATATAATTTCTATATTTCTACTGATACCAGATTCTTATCTCTAAGCTGTTAAAATGTCACAACAACGCAACGTTACAATGTAACGTTGCGAGTATGTTGTGGGTGAGTCTACAAAAGAACACTAAAGAAACGTTTATATTTGCCCATGAAACGTTTATCTAATATTGTGCCAACGTCATTTTCTTGTCTGTGGCGTGTATTGAACATTCTGGAATGATGGAAATGTCCTTTAAGATGCATGTAAATTAACATTTACACCTCTTGCTAATACTTAAATGGCTTAAACAACTTGTTTAAAGTTAATTATTCACATAGCAAAGCCATAAAAGAGTTCTCTTGTCATGGCTTGCACGTTTAAACATTTTTTTTTCATTTTTGCTGACGAAATGCACACACACTTAGAGGGCGTAGGTGTCATTACATTTGTAATCAACGCCGCTTTTAATGTTAACGAACCACAAAAGTAAGTAATTCACAAGGCTCAATTTGCATAAATTGTAAGAAGTTGGGATGCGAAAGTGACAAAAACAAGCCAATACAACTACAATTTGTAAAGGTTTTGCTAAATATAAGAGCAAAATTAGCGATGGTAAAATAAAAAATAATTCAAGAAAACAATGGACAAAGCGATACATAATAAACCTCTCTCTCTCGCCACTCGCTTTATATATATATATATATATATATATATATATATATATATATATATATATATATATATATATATATGTGTGTGTGTGTGTGTGTGTGTGTGTGTGTGTGTGTGGGTGTGTGTACTTCTTTATTATTTATATTTTGAATTTTTTCTATTCAAATATGAATTTTATAACATAAAGTAATTATAATAGCTCAATAGTTTAAGGCCAGAGCTATTCAATATTTTTATGTAGTTTTATACCATTTCAATGTTATAAAGGACAGATTCACGTTATTTCATAAAACTTTACACCCACCAGCGCAAGTTAGAAAGATATGATGATCTACGAGAACAATGTGTAAGAAATGGATGGAAAACAATTGTATTTCCTATCGAAATCTGATGTCGAGGTTTTATTGCCAACTCAACCTCCACGTTTTTTAATAAATTTGGTCTTTTTCCATCAGTCAAGAAAAATACATAAAGGAAATACAAGAGAAGGCTCTATCTGCATCAGAACGGATATGACAATCCCATAGAGTGACGACAATCCAAAAAAGTCTGGTAGTATCATAGATACTGCTTAGGTGCTCTGGGTTAGTTATAATGATGCTTCAGCCACGAAGCTATGCCTGAATCCAGAGTCATCATCTGATGAACGCTTTGTTGGAAGCAATGCTGCTCTACAAGCAACAGTATTGTATATATATATATATATATATATATATATATATATATATATATATATATATATATATATATATACACATATATACAGATACAAGCAAGCGTTGTTGAACGTCACGGAACTTTCTCGTTTGTAAATCTTCTTCGTGAGGTTCTCAAACCGTTGAGCTATCCTTCTGGTTTCAGGTGGCAGTTCGTAGAGTATTTCATCGATTGTTCTTAATTCGGCCATTTCTTTCGAACGCTTTCGACTTTCTTAGTCGTCTTCAGGAGTAGGGTTTTTTTTAAACTAGGAAGACTTGAGTTAATGTTTTATAGGTATCGTTAAGGGCGAATGAGAGCTAAAATAACTTTCAACACAGATACTAACATATTAAAAGTATTCCATAATTGAATGAAAATAAAGTAATAAAAAATAATAGTAATAAGAATAAATAATAATAAATAAATAAATAATAGTAATGATAAGAATTAATAAAATAAATAAATAAATAAATAAACAATAAAACCAAATACACAAACAGATAGAATAAAATCAACTCAACCACATATCCTCTCTTTTCTTTCATTCGCCCTTAACTCGACGGTTTGAGAACCTCAGGAAGAAAATTTACAAACGAGAAAGTTCCGTGACGTTCAACAACGCTTGCTTGAGGGATATATATATATATATATATATATATATATATATATATATATATATATATATATATATATATATATATATATATATATATAACCGAAAATTTGGATTTTTTATCGGCTACGGTAGTCAAATGACATCCCGTAGCTGCAATCAGTCCTCCATGCTAGTCCCTTGTTATGCGCAAGTTTTCGTAGGCAATGAAGTTGTTTCGCTGTACGCAGTGGTCCTAATCCCGCCTGCTTGAGGTGAGCACGTAGTGTGCCCAGCAGATTTCTGCAGTGCCGTCCTCATCGCGGTTGGTAGGCTTGCGAGCCAGTAACGGCAAAGTCTAGTGCCCTCTGTGCGGGAGTATCAGGGTTCATTCGTAGACCATCTTTGTTAAGCGACCTTTGTGTAGAGGGGTTTTTCGTTGCACAGCTCGTATAGTGCCTTGTTGCTGATAAGTTTTTTCGGCCAGCAGTGATTTGTGATGGAAGTAGATGGTTAATAAGGACAAAGAAAGAGGATAAGGAGAAGATGGAGAAATTGGAGAGAATAAGAAAAGGAATACGGAGCTTTAGAAAAAGAAGAGACCGAAATAGAAGATAAAGAAGTAAAAAGAAGAATATGAAGACAAAATGAAGAATAATAAAAAATAAGATGAAGATGAAGAAGAAAAAGACAAAAAAGATTAAGAAGAATGTGGAGAAGAAAATAAACAAATTTATTTGCCACTCACTATGCGCTATTGTCTTGAGTCGATCTATCTATTAATCTTTTTATGAAGTCGGGGTAATATTGTTAGTTATTATTGGGTCAGTGTGAGAAGAATGCGAAGTCAGAACAGACGATGGGAAATAAGACAAAGTAAAATGGAAAAGAAAGAAGAGAGAAGTAAAGCGAAAGAAAGAAAGAAAGAAATGAAAGAAGAAGAATAAAGAATTAAAAAAGGGGGAATAAAATAACCTTATTTTCACTCCCCACCCTCTCCCACTCTTCTCTCTTTTAATACATACTCATACTGTTCTTACGCCCCTTTTACGCGTACACACACTCTCTTTTTCATATATACACTCGCTTCTTCACAATTTTTCTCAAACTAACTTTCTCTTTCTTGTACACATACCTCCATGTCCTATTTCTCTTTACTCTCACACACACTCTCTCTCTCTCTCTTTCTTTCTCTCTCTCTCTCTCTCTCTATATATATATATATATCTTTATACCCGTTCTCTTTCACACGTACACTCGCTCTCCTATGCACAATCTCTCACTTTCTCTCGCACATTCACACACACACACACACACACTTATACTCTTTGTCGCTTCCTTTTAATAATACGCTCTCTCTCTCCCCTCTCTCTCTCTCTCTCTCTCTCTCTCTCTTATTTACAATCTCTGTCAAATTCAACCCCTATCTATCTCTCCATCTTTTTCCTGTCGATTCAATTGATCATTGTTCTCCTGTCTCAATCATTGAGTGTTGTTCGATTCGCCCAAATTATTGATCTGCTCACTGCACGCCTTCCTTCCCATGATGCAAATCGACTTCTTCCAAATGACTAGTGTGAAGGTCATGGCTGGTACGAGTTCTTTTCCTTTTTTCACCGTTCTCTTTTGGTAAATGTCACGATTTTTACGTTACCAGGCAGGAATAGCATAGCGACCCACATTGCAACTTCAATTAACGTGGCTGCCCCACAGCGATAGCCCAATTCTAATGGCTGGCAATTCTTTTTTCAAGCACCCCCCTTCTCTCTCTCTCTCTCTCTCTCTCTCTCTCTCTCTCTCTCTCTCTCTCTCTCTCTCTCTCTCTCTTTCTGTTCGGAAGGATATTTGATACGAGAAGAAGAAAACTTTTTATATGAAAGAAAGAGAGAGAAGGAGACAGAGAGAAGGAATGAACAGTTATGAGATTGATAGAAACAAATATTAAATAAAAAGAAGAGAAATACATTTTGAATGGGGTCAGATCTTTGCAAGAAGCCCACTTTTTTGTAAAGAATGAAATAAAAGTAAATAGAGAGAGAGTGGCAGAGAGAGAGGGGTTGAGAGAATAGAATAGAAATATATAGTAAGAGAAGAAGAGGTGGTGAGAAAGAGGGAAAACTATGAAATTGACAGAGACAAACAGGGAAAATAAATATAAACTTATTCTGGCACAAGGCCATCCAACATTTTACAACAATCTGTAATTTATTAGCCAAAAAGTAATCTTTTTTCCAATAAAAAAGACAAAGACGAATAAAAAAAATAAGAACATACAGACGAAGTAAACGAATTAGAAGAAAGAAAATAAAAGGTTGCATAGAAGAGACAAAGAAGAACAACAAGTTGAATGTTGAGCAGGATTTAGATTTAATCAATATAAAGCCCTCATCCTTATCTCTTTTAATTTACACCAGTTGATCCCAGGAAGCTTGAAAATATATATACTTCTTTAATTTTTTTTTTAAACTATTTCATTAAACATATCTAATAATTAAAATATTTTATAAAATCACAAAAAAATCTGTAAGCGTATCGTCTAGGTTACGAGTTACTCATAATAAAGTAATTTACGAACAAGTTGAAAAATAACTTTTTATAAAGTCACAATACAGAACGCGTTACCAAACTCACACCAACTATTTTAGATAATCTTCTAAATCACAACTTAAAACATTTTCGTCTTGAATTCCTAAAAGAAACATTAGCTTACGACATTAATAAGAAACACTTATAAAAGAAACATTAGCTTACGACATTAATAAGAAACACTTATAAAAGAAACATTAGCTTACGACATTAATAAGAAAAACTTATAAAAGAAACATTAGCTTACGACATTAATAAGAAAAACTTATAAAAGAAACATTAGCTTACGAAAAATTTCCCATTGCCCTACCTATGTCCGACTTCAAATAAACAATTACGTCTTTTTTAAAAGAAATATTAACCCTTATATTTGTTTAATTACTTGTCCATAATATCATTTTATAAATAACATGGAAACATCAATACTAAATACTATACATCGTCTATATAACAATTATAGATGCTTAAGTTTTTAAAAATGTAATTTTAAGACAACGCATTGGGTAAATAAAACCGCAGACTGTGGAGATTGATGCTGGAGCTTACTAAGTTTGTATCTAAATCTAGCGTATGTATTAATCCACGTTATTATGATGAAGACGACTTTCAGACTGGTATACATTTCTATAGTTAATTTTACTTTTTGTAAAGCCACTTTCATGTGAAATTCGTTTTTAATCTAATATTTAAGTTTTTCATTAGCATGATGGTTGACCTAAGTAAACTTTAAATAACCTATAACACTCTACACTTAAAACATGTTCAGTCCAAGTTTGGCTTCATAATCTATAGTATATATATATATATATATATATATATATATATATATATATATATATATATATATATATATATATATATATATATATATATGAGGAAAAAGAGAAACAATGTTTCAGACGATATGTAAAAATAAAAATGGAATAAAGGATAAGCAAATCAACAACTATCAAAAATAAACTCAAAAACTCGGTAAAAATATAAACAAGTTTGCTTTATTAGCGCACGTGAGCAATAGAAATTATGGGTTTGAATAGAATATTAAAAGCGGAACGAGACAGGCAAAAAAACGATAATTTGTATTAAAATTATAGTAATTCTTCGACAGTATATTTGAAATGTTAATTAATTTAATAATTGAACGAAGAGAAACAATATTTTTAGAGTCAACATGATTGTAATAACTTTATTATCTACAATTGACCTGATAGTTATTTTACCGTTTCTCACTACATACATAAACATTAATAATAATGAAATATCTTTTAAAATATTTTAATCTTAATTTACTTCAATTTAAATTCCTAGCAATAATTTCTACCTTTTAAAATTAAATAAATTATACGATTTTATACCAATGTTTTTAGAATATTTTATATTTCATTCCATAGTCATTTCTGTTAATATTAGAAGTATTTCTCCACTAAACTTAAATTGTTATCTAGTCACTAAACTTTAATATTCTTTTACAAAAACTTTCTTAAATTATTATTACTTCATCATTTCAGAACTTCGATCTCCTTTCAATGTAAACGCTCTGCGTTTACACCCTTATCCGTTTCTTCACTTTTACATTTTGATAAATAATAACAGTCGTTAAAATATTCTAGATGATTTTACTAATCAGATAAATAATTGTAGCCTTAAATATGGTTATTATTAGTAGCTAATTCCAAAAATGGTATCATACTATGATCACTATCGCAGCTCATTAATTAAAAAAAATATTAAAATATACAATTAAACGTACAATTTAACATAATTAAACATGTATAAACATGTAATGAAACATAATTAAAAATAAATTAACATAAACAATTAAACAATATTAACATATACAAATATATAATTAATTCCGATTCGTTCCTTTTCTAATTTTCCGACACATTTTTTCGAAGCACCGTTTTAACGATGACGTCTACCACTTTAAAAAATCTCAGTACCCTATTGTTTTCTCAGCACTTATTCTTTATTTTTTTCTTCATTTTGTTTACTTAAAATATAAATAAATTAATTAATAATTATTTAAGATTTCAAATATACTCTTTACTATTTCCCATAACTTTACAAAAGAAATTCTTTTTGTTTGCTTTGACAGTTTTGTTACGCTATTAATTTCCCCTTTATCAAAATAATTTGAATAGCTCCAGTACGCGACTAAAGCTAACTTGTTTACATTCTTCCATTCCTCAAGACATAGATAAATATTAATTGATAAATAAATAATCATGAACATTTTTTTAAGTAATCTATTTTAATTTGTTTCGATTTAATTACCTAGCAATAATGTTTACCATTTGCCAATGAAATATATCGTAGGAGTTATACAGGGTGACCCCAAAAAAACGGGTCCCAAATCTAATTAGGCCCCGTTTCTTAGTGTTTCGTCCGAATGAAATGAATTTTGGGGCATAACATGTTTATTATATTCACAACATCATATCAAAACACTAGGGTATTTGGCTTTTTTTCTCCGTTCTACAGCATGTGTTCTAGATGGACTCCTTTTAGCTCCGTGCATTTCTTGAGGCGCAGAACGAAGTTGTCCATGACGTTCTTACAGACTGAATTGGGAATGGCTCTCATCTCCTCCCTGATGGCTTCCTTGAGTTCCGTGATGGTTCTGGGTTTCCTTGCGTACATTCTGTCCTTAAGATAGCCCCAAAGGAAATAATCTGGGGGGTATAGGTCCGGGCTATGGGGTGGCCACTCAAAATTAGTCTTGAGACTGATCACTCGGCCTCCGAAGTTCTCTTTCAACCAATCTCAGGACAAGTTTGAGGTGTGAGAACTTGCTCCGTCTTGCTGGAACCAGAACTTGCTCATTAGCGAAGGGTAGAGGGTCTGGAGCTCACTCTTGAACGTTTTGAAGACCTCCACATACCGCTCCTTGGTGACTGTCACTGCTGCGCCAGATTCTTCGATGAAGATTGGTCCGATGATGCCTCTGACCGAGATTGCAGCCCACGCCATGCAATTAGGAGAGTGCAGGGGCTTGGTGGCTACTTCATTGGGTCTGGAGGACCCCCAGAAGACATTTGTCTTGGAGTTCGGCTTTCTGTCAAGATGGAAGTGGGCTTCATCTGAGGTCAAAAGGAGGTTACGGAAACCTTGTGTCTCCTCGATCTTATCGAGCATCTTGACTGTCATAGCGCTCCTCTGCTTCTTGTCTGAGGCTGTAAGGGTCTGCAGCGTCTGTATTCTGTATGGGTAAGCCCTGATATTGTTCACCAGCACTCTCCTGCAAGTCTCACGGGAGATACCGAGGGACTGACTTAGCTTACGCACAGAGTGTTTCGGATTCTCCTGGAGAGACTCTCTCACACTTTCAACCAGCTCGGCTGTTCGCTTCTTGGGACGTGCCGAGTGGCTTGGACGGTTCTCACTGGCAGCGTTGAAGTTCTCAGCGGTCCCATACTTCTCGAAGTGGTCCACCCAGTTCTGAATTCTGCTTTTGGGTGGAGCCTTTTCACATCCGAACTGATGCATGAAACTGTCCTGGGTTTTCTTAAACGAGCCTGTCTTGTAGTAAAATTTAACACAGTGTATTCTTTGTCCCAGCTCCCACTGAGGTCTTAGTGTACTCACAGTCGTTGATTCTGCCATGTCCTGTAAAATAAGGGCAATCAGTGAATAAATAAAGGAGATATCACATAGAGTGTACACGGGGCCCGTTTTTTTTAGTCACCCTGTATAACCGATATTTTAAATACTATATAATATTGCCGCCACCACCACTACCATCATTATCATCTAGCTATTAAACTTAAATGAATTAACCCTTAAATGGTTTTTGATTTAAATATGACACATCCCAACAAAATACTTATTATAATATGCAACGAAAATGTGTCAAACTGCAACTTGTTTCACATCTGCAACGAGCCTGTTGGCAAGCCTGAGTAGGTATTAGTATGATGTTGCATCAGCACATCCGTTAAATAGGTAATCAGTATCTTCGATGTCACGGGCAAGTGTCATCGGTGTGTCATCTGCCTAATTCAAGAGCCTAAAATTTTAAATCTGGTCATTATAATGGTAAGTAAAAATTATTTTATGATTCTCTAATGTATTATGATTATTGAGATGCATATATTGTATTGTTATTAATTTTTAAATAATTACCGACGTTTCATTGTCGGCTTATGCCTCATCCATCTGCGCCAGTCAGGATCTGGTTAAGATTATTCTACATGACGCATCTAAATCTTCTGTCACCCACCTGATTCATGACTTGTCCGCTGACTGGAGTGGGACTAGCCTCATCATTCCGAAACAGATGGGGACACGATCAGGATGAAGACTAAAGTTGCATCCCTAAGAACGTCCTGCGACCAACACAGTCTGACTTGTCTTCAAGCTGCAAGTTTGCCACACAGCGATGCGTTGCTAAGAGCCTTGCAATCATTAGCTATCGGGAACCTAGTCGATGACAATTGCCTAAGATTCGCCGTCGCCCTGCGCGCAGGCGTGTGAGTGAAAAGCACCTTACAGATGCCGTTGTGATCAGCCGGTTGACGTATATAAACACCAAACCCGTTCATGAAAATGGGCGCCGGCCGATTCCCTAGACAGCGCTCTCGATGATATCGTCCTGCGGACCCTAAATTTCGCTGACTTTCCGTCGATCCTCGAGCTAGTTGGCATCGACAGAGGGAATGGCAAACGGGACGATGGCCTGACGGTGTTTGCCTTTGCAACCGACTTGTCGCCCTCGTCAGTAACAGAATTAGAAACAAACCCTGGACATGCAGCAGTATCAGACAATTAACCGCAAACATTAAAAATATGCCGGTCTTCTAGATAGATTTGGTTTCTAACCAATCGCCGTGGGGACGAGTGGAGCGATAGGCCTCGCCATACGCGACTTTCCCGACCGTCTTGGTTTGTTAATGAAGTGCCACATTAATGATCATCATGAATTTATTTGGCTTTACGAGCGCCTCTCCATCGCCACTATTTGAGGAAATGCCTTGAGCCTGCTCTGGGCCTGTCAAGCCAGCAAGAAAATTCAATGAAACTCTCTGATATTTGTATAAAGACATTTTATTAACTATTACTTGTTATTTATTTGATAAGTTTATAATTATTGATAAAAAATAATTTATGAATAATTATTAATTTCTGATGACTTAAAGAAAAAGATTTTTTATTATAGAGTGGATGATTTCTTTCCGGATTCCTTTAATACGTTGGAGTAAATCTGAGGTTGTTGTCTAACTTGCTATTTTCTGTCTTGCTTCCCCTCATAGTTCCCTCCGTGGGCTAAAAAAGCACATGTTTTACTCGTTAACTTTTGTGTGGGAGGGGGGATGGAAGTACATATTTATGTACAAATAAATACATATTGGTTTTTATTATAGAGAGGTGGATACGTATAATTACCATATATATATATATATATATATATATATATATATATATATATATATATATATATATATATATATATATATGGTAATTATCTGGTGTCTTTTTGTCTGTCTGTCTGTCTGTCTGTCTGTCTATCTGTCTGTCTGTCTGTCTTGTGGTGTTGGATAGACGTTGGATAAAAGCAAAAACAAAACCTATAACAAAAATTACACTTTCCACCGATACTACAAAAACCAAATGCCCCTAATTACAAACTCGACGAAATAGCAATAATTAACCTAATACAGCGATACATTAACAACATAAGAAAATGAAACTAATAATCTATTACACAAAATTCAAAACGTCTAATTTAAGAATAAAAAATAATAACACCATTAACTAAACCCTAAGCTAAACTAACGTAATATATGAGTCCATTTACCCCTTTGATGAATGTCTTCTTACAAACCAAACAGAACAAATATATATAGTACCTATATTAGCCACACAACAATAACTCTCTCCCGACGTCTTACCTATCATCCAGTCGATACCAGCGCCATTCAACGTCACATCACTTCACTTGACAAAACACTACAGTCGGCCGATGTTCGAAAAATACTAACAGCCAACACCAAAATTACATAAAAATAATTGTATACATCGGCTAAAAATGCTAGAAGCAATATTTATTGAAAAGAAACAACCCAATATTAACAAAATAGATTTTAATATCGCTACTAACAAATTGAAAGTATTCTATAATTAAAAATAATAAAGCAATAAATATACAGATATAAATAAATAAGCAAATAAAATATATAAATAATAAATAAATAATATAACTAAACAAAAGTAATGAATATGTTGCATTACCCGTTCTTTCAGGGTACCCGGTAAGATCCAACAAAAATGACAAAGAACAGAACGTATATGGAAAAACTTTGGTTTTCTTTATACCCCATCACCGGATGGTTTACGCCGGTAACGCACTCACGTATAAAAAAAAATTTTGACATACTTTTGTCTCATAAAAGTCTTTTTCTTGTTGAGGTCACAGACTTGGTTTCCGCTAGAAACTCGTTCATATATACATCCGATTGGAAAGCAATTTGCTCTGCATTGTCTATCCGAGCGTGAACTGAAGCAATTGTTCCACAAGCCCTTCGAATTGTCTGTTTGATGAAATACAAGTCAGGGGATTCCTTCACAGTACCAACTTGCTTATCAGTTGCATTTTTAGTCAGCGGACACGAAAGCCTAACAGCAAGACGGGATTGGGTACCATAGCCAATAAAGCTTCATCGGTGCCATAAACATCGGTAAACTCCCATTTTTCCGGTACTTCGATACTCCGATCACCAAGTGCTCCGTATCTTCGCGTTTTTGAACCCGCCGTCTTTCAAGTCTCGCTTGCACTGCGGAACCTTCTCCTTTTTAACAGTTATCAAGTCGCTTTCTTTCTTTCTCGATGTCCCACCCTCAATGGACTCGTCCACGATTCATTTTTGCCACTTTTCATTATCTTACAAATACACAAATAAAACATGATAATAATAATAATAGACGCCATCACACCCTTTTTATTTTCTTTAACTCTTCCTCTCCTCTTACCAAAAACCTACAAGTAAATTTTAAAAAACACAGAATAACTCAAGTCTTCTTAAAAATTAAAAATAAACTACTTCTGATGACGACTACGAAGATCGAAAGCGCTCGGAAAGATACTATACCAGCTACCACCAGAAACCAGAAAGCTTGCTTGACGCATCGAGAATACCACTAAAATAATCAACCAACGCGAAAAATCCGTCTCATTCAACAACGCTTGTTTAAATAATGAGTTGTTGCTTAAAAATATATGGCGACTGCTTGCAAATTCTAGGCTGACTCTGTGAACCGGGTTTGCGCCTCCCGTCCGTCTGAAATTGTTACTTTCCTGCACTGATGAGATCAATAAGCTTGAAACGCTAGCATCTGTGGGTATTAATAGTTTAATATTTATTTATAAATATTATACTAAGCCCCTTTAAAAAATTAAAGTTGAGCACTCTCGGGGATGTTAAAAATTACTTGTCAAAAAGCTCTAATGCAAAGTTTTGTAATACGTTCGTCGGACACTCTCGACAAGTCTTCTATCTGTGCCCGCTTCTAAGTACATATAGATCTTAATTTCCCTTTATTACGTGACAGTTTCCGTTGGCCGTGTGGATATGGCGACTGCTTGCAGAATCTAGGCTGACTCTGAAATTGTTACTTTCTTTCACTGATGAGAGCAATAAGCTTGAAACGCCTGTAGGTATTAATAATTTAATATTTATTTATAAATAATATATATATATATATATATATATATATATTGTAAATATTTTATGTCGTCATGTATTAAAAAAAATATTGCGTATTTCAAGAATGTGAAATCTAACGCCCTCACGATCCACGCGTGGGAATCAACATAAAGCCACAGAAAAAGAACAGTAATTCGCTTAAAGTGATAAAAACGACAAAAAATTGTTTTGTCTTCTCTCGGATAAAAGGCCACTCCAAGTTATACGGTCGTGTTTTTTTGTTTCGTATGTAATACCTCAAGTTAGCCGTCGGCGACGCGTTTTCACTGGATTATCTGTATTAGTGATGGGTTTCGCTTTTGCTTTGCGCTCATTTGGGTATTGAGCACTTTCTGAATATGGACGGAACCTGTTGGTGGTCCATATTGAATTTTGGTGGATCTACTGAACATAGGTGCACCCTTTGAACGTTAGCGGTGCCCATTGAATACTCCGATATTTACATGGGGAAACACATCATTGTCTGCGCTCATGCTTTTTCCGTGTAGGACCTTCTAGTCGTTTCCGACGCGTTTTCGATGAATTACCTAACGAGTCTCGCTTTTATTTGCTTTCATTTCAGTATCTGGCCACTTTATACTGGTTAAGTTTGTTAGGTGCTACTGAAAAGTATTCGCAATTCCATGTAATAATATGATATATTGTATTACATATTACAATCGCTTACTCTTCTGGTTTACCAAGTTTTGTACTAATTTTTATTTATTAATTTATTTATTAAATTGTGAGGTGAAAGTACCAAATAGTTAACAAAGCCCCTTCCCCATGTTAAGAATGGCTTGGCTTTCTAAATAATCTTCTGCAGTTTACGGACCATGCTGAAATAATAACGTTATTATTTAGAAGCCATTCTTAACATGGGTTGGGGGCTTGGTTAACTATTCTCTGCTTTCATCTAACCATTTAATAAATTTGGGAAACTGAAACTCTCGCTGGAAGTTATATTACGAATGAAGTTTAATATCCGGAACTAAATCTTACCGAACACCGTTTGCTGCTGAATTTGAGTCGGTTACTCGTCTGGTTTGCAATTGTGTCATATGTATACACTTATATGATACGATGATACGTATATAGTTTTTGTTTCAGTATTTAATTAAACGGCACATGAGCAGAGATTAGTAGTAGTAGTAGTAGTAGTAGTAGTAGTAGTAGTAAAACAAAGAATATACTTATGGCAGGTGAGATATACAGAGACATTTGTATTTCATTCCATCGAAGGAATTATTTAGGCTAACTGCGAAATTGCAAAATTTGCAATTCTACTATCCCTTTTAGCAAATACTTTTATATACAGCTCCTACTGCTTAAATCCTTGGTTGTTATTGTCTATTTAAAACGTCTACATCAATCTCTAGTAAATTTTCAGATCATAAAAAATGAAATCGATGACTATTCCATGTGTAGCCGATTTTGTTTGCTATGTAAGTTTAACATAAAATGTTAGCCCCGAGTTGATATTTTTCAAGGGTTTCTTCACCAACCTAAAAATATTTTGTTATTAAATTTTTTTTTTCATATTTTTTATTTGTTGAACTATCTTAAAATGATAATCAAACAAAAAACGAATCCACCTGCTCGATATCTGAAAATTTATTCATAAAAGCGGGTTGAACAATCAAGTGGATTTTACGCTACATTTACGTAACAAAAATGACCTGTTCAGTTTTTAACGGGGCGTTAAAAACTGAGCAGGTCATTTTTTTTCTCACATTAATTTCATCTGAGAAAGTGGTGATAGAATTCTGAAGTATTAAAATGTCGGAGGTTGACGTCGTATACGTCATTCACACTAAATTTTCAGATTATTATACGCAAAAACATTTGAAATTATTACTTCTTATTATTACTTATTATAAAATGATATATTAATTAATTATTATATAAATATATATAATATATAAATAATATATAGCAATTTATATATATAAATATATATATATAAATATATATAAATATGAATATATTATATAATTCTATAACTTATTACATAGTAATTAATTATTACTTATTATATAATATAAATATCATTTAATATTTGCATTTTTTAAATAAATTATTTAATCAATTATGTTAATGAAATATTTAATGAATTATTTCGTTTTAAAAATAATGTTGTCTTATATCTATATATATATATATATATATATATATATATATATATATATATATATATATATATATATATATATATATATACATATATATATATATATAAAGAAAGAAAGTTGTCTCTATGTATGTATGTATTTGTGTCGCAGCATCACAGTCCAACGGTGTATCTAAGAGCCAAGCTAACCGCAAATTTGGAATCATCACCTTCGATCCGATGTCTACGCGGATCAACTTACATTTCGACGCTTATGCGTCTCGTTCAGGACTCTGAAGACCAGTCCTGAACGAGACGTATAAGCGGCGAAACGTAAGTTGATTTGCGTAGACTGTTTATTTAATTTTTACTTGCACAGATATATATATATATATATATATATATATATATATATATATATATATATATATATATATATATTCATTTTTATTCTCCAACAAGTACGGACGTCCACCCAGTAGTGGCCATTATTTTATTTTATTTTTCCTCCCAATATGTCTACCCTACATGTATCTGTACTTGCATGACATTTTTTCTCTATATTATCATCCTGATGAAGTCTTATAAATAAAGACGAAACGTTGATGTACACATAAAAAACATCCATTTTTTGGTTTTCCTTTTTCATTTTCCCATCACGTCGGATTACCTTCATCCTTCTCTTCCCATATATATGTGTGTGTGTGTGTGTGTGTATGTGGGAGTGGTAAATATATACTGCTACTACTAAAGCGAAAGTAGTAATTTAACCTAAGAGGAAAAACCGTTCCAGCAGTTTACAGAGTGAATATCAATGAAATAAATACATGGAACTTGCCAGAGAACTAAAAAAGATATGGAACATGAAGAAAATTACTATAATACAAATAAGTGTGGGGCACTAGGAACAATCTAGAAAAATCTGGAAACAAGACCAGTGCAAAGTGGAGTCCAAGGAGAGAGTGAGACCATACAACACTCGGCGATGATGAAAACAGCCGAAATTGTTAGAAAGACCTTGAATGCGGAAACCAACCTACATAACCAACGAACGTTAACTAATCACGGGTAAGTTGAAATAGAAATAGAGCAAAAATAATAAAAGTACATCATACGAGCCCTAGGGAACTGAAACTGCTATAACCTCTCAACCATACACACACGGCTGGTACTACATAAAATTGTTATGAAGTGCCAAGGAGGATGGAAATACCGAGGAGGGATAACACAAAACCAGAATTCCACTGACAGCGAGAAGGTAAAACAACATAGTGAAGGAGTTAGATAGGTGGAGCCTCGGGGGGGGGGGTCTTATTACTCCTCAAACTTTAGAGAAGATCAACGGTCCTTTCAAACGAGAAATTTATGGTGAACGGCTGATGCAATAACGCAAAATGATTTACAACGTATAGTGCTGGAATTATGGAGAGACCTGTTGTCACTCAGACTCCACGGAACTCCACTGGTTATTGTCAGTGAGCAATTACTGATAATATTTTGTGTCTGAACACTCATAGTGAGTAAACAAAAAAAATAAAAAATAAAAAAATAATAATAATAATAATTAATAATAATATAAAAAATGAATAAAACGATCAATAAGTCATTTTTATATCAACTTGCTCAGCTTTCACGACTATAAATGTGTGTGTTAAGGTTTCGCGCGTCTGTTGAAACATTCGTTGATAAAAAAAAATTAAAAATCTGATAGTTCAGGTAGTCGTCATAGCAACTGGGACGAGAAAGGACTTAATTACCAATATATCGGATGTAGCACTTACCACAAGAGAAATCGAAGCTCAGAGCTTTGGGACTTCAATTCGCAACTGGAATCATCAGCAACAATTTCACGGATTTAATAAGCCACAATTACAGAGTCAATGACACTGATTTCACTAAAGGCTGTGTAGAAGGTATCATCGGTGTCACCACTGGCTCACATCATCGGACATTATTAGCCAGAAGATAAATAGAAGCCCATTAAAAATCAAATCAACAAGAATATATTAATCTCGTCAGCAGACAAAGGAAGTGAAATTACTATCCTCAACATGACGACGTATAAAAGTGAAATAGTAGTTTTATTAGAAGCTAATCTCGAGTTATATAAAGTTAGATTTATATATTTGTTTATATGTTTGTATGTACATGATGTATTCCTAAAATAATTAACCGATCATTATAGAGTTTAGAACACAGCTGCTAGACGTCAGAGGTCGTAATACGGATTGTATTTAGATTAATTTTAGTTTCATAAGAGGGTATAAAAAGGGGTGGAAGCATTTCCTGAAAATTCAGATACCACTGATTTTTGTAAAAATTTAACAATAGGTATCAGACATCGGCTAATAAATGTTTCCCAAATTTCATTTCTTTGGAGTATTTTAAATGGAGTTTAGGGAGCATAATGTGGGTACAACCTCACATTTGAAAATTAAAATATTTCAGATTTGCATTGAATTTGATCCATAATCATTCAGCATCAATTAAACAAGATTCATTTAATTTCAATTTCTTCTTAAGTCTTACATTTTAGACATTTTCTAGAATCAAAATCATGTAATGGATTTTGATCAAAACTGCAATAACGACATAAGGTTTAATATCATTATCTCCTGATTTTAATCTTCGTAACGAGACATTGATGTGTTGTAAAACTGTTATTTACGGTGAAATAATTTTACCCATCCTGGGACGGGTATTTTTTACAAAACATATTATAATGTATATTTTCTGTCTATCTGTAACCGAAACTATGTCATATTTTTTATAGATAAAATTATATCTGATATATGTCTGGAACCGATACTACATTTATTACGTAATATTTTCAACAACAAAAAAATGTTAAGCAACCTTGTACATGTCTACCTGGAATCGAATCTACGTTGCATGTGTGGGCGTTCGATTTTGCCCTCCTGTCGGGAACAGAGGGTGATGTAATCAGCAAATGGACTAATTTCAGATGCGATTTCATCATGGAGGTCGTTTATGAAGATCAGGAATAATATAGCTCCAAGTATCAATCGCTGCGGTACACCCGCATCGATTTGGTCTTGTTTCGATGTGCCGCTATTAGGAATGGCCTGGATCTTTCTTTTTGCTAAGAAAGGTCTGATTATATTAAATATTCGTCCAATAATACCGTACGAGTTTATTTTCCTGAGAAGACCTTAATTTCAGACCTTGTCAAAGACCTGTGAGATATTTAGCGCTACCGCCTTATTTTTACCTAACTTATGTAGTGTGCGGTATATGGGATATCCGAAGTAGAATGGGATTTCCTAAATCCATATTGTTGGTCAGAGAGAATCTTAGCATTTTGAAGGTAGGGAATATGTCTTACCTTTTGTTGTAAATGCTTTCACAAAACATCAATTTGAACGCTTAGATTCTGTGAAATTTAAATTCTTATCTTGGATGACTGTCTTCCTGCTACTATAGTAAGCGATCTACATGCTTTATTAACTAAAGAAGCTGGTATTCGACTTCTATCAAACTTGAAATTCTTTGCTAAGTGTAAGACGTTTGATTAGAACTCCTTGGTTTATTCCAAACTTTACCAAATTTATGGATAACCGGAGACATTTTTATTTGTTGTTTGACAGCCTAAATTAAGAGAACAGAACAGTTACGACAGGATAATGAAGTACGTGTTATTACCTATTAGCGGGACCCATGCACCCAAGAAACTCATACTCCCACCTCTGAATCCCATATAAATCCGTTAAACTCGATTTTTAATTAGCTATAACTTTTAATTGTAGTGTTCTGCGAGTATAAAATCAGTATAATAATACACTAAGGCATTTCACCTCTCACACATAAAGATGATGATTGGGGATTAATCTGATGTCGCTAAGGTTAACAATTTTGACTTTGCCCGTTTTAAAATGAATTGTTCCAAAATCAAATTATGTCCTCCCATTGACTGGAAAAGGAAAATTTTAACTAAATACATTTTTTTTAAGTCACATTCGTTTTACTGGTTTGAATATTTAGCTGACAGTTATTTTTACGGTAAGAAGACAGAAAATAATTATTATTTAAAAAAAGCTAATTTGCTACAATTTAAAAATGAAGAAAGAAAGAATAGACATATTCGTTTTATTTAGGTTTGGTAGTTTTGTTTTACGGCATATCAACCCTTTTTGGGTTATTTAATGCCGAATCTGGTCTTGTTTTCTTTTTTTTTGTTTCTTTCCCCTTTTAATATCTGTTTCTATTTAACCCATAGTTGGGACCCTAACAGGTACTACCACTCCGGGTCAGGGTGGACCTGGGAGCAATGGTAATTAAGAGGAGGCTCCACATTCCCCAAAGTCCGTAAGCCGGATCTCACCATCGGATGTAGTTTAAGGTCATATCCAGGACCGGGAGTAGGGTAGGAAAAATAAAAATAAAAAAGGGGAGGGAGAAAGGGAGAGGGGCTGTTGTTTTTGGTTTTGGTTTTGTAGAACATAATTAAGTTTTACAAAAAAAAAAAAAAAAAAAAAAAAACGTCATTGTAGGTGAATTTCGTCTCAGGGAGCCACAGGGCAGCCTGATCTGGTATCACCAGCGTTTTATTTATTTAAAGAATATTTAGCTGACAATGACAATCGTTACTACACCTTGATCCTAGCTGAAAGGTCGGATTCTTATGTATTTTTTCTTAAATCGATTAGATATATTTATTTTTACGCTGTGTATATTTCAGCTGTATACATAGAAACTATCAAAGAAATAAAATAAATACAAAACGCATAAAAAACTTGTTTGCAAGAGTTTGTAATGTTTTGCCGCAGGTAATTATAACAAGAACGGCCACTAACAAATATAAAAATATTTGTTAACGAGAACATAGGAATATATATTTACATAAAATAGTAGTAGCAAACATTATGAAACATCTACTTACACAATACAATAAATGATTATATACACTTCAAAATAGTAAATTGTAAAACTGGTGGTAGTCGCTCTCTACAACATGAGACAAAAAATAAAATAAGACACATAATCAATTTTAATAATTGCAATTCGATTTTATTTGAGCATGCTGAAATAATCCTCAGGGTTTTGTTCCTTTTACACGAATAAAATTTCTCCAAAAGCAAAGTCACAAGTTGTGTGTTTGTTTCAAACCCATCTTACTTTGCGATAATACATAGTTCGTGTTAAGGTATAGTTATAGTCGAATAAGTGTGTTAGCCTTATAGATTTGGACGAGAATGCGATATACACACAAAAGCTTTTTTAAACATTTTTAATAAAAATTATTTTGCTGCTAATTTAAAAAATGAACACATATGAAGTCTTATTAAAAGTATTTGTTTGAGGTTATATTTTTACGTATTTTCCTCGTGTTTTCTATAAAATGCGCGTTATGGGCAGAGGATTAACCAGTGTTGGGATATGATGTTATTTTATCTAACCGACCTGTATTAAACAGACATCACAAACATAAATATCATCAGAACGAATAATAGACGGAACTAAAACTAAGTAAAATGTGCATCTTTATTTGCAGTTGGCAACATATCAAAAAACCGTAAACGTAACATTATACAAAACATTAAAGACATTAGTTTCTACTCCGGGGTAGTGACGGTTCTCTGCTTAACAAGGTAGAGTAAAAATATATCTCTACAAACGCGATATCATTCATCCTAGCGGTGCCCAGCAAGAACGTTCCCTACAGATTGATAGATAATATTGTCCTTTTTAGCAAGTTAAAAATATATATATCAAGGTAAAAAATGATTGCTATTGCAGGAAAAAAAGGGAAGTATTACCGTTGGGAAAAGTGTGAATCCATAATTTCCCACCGAATAGTTATGGATAAAATAGTTCAAGTAATCGCATAAAATTTATCGTCGGTAATAAGTATTGTGTTTCGGTATTAAATGATCCAACATGCGTTGATATGCCGTAAAACAGATTGCCAAACATTCTTCTCTTCTTTCTTTCATTTATACACTCCTAAATCTTTTTCTGTGTTTCATCTCTCTCTCTCTCTCTCTCTCTCTCTCTCTCTCTCTCTCTCTCTCTCTCTCTCTCTCTCTTTCTCCCACCCCCATAATAATGCTCAACCACGAAGACGTCTTCTGTCGTCAACAAATAATAACGGATCTCTGGTGTATAATAGACAGGCAAGATTTTTCGCCTGGTCCTGACATCTTGTCAGCAACTCATCAGCCGAGCGCTAACAATAGACCCGATATAACGTTTGAAGGTCGCGGCTCTACAGTCCGCACATTCGCTCGACTTGATCCTCTCAATAAGAGGCACATAATCCCAAGCATTTCTTTCGACAACGTACATCATCAATATTACGACTTTCAGCGACATCTCTATCGCTATCGGAAGAATAAACAATTGTACTAGCTGCATTATGATCATGGAACTGGCATAAGGCTAAGGAAGTTGCTTGTCCCCCAATGGTGTCAACTGTTACTGTTTGGGTATATGTGTACAAAAAGATGGTGCTATCTCTCCTCGGTCTTTCTATCCTCTCAGACCCTTCATGGGTACTTTCCCTAGTGCCACAGGCCACAGAAAAATAATGCATAAATGTATTAGGCATCGTGTATATCTTTATATATTTATATTATGTCTGTAAAACCTTATTATTTTCAATATAAGTAGAAAATTTTACAATTAGTATTGGTGTTGTTTTTCGGGGTTTGTGGGTTTAGTGTGATGAACTTCGGCCGCCTTAGTGAAAAGCAAAAACGCTAAGACCACATCACATTAGTTGAGGAAAAGAATATGAAACTAAATTAAATTAAAAAGGACGTTTTTAAATTTACTCTTTGTATTAATGTATTATTGCATTTTATTATTTTCTATGAAATAAATCGACAATTTATTTTGGAATCAAATTGAAGCAACGAGCCCAAAATGAGTACGTTAACAGACACGACTGCGTGGGGTAGGCAGTCCACTGAGAACTATGCAAACGTCTACACGATGAACATGCAGACAAATGTTACAGACACAAACAGGAGACAGTATTGTTAAATGAAACTCATTAATCCTCTGGGACATTGACGTACAAAGAGGAAAATCATCGAAGCAAGGAGACCAGACGTAATAATACTCAACAAGAAAGAAAAACTGCTAAATTGTAGATTTATCCAGCTCAGTAGACTACAGGGTAAAGAGAAAGGAGGCAGTAAAACGAGCACAACAGGGCTATGTATTTTACTGGTAGGAATTTTTCTTCAGCGCACCTCACACACTTCATCCACTCATGCATAGAGATTTATACTGTAGTGATGTGATAATGAAATGGTTTGGTTGATATGTAGTCATACCTTTAATGACAATAAAAGTGTAAAAATTTTGGGAATTTCCTTGCTTTTGCACACTTAGTGTATATGAATTTTCATCTTAACCCTATTAAGGGCATATGATTTTAGTATACTGGCATTTTTCATGGAATATAAAGTAGGCATGACTGGATAGGGAAGATTGTCCACTGCGAACTGTGTAAGCAACTAAACTTTGAACATACAGACAGGTGTTACAGGTACAAATCGGAGTGAGTATTGGAAAATTAAAGGCATCCAAGCTTCATGAAAATGAAAATACAAACTCATCCAAGCAAGAAGATCGGACATGATAATAGTCAACAAGAATGAAAAACCTGCCAAATATATTTCGGCGACTCAGTAGAACTCAGGGTGGAGCTAAAAAGAATGTAAAATATGGAGATAATTACGTAATGCCAATAAATGTATCAGAACTATGAATAGTTTCGAAAAACACTGGAAGAAAGGCTATGAGAAAGTTTGAATTAAAGAGTGGGTTGGCACCAGAACAACGACGGGACTGACGAAAACAGTCAAAATGTTACGAAAGATCTTGTAGTGCGGAAACTAACCTGACTACGGGTTCAAAAGCCTAAAAAACGCAAAACTAATAGTTCTCATGATTAGCTTTGAAAATGACCTCTTAAATGTAATTCAAGATTTAGAATTTCACAAACAACATAATAATTTCCAAAAACAATTACACACAATCATTAAAAACATAAACAACTCTAACCAAATATTATTAAAAGCGGACAAAACTAGGAATTTTTACAAAATAGATAAACAAGAGTATAACAAACTACTAACAGAAAACATTACGAAAAACTACAAAAAAAACTAGATACAAGCGAACGTAATTACATAGATATAATAAATACTGAAAGTAAACAAATCACAGATAAACTAAAAATAAGCGAAAACGTTAGTAAATTAAAACTTAAGGAAACCTATATCCTATTTAAAGACCACAAAAGTAACTTTAACAATAACTCTAGCACTCGCTTAATTAATCCGACCAAACCAGAAATCAACAAACAAATAAAAAAAGATCTAGAATTAAACCAATGGGTGAATACTGCCGAAGCAACCGCTTGGTTTAACAATATCGATAATAAGAACAAATTTACCTACAATTTGATATAGTGGACTTCTACCTGTCTATATCAGAAAACTCTTGAACATCGCCCTAGAATTTGCCGAGATGTATACTGATATATCCAAGGATGAAATCCACATCATTAAAAAATGTAGGAGATCAGTTTTAATTAATAATGATGACCAATGGATTAAAACAAATATGACAATTCCTTTGATTTGGCCATGGGTGCCCTTAACTCTGCTGAGGCATCAGATCTTGTGGGGTTATTTATTTTATATACACTCACAAATATATACATATATCGACCTATATAGAAATGATGGATTAGCGATAATTAGAGATTCCAACAAAGTCAAGGGAGAAAACTTCAAGAAAATTATACATATGGAAATGAAAAAAACTAGGCTTAAAAGTAGAAGTACTGGCGAACTTAAGAACAACTCACTTTCTAGATGTCACGTGAAACTTAAATAAAAAATACTTACGAACCATACCTAAAAGATAACGCCAATCCAATATACGTAAACCCAAAGTCTAATCACCCCATCAATCATAAAACATAATCTGAATTCTATCGAACGTAGGCTTATTAACAATTCTAGCAACGAAATTGTTTTTTTTTAAATCAAGCAACATATGCAGCTCTAAAAAATAGTGGTTAATATAATACCGAAATTAAATATAAGAAACAAGACGCTAATAATTACAATAAAATTAAAAATAAAAGAAAAAGAAATATAATCTACTATACACTGCCCTATAACCAGATGCTAAAAACTAAACTTGGCAAAAAATTTCTAAATCTGATTGGAAAACACTTCCCTGTAAACAATCCCCTGCATAAAATATTCAATAAAAATAACCTAAAACTATCCTACAGCTGCTGCGAAAACCTAGAAATAATAATTAAGGTACACAATAACAAAATACTAAAATAGAACAGCAGAGAGGGAGAGAAAATAACAAATTACATTAAGAAAGTGACAAATATAGCAAAAATAACACTAATAAGAACAAAAATATAAACACTACAATTAGAAATAAACAAAACACTAATCGTAATCATCCGAATAGAAATGAAAAAGTAATCAATGAAGAGAAAAGATGTAACTGCATAAATCGTACACTTTGTCCACTACAAAATAAATGCCTAAAAAGTATTGTTTACCAAGCCACAATATTTGCCAAAGAAAGACTTAATAACAAGAAGTACTACGTGGGTATGACCTCCCTATATCTTAAAACTAGATTTATCACCACAAAAGCACATTTAAAATCAGAGAACGTCGAATTAAAACAGCATTAGCAAACCACTATTGGGAGCTCAAAGAAAATGGACGCTCAGCAATAATTGAATGGAAAATAATACGACAAGCCAGACATGTAGAAATCTAGACGACCCGTGTAGATTATGTCTGAATGAAAAATTCGAAATCCTAAACTTTAAAGACCCCAAAATCTATTAAACTGTAGAAGTGAGATAGCAAACAGCTGCATGAACAGAATTAAATTTACTCTAAGCTAATAATACATGAATAAATAAATAAATAAATAAATAAATAAACAAAAAGATTAGTAAAAAAAACGACTAAACTAAACTAAACCTAACAATTTAAAAACTAGAACCTAAAATAAAAAATACAAGAAACCACGTGTTAAAATAAGTTCACCCATTATATTGACACAACAAAGAAACAGGATATAGTACACTCTATAGAAAACAGAACAATAGAACAGGATATAGGAAGTAAAACTAACCGCACCTTTGTTCGTGGGAAGCCCAACGATTGGCTAAGAGAACAACAAAGAATCTGATCGGTTAACTAGCTAGCCGTGTATATAAAACGACCCGGCAAAACTAACTCCATGCATTTGAGCCTGAAGATGAAACGCGGGAGCCTCTGTGTAGCTTAATTGCCATAAATATATTTTTATAGCTTACTATATATATATATATATATATATATATATATATATATATATGCAAAACATTAATTTTCCCAAATATATATATATATATATATATATATATATATGTATATATATGCAAAAACATATATTTTCCCATATATATATATATATATATATATATATATATATATATATATATATATATATATATATATATATATATATATATATATTTATTATATAAACATTTGGATTGGCCTACATAAACGCACTTACGTTTCAGTACTACGTGTATCTCATCGGTGCCAAAAAAATTATAATGAAAACAATGAATCCAAAAGAATCAGAATCGGAAATTTGAGATTATCTCCAATCAATTAGAAAATTAGCAGACGCTGTCTATCTGAAAACTCAGTCGCCTGGCATGAATAATTTTACGCTATTAAATCCATGATTGGGAGGGGGTGAGGTGTCAAAAACTGTTACTGTCTTTCCTACTTTCTGACTTGCCAAATCACTTCCCCCTCCCATTTTACTTATTTATTTACTTGTTTTATTACTTTTTTGTTGAAAGCTTACACGTTTATTTAACTATTACCAATGTGTGCATATATATATATATATATATATTATATATATATATATATATATATATATATATATATATATATATATATATATATATAGTACATGCATTATTGTTGTTTCCTATATGTTAACCCAGTGAAACCTAAGTGTTATGTTATATATATATATATATATATATATATATATATATATATATATATATATATATATATATATATATTCATGCACACATATATTCTCATGCATATTCACACATATAAACACACAACAATCAAGACAGAGCCACATAGTAAAATATTAAAATGTTACAATATTAAATAAAACATCAAATTTGGTCTACTAAAAAGTATATACTTTGCTATTTTTCTTGAATATATTATATTATAATGGAAGTCCAACGAACTTAATTTATATTCATATAATATCCTATTTATTTATAGCTACCAATTGCTATTGCAATTATTACCAGAGAGTTGGGGTCGAATTTATTATAACTGCATTAAAATACGAAATTTCGATTAATATCTATTACTTATTTCTCTGAAATTATTATCTTCAGTGAAATTATTATATTAAATTGCGTAACATATTTATGGTATCTAAAAGTGTTTTCTTGGTTTGCTTTTTTATGTGTTATTTATAGGATTTTATAATTTTATCTATTTGTTTCTATTATATTCATCTTAGGTGACTTTTTTAAATGCCTACAACATTCCTATTTCATCTTTCTGCTTTAATAATTCATCCTTCTCAGGGAATCTAATGATCTCTAATTTTTCAATAAGACAGAAAAACATGTAGGGTTGTGTACTGCAGGTATTGAATCCTTCTTTAAAATACTAAATTCGAGGACGCGTACCCTATTGTTCGTCTTTAAAAACCATATGTATTTAGATAACGATGTGTCTCTCATCTTTTCAGGGTTATTGAAAGATTCTTTATGCTTCCTGCCACAATTTTTCCAGCAGTCAAAAAGTTTTTAAACTTAATAAATAGATTGCAGAATTTTATCTCATTTCGAAATATCAGAGATTTTAACTACTTTTAGAAATCGGAGGGTAGAATCGAAACTGCGCACTCGATATTTTCTGTATGAAACACTTCTGACATTTGATAAGTTGACTTTTAAAATAGCACTAATAAGAAAAATCGAATATACATATTTTAAGTTTAAGGGAGTTCTGTTCCGATGGGTCACTTATATGTGGGAGCAAGTATGTATTTGGCACAAAGAGGATAACGTAAAGATTCTAGATAACTTACATTGTTTCCTTCGAAAAGTTTTATGAATATAATATAAGTTTCATAAAAATAAGATATAGTTGACGTTTTAGATGAGGTTCAGCCTCCTGAAGTTAGAGGGCATTTAGAGAGTTGCGACCACTTTAATTATCTTTCCCAAAAGAGTTTATACATAAGATTTAAATATTTTAATATATTTGAAGTTTTAAGGAGGTCATGCCCTCATAGTCCACTTAGAAGTGGACTTAGAGATCTGGGAACATTCCTATTGTGATCCCCGGTAAATTTTACATAAGAATACGCTTTTCGATTTCATGTAGATTCTTTAACCTCACTTTCTATGGGGAACACACAGACACACACACACACACACACATATATATATATATATATATATATATATATATATATATATATATATATGGGGGGTGCACGCACACATATATATACACACAGACATATATATATTGTGTGTGTGCATATATATATATATGTGTATATATATATGTGTATATATATGTATATCTATATATGTGTATGTATATGTGTGTGCGTATGTGTGTATATGTATATATATATGTGTGTATATATATGTATATATATGTGCGTGTATATATATGTGTGTGTATATGTGCATATATATGTATATATATATGTATATATATGTATATATAAAAGAAAATATGAAGATAAAATATTGCATAAAATTACATAAAATTGCATAAAATTGATACAAATTTTATTACATCGAAAGTTCAGATGCAAGGAGTTGCACCAATCCTTAAACCATGGTTTTTCAAAGATAAAACTCTTCTCGTCAGAGGATAAAATTCGGTAATGTGATATTTATAATAAATAAATAAATTTAAAGTGAAATGGAACAGGTAATATTTATTTTAAAGAAAAAAATATGTCGAGCCTTATTTCTTCGAGGAGAACATTTATTTTAGAAGTGGATTTAGATTTAACAAGTAAATTAAGTGCTAATTTTGTACGTTTCTTTAAGAAACAAACAGTTCTTCATCAATTAATTTAATTCTAACTAAAGAGAACATAACAAGCCGCGCGTGCGTGGTCCCCCTCTGTATGTGACTCGATATGGCGAGTGTAAAATGCAATAACTTTGGGCAATTTGGGGCATTTTTGACCCCCTATGGGCGCGAACCAGAATTTTCTGAGGTCAAGGATGCTCATTTTATATCCAGAATAATTGCCTCTACATTTTGGCCAAGTTTCAGATAAATTGAATGGATGGATCAAACGTTACGGGAGAAAAGGGTCATTTTGCCATTTTAGAGGCTTTTGACTCCCTGGGGGCGCGAACCAGATTTTTTTCCAAGGTCAGCGATACTTATTTTCTATTAGGAACAATTGCCTCCACATTTTGGCCATGGATGGATGAAAAGTTATGGGGCAAAAAATGTCATTTTTTGCCATTTTGGGGCCTTTTGACCACCTGGGGGGCTAACCAGATTATTTTCAAAAATCGGAGAATGACACTTTAAAACCTGACAAAAGTTACAACTTCATGCAAAATTTCAGAGAAATTCAATGGATGGTTGCGGATAAAAATCCGGACGGATGGATGGACGGACGGGCCTCAAAACATAAGTCCCCCGATTTATCGTTGCATGATCTTGATGTATTCCTCATGGATATGCTAAAGGTTGCAAAATGTTATTTGTTGTAACAAGCGTCCCGCAAAGAAAGACAGTGGCGTCCTCGTACGTTAAGCGTGAATAACAGAATGGTTGGTCGGTGTATGACAATGTTCTACACTAATACATTCAGTCATCCGGTTTCGACTTCCGTTTTCTGACTGGATACACAACTAAATCGCTGAAGAATAGAAAGGTGTTGCTTACGCCATAGCAT
Source organism: Sepiola atlantica (assembly GCA_963556195.1). Lineage (NCBI taxonomy): Eukaryota > Metazoa > Mollusca > Cephalopoda > Sepiida > Sepiolidae > Sepiola > Sepiola atlantica. The sequence goes on along the minus strand of OY744521.1, from coordinate 182,974,435 downwards.
GTATCAACTGGTATATATCAACGACCCTAGGGGCAACTGCTGTGCGGGCAACAAAAACAGGCACATTCTTGAAGAGTATACAATCTACTTTGCATCGAATGGCCGTGCGAGACTAATTGAAGTCGATACAGTCATACTTGACTGGTTGTATGACTTCACATTGCGTGTTTGGTTTCTGTTATGAATCTCTCGTGTTATAATTTCCTTCTATCAAATTTGGAGTTTGTAGTTTTTACAATTTAAGGGTAGTTAACAGGCAGACAATATATATATATATATATATATATATATATATATATATATATATATATATATATATATATATATATATATATATATATATATATATATATTGTCTGCCTGTTAACACCCTTAAATTGTAAAAACTACAAACTTTAGAAAAACAAATCTGGAGGCAAAACTAAATCAAATATTTGTAAACTTTTTAAATTAAAAAATAATTATTAAATAGGGAGGTGGTGTCTGATCGGCACTGCTGGGATGCCATGATAAGGAAATACTGTTTTGTTTTTGAGGTCCCGAAACGGTTTTCATGGTGAGCAGCTGACGATCCCTTATATATAAAAACATATATAAAAAATATGTTTATATTAGAGTATGTTCTTGGAAGTAAACTAGAATAGTGATTGCATTAGATTGATTGACTTACTAGACTAAAATCTTTCAACAAATTTTTTTTTTTCAGTTTTGAAGGTTAAAAGAACTTTCGAGACTATATATATATATTTATATATATATATAATATTAATTTAAGTAAATAGTAAATTATTTTTTACTTACATACGCTAGCGTTTCAAGCTTTCGCTCTCATCAGTGTAAGGGATGATAATCTCAGACGGTCGCAAGATTCGATCCCAGTTATAGAATCACTTTAAACTCCGCAAGCAAGCATCATAACCAAACGACTACGAGACAGTATCACGTCAAGAAAGGGAATTTAAGTTCTATTTATGCAGAGCAAGCACATATAGAAATACTGTTTGGATAGTGTTTGACGAACGTTGTCAGAACATGCCATATAGCTACGTAACAGTCTATTTTATTTATATATATATATATATATATATATATATATATATATATATATATATATATATATATATATGTATATACATGCATGTTCCTTCATAAGTTGAACACTCTTGACGTCGGCTGCCTAAAATAGGTTTTAAACTCTCACCGTTTATGTAGTTGTTCATGGTGGCCGTGGGGGTTAAGACATCGGAATTTGAGTTATAAACATTACTTGTTTCAAATCCTGCGACCGGCTTGAATAATTATCTCTCCACTGACGATTCTGGAAGGATTAAACTTATATGTATGTAGATAAACAAACATTTATAATTATATATATATATATATATATATAGAGAGAGAGAGAGAGAGAGAGAGAGAGAGAGAGGGGGGGGAGAGAGAGAGAAAGAAAGAGAAGGACCCTTCTTAACAAATACAAACATAGACACACCACGAGAAAACAGCAAAATTCTCACCTTCTACCACCTCATCAAAATACAGAAAACCAATACCACCACTCAAAGCAGGTCCATAGTGGCCAGCATAAAAGACCCCACTACAAAATAGTCAGCAACTACTAAAACCCCTACTCCCAACCTTCCTCGAACACTGAACCTCTCGAATGAAGTCATACGCAGACTGCACCTCTAACAACTGCAGCTCAACAGATGCACCTTCAGCATTGACGTCATCTCTCTTTTTCTTTACACTTCTATACCCGCACACCAAGGTGTCGAACTTATGGCAGACTGTCTCTTCTACAATAATCTCCATTGCTTGGGAACTCACAGCTACCAACTATTATGACTAATAGTATACCCTATATACTTTACATTCCAACAATAGAACTACAAACAGTTAGTCGGTTTATCTATAGGATCAAACATACTTGCCATCACATATATGAATAGATTTAAACGTCGTGCACTTGACACTTGCTGTCAAAACATCTTCTTCACGAGATACATACATGACATTTTGATCTTTTACATCATTTCGCGAGAAGACCAACATATTTTTCACATTCTTGAACACGAACCCATATATACAGTTTATCAGCGAACACTTTGATACCTCTGTATCCCTTTATCTACTAGACTTCAACCTCAATATCATTGAGGAAAGAAATATGCATGCAAAGTTCTACAGGAAAATCGCCCGTAGATACATTACACTAAAAATCAGACCAAAGTAGCATACGCAAAAAAAGGAAATAGCATCCATAGAAAATGCACCAAACTAACTAGTTCAATATTTTAGATTGATGGATTTCATTAAATAATAGAAGTTAATCTTGTTAGGTAGTTAAAAGGAGAAGGAAAAGGGAAAATAACTTACCCGAACGCAAACCAATGGAGAATAAAGAGTCAAAAAAATTAGTGGAAGGGATGGCATTATATGCGAGCGGGAGGAGTTTGAACAGTTCTCATTGGCTGATGTCTGCTGACATGTCGTTAAAAGAAGGATCTAAGTTTGTCAGAAAGAAAAAAATCAGTTTGCGATGTCTACGTATGTGGCTGAAAGCTTTCAATGAGTCAGGTCGGGGTTGCTGTCTGAGCCAATATGATGGGAAATCCGAAATCGGCAATGAAGGCAGTGCATTACTGAAGACCACCCTTGATGCACCTAAAATGTATGTTACGATTGATAACTCTAGTATTAAGAGTGGCAGTTGGGAACAGACTAGTTGGCGACCAGAGAACAGATATGGTGACGATTAGAAAGACAATTGACATTTCAGAAAGACGGGGAAAAAGAAAAGGCGAGTTAGCTATCCACCTTGTGTTCTTCGCGAAGAGAATAAAAAAAAATAAGCTACGAATTACCCAAATGCACCCAGGAGATGCGAGAGCGTGCGGAAGAGATCCACAAGCGGACAGATTTAATGGAACCGGAAGGAACTACCGAATCGATAACGAATAGATGCAGATGCGAGAAGACATGCAAAAATCAAAGCGGCTTATGGGAGTCCTAACACAACTCTTGAGAGGGCAAAAGAAAGCAATGGAGACCTGACAGTATTATGGCTGGACCTCGCAAATGTCAACAGGTCAATACCACACAAACTGGTGGAAGAAGCCTTAAAGAGAGGTCACATTCCTTCGAACTAATAACCATCTAATATGAAGATTTCCGGCGTAGGGTAGTCTATAGAATAACAACGTCAGAATGACAGAAGCTGGAAATGGGTATCATTATCGGTTGTACATCGTCTGCTGTCCTCTTCTCGTTTGCCATGAAAATGATGGTTAAAGCAGATGAAGTAGAATGCAGACGCCCACTGTCCACATCAGGATCACGTCAGCCCCCAATAAGAGCTTAGATTGATGGCTTAATCGTGACAACATCAGTCATGAGAGATAGATGGCTTTTAAAGGGGCTTGAAGAGAATATGATATGGGCCAGAATGAATTTGAAGCCGACAAACTCGAGATCACTAATACTAAAGAAAGGCAAGGTCTCAGAGAAAGTCCGATTCTCAATCACAAGTGCAACTATATCGACTCTAAGTGAAAAACATGTAAAGAAGTTGGGAAAGACCTTCAACGGCAGCCTTAAGGATACAGCTGCAATCCAGCAGACTACTAAGGACCTTGATGAGTAGCTGACCAGGATAGATAAATCGGGATTGCCAGGGCGTTTTAAGGAATGCCTTTTTCAGATATTGTGACCATTGCGCCTCTATCAGTTCCCTATTACTACGGTCGAAAGGTTGTAGAGAACAATCAGTAATCGGTTGAGAAGAGGGCTCGAAGTACAATAATGCTTAAGCAGTGCGACCCTACATAGAACAGCAACGCGTTGCAGATTCCCTTCAGCAGCCTCACAGAAGAATTAAAAGTAACAAAAACAAGAGAAAAACTGCAGTATGCTGAATCCAGGGATCCCAAATTAGCGGCAGCTGGAATTCAGACAAGATCAGGAAATGGAGTACTGAGAGGGAGTTGATAGTGGCAGAAGAGATAGTTAGGCATAAAGCTATATTAGCTAAAGCCAAAACGGGGTTAGGTTACGTCCCCCTTCCCAAAATTAACAATGTCAAAGGGAAAGAAAGACATCATCTCATCTAAAATAAAGTGCGCGCGGGCACATAAGAAGATCGTTACTGTAAAATGGTCAGCCTTGGTCAGCAAAGAGCCTGAACGCAATAAGAGAACGTTCAGGGGAAGAGAATTATCTGGTCAGAGTGGTGGTGGTCAGATTTCAAAGTGTGGTGGCGGTCAGATTTCAAAGAGTTTCTCTTTCTCATTAAGTCGGTGTACGACTTCCTGTCGAGCCTAACAAACCTACACATATGGCGTAAGTGAGAGAGAGACCCCAAATTGTAAAATATGTGCAAAGAAAGGATCTTTACAGCACATCCTAAGCGGTCGCTCCAAAGCTCTAGGTGATTGTCGATACCGATCAGGTGCTAGAAGCAATAGCCAACGAGATGGTGAAAGCAGTAAAGGCTCACAAACATCAACCTGGGAAGAAATGGAGCCTGATCATGTTCGTCAAGGCTGAAATAAAAACACCAAAACAAAAGAGAGAAAGAAAACTTTCTGACTGGAATTTGATAGACCTGAAACCAAAACCAAAATTCTCTAGGCACATAGCAATAATATTTCATTCGAAAAGAATAAAACAATGCATAATCTGGGAGCTGTCTGTGTCATGGGCGAAATCAATCACATTAGCTAAGTAGAGGAAATTTTTAAAATGCAAGGAACTGGTCTAACAATGTCGAGACAATTGATGGAAGATCAATTAAGACCATATAGAAGTTGGCTGCAGGGGTTTTGCGGGTCAGTATCTATGCAGAGTACTGACAAAAATCGGTATAGTGGGAGCAGAGAAGACTCGTGCTTTAAAGGATCTAACATATACAGTGCTAGCTGTATCCAAATGGATCTAGCTAAAAAGATCAGAGCCCTGGAAAAACATTGAGTAGGAAAAGGGACGAAGGACGAACTAAAAAGTAACTTTGAAATTTTTTATCATCATTCTACTATTTAAAACAACTTTATTGGTCGTCTTCGTTAACATGTAAATAAAGGCAGAAATGAAAGAGAAGGGCGTTAGTAAAGAGGAAAGGTGAGAAAGTCCCGATTGTAGGGAAGAGAGAAGAGTTCATATATGAAAGATATGTGCCCGTACACAGTATAGAAGTCTGGCCATGTGTATGTAGTTATGTATGTGTGTTGCATCATATTAAGTTTACGTGTGTTGGTGGTAGAAGTAGCCATGTTGAATCTGTGAAGCTTCTTGTCGAACCCTAGGGCCAGACGGCCTGGGAGGCTTTTTGTTACGTCCCAAGAGAGAATTTGGGGATAGGTTCGAGCAACATTCAGTTGTTGTCAGTCCCTGCACGTGGGAAAGAAAAGAGAAAGTACATACTTTGTTAACCCTTTTATAATCTCTCATCACGTGGTCATCTCGCATGAGAGATAGCCCCTGATTGGGCAGGCCGGAAAGGAAGTTAAATGCTCGCACCAATCAGTGCCGAGCTTATGAATTAAGCACAGATTCAAAATCGTAATGGCGGCTGCTCTTTCCGCCGCTGCTGCTGTCGCTGTAACTGTATCGCTGCTACGAATTTAGTTGAGTATTAATTATTTATTCGGAACAGACGTCAAACTGTTGGAGTGTACATTAAATCTAATATACGCAATTGTGTTTTATTAATGTATTGTTTAATCGGCATGTTTAGGGAAAGTTAACGGTGTTTAACGTATGTCAATCCAATATGGCGATTGTAATGCGTTTCGAATATTTGTTCTTTTCCGACTCTGAATATATTCATGCAATATGCGAATACATAACGTATTTTTTTTCTTGTTAATCCATCATAATGAATGTTTATTTATTTATTTATTCATTTTGTGGAATCACGTCGGACTGTTCAATGGAAAAATATGACAATCATTAGCGTGCGCGTTTAGGATAAGATTAGTATTCTATTATTATAATTATTTATTTATTCAATTCGTGAAGAAAACTGTGCCGAATTCAGAACAGCATTTTTCTTTCTTTTTAACGCAAAGATCGATTGTAGGAGTCGATCTGGCACTCCAGAGTCAGGTCGGGGTTGCTGTTTGAGCCGATATGATGCGAAACCCGAAATCGACAATAAGGGTGGTGCATCACTGAAAACCACACTTGATGCATCTAAAAATGTCTTAGATCGACTACACTAAAAATCAGCCCACATCTTAAAACCAAAATAGCATACGCAAAAAAAATAAATAGCATCCATTGCAAATGCACTAAATCGGCACATAAAATCGCCTATAATAAACATTTTCACCAAGTATTAGTACTAAATGACACCACCTCAACGTCCTTAAAAAACAGACATAACACGCTTTTTCTAATACCTGCTTTTTGAAGTTACCACACTTCAACGACCAGATCACCTCAACTATCCGTAAGGTAATACATACAGCGAACGCACTTCGAGACAACACTATAACAACTATCTAAAATCAAAACAACTAATAACAACAAACCTTACACTTTAATAAATTGTCATATAAGGACTATAGATTTGTGCAACCGCACATACGCGGTACACCACACACAATGCGTTAAATGCAACAGTTACTATATGGCTGGAAGTATGTGGAAACAGCTCCCAGAGCTTGTCGTCCCTCTTCTGCCATTGATGAGGCATCTGTCCATCAAGTTGAGGCTGCTATTTTGGAAGGTCGACGCATTACTATTCGCCAAATAGCCCAAGAGATCAAGATTAGTACAGTGTCTGTAGAAACTATCATTTATGACCATTTGCATATGCATAAGGTGTCTGCCATATATATTCCCAAGTTGCTTACACCTTTCCAGATGCAAGAACGCGTCGAGTGCTCGAGGATGTGCCAAGAAGATGAGTCAAAGTTTTTTCAAATAACTGATTACACAGGATGGAACTTGGGTCCATCACTATGATCCAGAGACCAAAGCCCAGTCAATGCAGAGGAAGCACTTGGACTCACCACCTCCGAAGAAGGTCCAGCCCTCCTCTGACAAGGTAATGCTCATAGTCTTCTGGGACCAGGACGTAGTAGTGATGGCAGATTTCCTGGCAAAGGGTACCACAATTACAGGAGCCTATTACGCTTCACTTTTGATGAAATTAGGAGAAGCTATCACAATCAAGAGGCGGGGCAAGATCAGCAACGGTATCTCCCTCCTGCAGGACAACTCGCATGTCGCCAGATCAGAAGCACGGCTATTAAATCTACCCCCATCCCCCTTACTCTCCTGACCTTGCACTCTCTGACTTTCATCTCTTCCTAGCCATGAAGTTGTTTTTGAAAGGAAAGCGTTTCCCAAATGATGCAGCCTTTATTTCTGAAGTTATGACGTAGTTGGAGGACCAACCAGGAGTGTTCTACAAAAACGGTGTCCAGAGCTGCATGAAACGATGGGAGAAATGCATAACTCTGGGTGGTTCCTATGTAGATAAAGACTAATAGTTGTGGCGAGTTTCATTAATCTACTGCTATGGAAAATCGGTCAGGGGCATTATTTATTGAACGCCCCTGGTAAAACAGATAAAATAGAAAACGAATGAACAAATATGCATAATATTAACACAAATACATAAATATTAAATATTAAAATTATAACAAAACAGAAATAATTCTAAATAATCAATTTCGTTGTTTTTTTTACTATGGGGCTATGAATTACTGACTGCAGCAACATATTACCTACATCCGGCCAACACGTGACACACACGTTGATCCGAAGTATTAGAAAAACTTGGATGCTACAAAACACACGATTGATTGAAGAATTTTTTTAAACAGTAAGTAGAAAATAAAAGAAAATTATTATTATCATCTCGTTTTTGTTTCAATTCACCCTAACCTATAAACTTAGACTGCATTGTCACAAGTTTCTATACACTATCTATACACTTACGCACAATGCTTCAACCAAACTACATCATTTTCTTATATTTATATATATATATATATATATATATATATATATATATATATATATATATATATATATATATATATATATATATATATATATATATTGGACATTATAATATTCAACACCAAGTGAGTTTTCTGAACTTTTCATATGATTTGTTTTATCTATCGTTTTCTTTACCGTTTTATGAATTTGCATACACCTTGAATACACTTTTCACTGTTATCTACTACATCAATAGCAAACAAATTTCCCGCCTGGATAACTTTTTTCGTTTTTGGACCACCATTCACCACTTGGATTATTTTTTGATGAACCTATTTGATATCTTTCCTGGAGCTACTTTAAACTTTTTGACTTGGATGAACTGTATAGGTTTACAAAAAGTATGTTTTGGGCCGATATATTTGATGTTTTATATACCTTTATGTATTTTTATATATTTTTTTTAAATATATTTTCAAAGTTTCATTTTTATTACCTGCAGTAATGTAATTGCGGTAATGGTCCTCTGAGGAGAAGATTTTCTTTGAAAACTCATGAGTTTAGGACTTTAAAGTACTTTGCTTGAACATTGAAGTGTAATAAAATTTGATTTGCACCTTATTTAATTCTTTCACTTCATCTATTGCTATATATATATATATATATATATATATATATATATATATATATATATATATATATATAAGAGTATGTAGACATTACTCACTTTTTATCTTGCTTGCTTACTTGTTTGTCACCGTGCATGCAGTGAATGACGTGACAATAGGCGAATGGGGTAAATATTGGACTATTGAAAGAAGTAGTTTGGGGGAGGCGAATCGCATAAGTAATTGCAAGAGAGATGGAAAGAAAGAGCATCTATCCACTACGCCATTAGAACAAGCCACAGGAAGGGGCATTTAACTGCTTTTATAACAAGATCACCTGCCGAATAGTGTGTAAAAAGTGGTTGATTTTCCCCTACACAAACAAACCCGTAGTTTAGCTCGAAATAATATATTTAAGGAATGTAACTAACATTACTATCTAATAGATAGTCCTATGATTCCCAATGATACGTGTGGAAGACAACCAAATTAGAAGCGAAACACAGATGTGATATTTATGACATAGTAATGGGCGGCAAATTACTTTGAAAGTAAAGTGCAAATATGATATGCCATGAAGTTATTATGTCTGATTGACGAGTGATGTTTTGTGGATCAGCAGTTGGATTTGAAATTTCAGTCTGAAACTTGTTATGCAACATCCTGATCAATAATGGTCCCAAACTCTGAACTGATTCGGATGCCCTTGGGCAAGTTACCCCCGCCCCCTCCCCCCCAAAAAACAACACACCGCATCCCCACACCACGAAATCTATGTTTCCTAGATCTTTCACCTTTTTTTATTTTCTTCTTCTTCTGACTGCCCACTTTTTAACTCTATAAACTACTCGAGTCCTTGGGGTGATCTTAAACTACATCCGGTGTTGATTCCCTATTTAGAGAGCTTTGGGGTGCGGAGTTGGTATTACTCCCAAATCAATTCTTATTACTATTACTATTACTATTACTATTCGCGGAAATGCCTTTAGCCTTCTCTCGACCTGCCAAACCAAGGTCATCCGATAAAACTTCCTGATATTTGCATATTGGTTTTCAAAAAGGACATTTTATTAACTATAAAACTAATCTTTATTTCTATATCAATAAAATTATTTTTACATTTGCAACAATTAAACTATAAGTAGATATGAAAATAGTAAGAATGTTTTCCAAAATTATTGAATTAAACATTCATTCTCGGCCTTCGGGCTGATATCGAAATCTAGTAATATCTGTTCTGTCTTCGGGCAGTGAATGAGAGTTCCTTCTAAACTGAGGCAGTTTTATTCTGTCCATTTAATCCAGAGTGGCTCTCTTTGGGGAAGCGGAATTTTCCCCACATTAAAAATCGAACTTATGTCTAACTTTGCCATCGTGGTGAGGCTAGTAAATAGAAACATTGCATAACTAAAAAGCAGTTCATATGCCGTGAAGCAAAACAGCCAAACCAAACCCGGTATATAGGGGAGATCAGACCTATGTGCGGACGGTCCGCCCATAAGCAAATCCTAGTTAAGGAAATGGATATCCATAGCTAAGATGAATAAAATATTTTGTCAGTTAAAATGGCCGTCATTGTCTTTCTTCTTCTTCTATTCGCTAAAAGGATCTTGATTCGCCCTGGTCACTAAAAATGGACACAATCATAGACCCCATCGGCCATTCAAAAGAACGATTTAAAATTGAAAGAACTGGACAAGATATTTTACAACAAATTGAGAGTAAAGAAGATTTTTTTCTGCACACACCAATGTATGATAGTCATGCGTGAGATTCCATCAAATATGTCCTCCTAACCAGCCGGTTGATGGTCGTTGTCATTGTCGCCATTATTGCTATCCCTGCACATCCTGGGAAGCCTTACGAACACGCTTTGATTATCAAACAGTAATGACTTTGTAAATAGTTTATTTGTTATGATTCTAGGATGCCTTACAACAATATAGGCGGATGTTAATGGAAGGCAGATTGGGTAATCTGCGTTTCGTTTTGCAAAACAGCGCCATCGCCGTCGCCCGACATTGTTGAGCTCATACGTCATGGAGCTCGCAGGGAATAGGAAACAGAAAAGAAGATGGCGGAAGTGATGTGTCGCCTTTCAAGATGGTGTACAAAGATGCTTCTACCGGATGGGAGGGCGATTTCAATTGAAATTTTCATTGAAATCGTCCAATAAATTGTATTGGCTTGAACAGTACTTTCATACTATTGATGTGTAATAGAATGTATTGCAGCGGCGGAGTAGTAATAACAGTAGCGATGTCTGGAAATCCATATACATTGCTGTTTATTATAGAGTGGAGGATAATCCGTTTTTACATATAATACCCATATTCAAAAACTAGGATTTTCTTCTTAGATTTTTAACTTTTTAAAGTCCAGCTAATATTTGTCGAGTTGTGTAAAAGCTTTCATTGTTTGGATTGTCGTTTTGAAACTGGAATGGTTTGTCTGCTTTACGGCATATCATCCTTCCTGTGTCAGCTTACGCCGCTGAAACATAAAACCCATTGTTAACGATTAGTTGAACATAAGTCACTATTTTACCGACCTACTAGTAATTTTTTGTAGGTCTTAGCAATGCCGCCGAAATCAGAACACAAAACAGCTGTTTTGACGTATTAGTGACCGTTGCTAGAATGAACTTAAGCTCTGCTATTGACACGGATGACTGCAAAAAACGGCAAAGTCATATTCATTTTGCACTAGTAATCATGGAATTCCATCTCTTCTCGCCACCAATGATGAAAGAAATGATAGGCCAGACTAGTCTATCAAATGATAGGCCAGACTAGTCTATCAAACTATGGTTTGTCTTTTCACGGCATAGCAACCCATTTTGTGCCAATTAATGTCAAAACGAAATACGATCAGTTAAACAAAAGTGAAAAATTATGGGTTCATACCTTTCCACCCTCCACACCCTTCACTTTAGAAAGGCAACTCTAAAAGAATGGAAACCTCCATCGATCACCTGCAATCATAGCGACAGCAGGCACTTGACCTGGGTTTATCGTTGAAAATGGAAGAATTTGACTGCTGTCAAATCAAGGAAGTTGTGGGCGTCGCCAGTGCATACTTTATTCATCCACGACAAATGCATCAAATGGGAATGAAAACACAGTTCGGCATCGTGATCTGAAAGAGATAAATGGTAAACAAAAAGAGAGAAATAAAGAAAGAAATAAAGAAAGAAAGAAAGAAAGAAAGGATTTTTTTAAGTACCGGACTTAAAAACTAAACAAAAATAGAAAACAAAAGAAAATAAAAGCAAAAGAAGAGAGAAGGGAAAAACGAGAGAAAGGAAAGAGAAAGGAACGGGTAAAAAAGGAAGAAATAGAGAAAATAGAGAAAAGTGGACAAAAAACAGTAAGAATTTGAAAAGAAAAAAAGAAAGAAAGAAAGAAATTGATGAAAAATGTACTGGACTAAAAAAACATAGAAATACACTAGAAAAAGAAAGAAAAAAAGAACGAACGAACGAAAGTTGAAAAAATGTGAGACCAAGGAGAGAAAAAAGAATGAGCAAAGAAAATCGATAAATATTTAAAAACAGAAAAGTAGACAAAAAGCTGAAAGAAAGTAAAAAAATTAAAGACAATTGCAGGCAATAAAATAAAGTATAAGAAAGAAAGGTAAGTTTGAATTCTAAAAACCAGCAACTGGTGCAATAGAATTATAATAAATGGGAAGGAAAACTCCGTTTGCTACATTGGCACCGCCACGATCGGCCAACCAGTGAATAGAGGAAAATAGACTGAGAAAATATTGAAATAAACGAATGTCATTATTGTTAAGCTTTGCTTTGTTTCTATCCTCAATAACCAAACCAAATTATTAATTAAGTCAACAAACTTTTTAATTGATAAAGCGGCTAACATAATCAGTATGTTTTTAATAAAAATTAAAATAAAAGTAAAATTAGAGAGAGAAATTTTCGGGGAGACTTTCTATCTCCACTACCTTTCATCATAGCCATGATGTCACCCAACAACATACTCGTGGAGTACAACAAATTTACAAATACAGACGAAAAAATAAATCACCTTATGTATATGGATGATCTTACCCTATTTGAAAAAAACAAAAAGGAACTATAAAAACTAATAAATACAACCAAAAACTTTAGCCAGGACATACGAATGTATTTTGGAATGAAAAAGTGCACTTCTTGAGATGAAAAAGGGAAATCCTGAAACAGTGGATGGCATAAAGCTGCCCAATCAAGAGATGATGAACATATTTGGCGTATATATGAATTAACAAATAAACCGACCCCAAACCGAAGCGTCATTACTCAAAACGACGAGATACTATCAACAGGATGATTGGAAATCCTTCAGAGATCACATCAGAGACGTCCCATAGAGTAAATTGTTTTTCTTTCCCCGCTGAATAGTGCGCAAATGAGGTAAATGAATGAGTCAAAGAAGGCATAGAAAATTCTATATTAGCCCCCACTCTCCCGTAAAGGCAGCAAGCATTTCGATGATTCAACCGCCATAAGTCAGCTACAAATAAACAAACAATTATAGCATCAAGAAACCATTGTAAAAGTGTAATAACCTCAGCTAAATGTAGGTATACCGAGATGACCAGAAAATGCATTGAGTCGCAGAAATTAGGAACATGCAATTTCTGGAAAATCGAGAATAGTGTAGTGAATAATGAGCAATAAACAACAAATCCCCCAAAATCCAACCACTATGGTGTCGCTTGCACGGCAACAAATAAAGCTGGACTGCTTGCCTAATGGTTAGCCTTGAACTCCACCTTGGACTTCACAAACTACTTCCTCCCTAATTTCTCACTCCGGACAGAAGTCACGCTTGATGATCCGATGATCATCCCTTCTCATGTCCTGGATATCTTTTAAAAGAAACATTCACACCTCGAAAACATATGGGTCTGATCTTATTCTTGCTATAATAATTAAGAAAATGCTCCGCTGAGTTTTCCCTTGTTGTCTCCAAACTCTATAATAAATGCTTTGCTAAATCTTGCTTCCCTGATAGCTTGAAAATTGCCTCTGTGGTACCAATTTTCAAGAAGTTTTGTGAAAGAACTGACTCGCAAAATTATCGCTTCATCAACCTCCTCCGGCTCTTCGATTAAATCTTTGAATCATTAATCAATCTAGCGATAGTCAAACTCCTCGTACACGCTTTTTTTAACTGAGTTCGCCCCAAACAAAGCAAGTTGCCACTGTAGACGTAAGGGGCTACTGAGAATTATGATGAAAGTTTAGGGGATCATCCTAAATTGGGAGCTGTGCAGCTAGATGCTTGTTCACATTAGTTTTAAATTTCTGCATGTCGGTACAGTTGAGGAAGCAGAGAGCAGTGAGGGAGTTCCAAAGGTCGGCAAGTCGAGGAAAGAAGCTATTGGAGTAGAAGGCTATCCGGCATCTGGGGACCTCCACAGTGAATGGACGGGATTTAGCTGATTGTCAGGTTGGTCGGGTGTATTTACGTCGAAGAGAAGGAAAAGCACGTTCATCGGAGCACATTCAATTGAAGTACTTGTAAAGGAATAACAAGGATGCAATATTGCGGTGATGGGGCAGATGTTGGAGTTTAGTGGATAGTGAGGGACTTATCAGACTCTTTTTTGGACCTTGTTTAAGAGGGGGAGACTAGTGGATAGTGCACCAACCCAGATGTGGCAACAATACTCCATGCATGGACGGACGATGGCTTTGTACAGATATAGGATACTGTCAGGTGTAAGAAGTTTTTTAGCACGGTAGAGGTAGCCCACGTTCTTTGCAGTAGCCTTGGCAATGTATTTGTTCCAATTCATGTTACCTGAAAAGGCAATGGCTGAATCCTTAGCAAATGGCCTCCAATCTGCAGTAGAATAGAACCAATTTAACAATTACAAGAAACCTTTCCAATCACCAATCGCAGTGGCTAATAGCATCCTACCTGAAAGTCTAACATTCAAACTCCTCGGCCTACCATTCACAGGTAATATGAACTCGAGCAAATATATAGAAGATACTGCCAAGTTTGCTGCCAAGAAGGTGGGCTCCCTCTACCGAACTAGAAAACGTCCATGTCTACCAAGCTCTAGCCCCTGTCCCACACCACAATGTTGCATCCCTGTGCTTTTTGTACACGCACTTGTGCCCCTCAAAAATAAATACTCACGACCAACACGACAAGCAGAAAACCCCCACTTCTTAACTGTGAAGATCCACAGATACCGAAAAGCTTTCTACTCTTCTTTTCTTCGAACTGCTTGCTTTTGGAATTCCTCTCTGCTCCATGTTTCCCCGACTGTATCAACATACAGAAATTTAAATGTACTGTGAACAAACATCTCGCTGGGTAACTCCCCACTTAGGATATCCCTATAAATCTAGCCCCTAATTCACAGTAGACCCTTGCGTCTCAGTGGCAATGGGTCTGGTTTGGAGTGAATAAAAGATACAGATAATTTTTTTTAAAATGAGGGCGGACGTCATCAAGTGAACAGAGATGAAAGAGAAGATTAACATAGAATGGCTGAGAAGAACAAGAAAGCGCCTTGAAAAATATTCATATAGTAGACCATAATTAAAGGAATGAATACTTGGGCAATGTCTCTAGTAAACTACTCTGGCCTTTTCGTAAGCTTAATTAAAGAACTCAGGTACCTGGATCAAAGAACCAAGAAAATAATGGGCATGCACAATGCACTGCACCGAAAGCATAATACTGACAGACTCTATATAAAAAGGATAGAAGGGGGAACGAGACTGGTAAATATAGAAGCCTGCGTTGGCGATGCGATAAAGAAAACTATTTTTAAAATATATAACACAAAATAGAAGGGCTGCTGCAAAGAATGTGGGCTCCCTCTATCGGGCAAGAAAACTTCTCACACCTGCCAGTATCGTATATCCTTACAAAGCCACTATTCACCCGTGAGTATTGTTGAAACGGTAAACCGCATCATAAGTGAATGCAGCAAACTAACTAAAAGGAAAACGAAAACAAACACGACTGGGTTGGGAAAGTAGTCCAATTGGAACTATGCAAGTGAATACACTTTGACCATCTAAAAAAATGCACTAGCATAAGCTGGATCCGGTGTTGGAAAATGAAAGACATAAAATCCTATAGGACATGGAAACACAGACAAACTCATTTAAGCAAGATGACCAGGTGTGATAAGAGTTAACAAGAAAGAAGAAACATAATAGATTTCGCCGTTCTAGGGTGAAGATAAAGGATGCAGAAAAACTAAGCAAATGCATGGAGCTTGCCAGGGAGCTGAAAGGAATATGAAACATGTAAAAGACTACTGTAATATCAATAATATTAGGAAGCACAAGATACGGCAAGGAGAAATTGGAATTGAAGGGGCATTGGAAATTGACATCATACAATTTTGACCGAATTGGAATCGATTATTGGAATCTTCCATTCCGGCATTCCAGAATGTCAAAGTTTTTCAATGGTTGCACTGCAATTCATTTATCGAATAATGATATTCAAGTTTACTTTGCATTCTACATAATGCTTGCTTTCTCATTTTCTTTCTACTACTACTACTTATACTACTACTACTACTACTACTACTATTATCATTACTACTACTACTACTACTATTATTATTATTTTATTATCATACTTTTCCGTTCATTTTTTTCTTTCTTTAATTCTTCAATTTTTTCTTCCTCCTTTTATGTTATTTATTCTTCTCAATGTTTTCCTCTTCTTCTAACTCCCCTCTGTCTTCTTGTTTAGTTATTCTTCTCCTTTTTTCTCGTCAACTCCATCTTCTTCTATGTCTTCTTCTTCACTCCTCAATTCTTTCTTCTCTCATTCACTCTTACTCTTTCTTCTTTATATATTGTCTCCTCCACACTTTTCCCTTCAACTCATTTTCTTGTTCTTCTTCCTGTTTAATCTTCTTTCTTTTCTTCTTTTCTACTCCTCCTTGTTCTTCTTTTTTTTTTTGTTCACTTGTTTTTTACACATCTATGTTTTATAATATTTATATTAATATATAATTTTATTACTACATTTTGATTCCTGCATGAAAATCGAACGCACTTAATTTATTTACATATGTGTGTGTCTTTATTCTGTAATCTTTAATTAAAATATTCAGGAATAGTAATTAAAATATTCTAAAAATAAAGATAAAAGAGTCATCTTCAAAATTCTCGTGATGGCTTTGATATTGGTAAAAAAAAATAACTGATGTGTAAATAGCATTCGGTTAGTCGACTAATTATTGTTTTTCGCAGTGATTAAGACAGCGTGATTAATGATGATATGAAGGATAATCCAACCAGGTGAAAATCGTGATGAGGTTATCACAAAATATGTCAGGTGTGCTGGCGACGACGACGACGATGACGGCGGTGAAGATTGACCTAAAATAGCCTAGGATTTTTTAAGAGACTAAACATGGCATTTTTAGAAAAGGAAAATGGCGGCGTTATTTTGAACTTTTAATGCAAAAAAAAGAAGAAATAAAAGAAGAAATAAATGAAAGAAAGAATGAAAAAAGAAAAGAAAGAAAGAAGGCGCTAGATTCAAAAAATACGTATTGGAAAAAATAAAGCAAATAAGAAAACAGATATGGTCAAAGTACAGAGTTAAAAGAAAGGAAGAAAGAAAGAAATACACAGAAGAAAAAAAAACAAGATTAAAAGAAAGAGAGAAAAGAAAAAGTTCAATAAAAAGAAAATCATGGAAATGAAATTAATTGAGACTTGGAATGTGTACATTCCTGAAACCAAACATGTCTTCTTGTCGCAATTTGTGTCTGCAAAATTAATTCTTGACATTTCAATTTTCTATCTGACTTTTAATTTTCTATGAAAAATAACGGGACTCTATGTGTTGTGTGGGCTACGGGCGAAAGAGTGATAAGCGAATCTAACATCATAATTTGGAAATATACAACTCAATTTGAGCAACGATTTTCAATTGATTCACATGCTTTTGTTAACACATCCTCCTCTTTAGGTCATTCAGTTATTTGCACTGGGGAACGAATGATGAACACCGAGGAATGAATAAAAAATAAAATGACCGTACTGGAATGACCTCTTTATTCACATGATCTTGCGCCGTGTGATTTTTTTATTTTACCTAGACCCAATGTGGTAAAGAAGGCTAAACGTTTTGAAGACGTGGAAGCCATAAAGAGGGATGTATTGAGGGAGTTGATGGGAATCCCAGAAGAATTCTTCCGGTACTAAATAGAAGTGTGGCAGAGAAGGATGAAAATTTGCATTAAAATTGAGGGGAGTGATCACTTTGGTGAAACCGTGTACGTTGTTTGAAATTCAAATAAATTATTTGCGACACCAATCTCGTTACTATTCAGACACACATCGTGTAAGTCTCTGTTTATTTGAAAACAAAGATGGCATTTATTTTTATTTGTTGCTGATAACAAAGATGGAATCTATCTGAAAAATATTCCTCGTCGGATAAAGTATATTCTAAAAGGAATCGAATTAAATTGTTAAATTGTATCGATCTTAGCAACGTGGATAATCGGTAAAGAAAAGAAAATGGCTATTCAGAATTAAAGTTGTAGAACGATAGCTATCGATGACAAACTTCGAGAATCCGACTGACCTCCTTTTATTATGTAGATTGATTGTTAGTTATTTGAACAATTGTTTTTATTCTACATTTTTTTTACTTAATATGGGCTTAAATAACAAAGCAAGCATTGGTTTATGTGTTTGCATTTAGCTATAAATTATTGTTTTTGCTCACTAAATTAATTTGTTTTTTGAATTTTATAATATGATATTTTTTCTCTAAGATTAATTTACAGTTCCTACTATTTACATTGAAAGGGGAACTTTTCTTATATATTTAAAAACAAACCTTATCTATTAGTGAACTAATAATTAACATTAGATATAAAACATAAAAAACAAATAAAAAATTGTATAATACAAATAATAGTGATCGAATAAGTAAAAGCTACAGTAATTAAGATTTTAAAATGTTTATAAATAAATTCATTTAGAAAATCAATAAATATGGCGCAAGATAACTCTAATCTTTTCCAGTTTCATCATCTCGTTTGATATTCATAATATGAATTTATGATGATTCGTCAAAATCATGAAACTACAGTAAAGTGTTAAAGCTAATTGTATTTTACTATATATATATATATATATATATATATATATATATAGTATAAATTGTTATTTATATAAACATTATTGGTTAGATATGTGCATACATGTTTCGGTTGTACTCTTCACAGAGAGTAAACCTCTTCAGACCAAAGAAGACAGAGAAGTAACCAATAATGTTTGTATAAATAAAAATGTATACTAAAGAACAGCTCTACTTGTTATTGAGCACTTTTTATAAACACTGTAGTTTCAACAGAGTTACACCTACAGAAACCAATACAATACGTGTGGCATATATATATATATATATATATATATATATATATATATATATATATATATATATATATATATATATATATATATATAGGAAATATTGAAATAGAAAACAAAAGTAAAGTCACATATTTTACAAGTTTATTATTACCACTAAATGAATAAAGTATGAGAATGTCATTTAATCCATGGATTCTCAAATAAATTACTCATATTTTCAGAAGGAAAAGAACAATAATTTATTAATTGTTGGAAAGTATTGATTTAATAACTCTAGTAAAACAATTTTGAGTTATGTTTAAAGCAAAAATAAGCAAAAAGAATTTTCAATAATGAGCAGTAAGTCATTGTTATGATAAATGTATCAGTAAAGTTGTTGAAAAAATTCGATTGGAATAGTGTATTATATAATGAAGGATATTGGATTCCAATAAAATTTAGGAAATATTCAAACGTTAAAACTATTTGAATAATTAAAATATATGTAGAATCATCATGCCGCGAATAAACTTCCTTGGCAGATAATTTAAATATGACGTGGTTAATTACGAGTTAGGAAAAAAGGAAAAAGAAAAAAGAAGAAAAAATGTTAAAGAAAAGAAAAAGAAAACAGAAAAGAGAAATAAAAGAAAAGGAAAGAAATCATAAAAATGAATAAGGAGAAAAAAGAAAGAAACAGACACCAGAATTCAAATAGATTTTAAAAAACGCTGTAAATTTACAAATAATTTTAAATATTGGAGAATTTAAAGTTTAAACAAATTTTTAACAGTCTTTTAAAATAAAATGCTACTTATATGAAGATGTGTTTAGCGTAATGAAACCAAAATCTAAATAAATATATGTAAGGAAGCTTTAAATTCATATATATACGATTTGGGAGAAAAACTATTTGAAGATTTGAAATAAAAATTGTTATGTAAAATGTTAAGGAATAAAATAAGATGCTAAATATTCTTCAAGTAATCTTAAATAGAAAATTTGAAAAACAACTATATACCTGAGTAAAATAGAACTATTCAAGTAGTGAATTAATTTCAATCTTTAGCAATTTGATTTAAACAAACACAAGCCTTATGACATATTGAAATATTAAATATGTTAAGTTTGGGATTTATAAGAAAATATTGTATTTATTTTTTAGGTATAAGTCTCCGTGTTATGTAAACATGTTTGTAGGTAAACAAAACAAACAACGGTACTGATATCGATCCTGAACCAGTTTTCGTGAGGTTCGACTCGGAAGCGTTCGGCTGTCCTACGCAAACGCGCGAGTGTTGACGAGCCGAATGGTACCAGACGACAATTTTGATACGGTGCTGCGTCCTGTGATTGTAAGTTATATTTTCAAGAAATTTTCTAAAAGAAACAACAAATAAAACAAGCAAAACAGAGCAAAATACTGTTATCAAATAAATATTTTTAACCCTAACCCTAACCCTAACCCTAAACCCTAACTCTAAACCTAACCCTAAACCTAACCCTAACCCTAACCCTAACCCTAACCCAAAACCCTAACCCTAACCCTAAACCCTAAACCCTAAACCCTAACCCTAAACCCTAACAACAACAAAAAACATTATTATCATAGGACGCAGCACCGTATCAAAATTGTCGTCTGGTACAAATCGGCTCGTCAACTCTCGGGCATTTGCGTAGGACAGCCGAACGCTTCCGAGTCGAACCTCACGAAAACTGGTTCAGGATCGATATCAGCACCCAAACAACTTTCATTAGTTTAAGACATCTTTCGAGGCTGAAAGCAAAAATAAAAGTTAATAATAAAGTTTGTTCAAATAATCTATAAATTAAACGTTACATCTATTCTAACATATCTGGTATGTAAAAGGGAATTCCGAATTTCAATATTAATTTTCTACGAATCATCGGTGATAACTAAGTCTAAGGGACACAATTCAGTATTAACCGAAAACCTAGAATTTAGAATATTTCAAATTAAAAGATGTATTACTTAGAAAGAGTGAAAGTTGAATAAAAATAAAAGGTTGTTTTTAATGTGAGTAATATTATAAAGTTTATGTATGAAATTAATTTATAGTTGTAGTTTAAATATGTGTATTATGTGTGTATTATGTGTAGTTTAAATATGAGTATTATATATATATACAATTATTTATAAATATTATTTACAAATTGACCCATATACACATGTGTTTAATGCTAAACCTGCAATCATAAGTATGGTAGGAGACTATCCCTGCCGGTCGTACGATTCGAATCCAGATACGAAAGTCATTTTTGACTCAGTGTATATATATATATATATATATATATATATATATATATATATATATATATATATATATATAGAGAGAGAGAGAGAGAGAGAGAGAGAGAGAGAGAGAGAGGGGGAGAGAGAGAGAGTGTGTTTCAGGTTGTATATGAAAAGAAATCAAATAAAGTGCTCGATCATATAAGAGAGCTAATATAATTTATTTAGATACTGTATATTACATATTTCAGCAATGTACCGCGGTTTCATCCAAAGGGGCAGATTTAGACATCTTGAGTAAATCTTCGTGCCCAGTGGAATCATCGGCAAGCTGAAATGATTGTAGACACGCCTGACAGGAATGGCGTCAACAATGACAGAAAAAACGGTGCATCTCTGAGGGCGTCCCCGAAAAAACCTCTGCCTACCCTGATACAACCTTGTCCTAACCCAGATAAAACATTCATCAATAAACACCCCACCCTTTCACCACAGATAATCACATCAGAACTAACCCCATCCACAGCGGATATACATTTACCAGCAGATACCCCATCTCCACGTGACCCTCCTATCACGGGATTACAGATACACCACAAAGTTTCCTTAACCCCTAAACCCACCACCCACCCCCGCTTCATACAATCCATATAATAGATTCTCAAATCACCCGCCCACCCCTGTATAAATGAAGATGAATGTACAGGCGTACGCATACGTCCAGATGTGTGTACAAGCATGTATGCGAGTGCGCGTGTGTATATTAGGAGCAGATTATTAATAAATAGAAAATCTAAAATAAAATAAAATAATAAAATAAAATAAAATAATATTAATTAAAATAAAATAAAATAAAATAAAATAATATTAATAAAATTAATAAAATAAATAAAACATTAAATTTAAAACACAAAAAATAAAAAATATTAAATTAATAACCCCCGTACATGTGAGCGAAGTGTGTATAGTTTATTTGCCGGTGCACATGGACGAGTGAAATAACAAGATAAGGAATTTAATGAATTTACACTAAATATAAACACAAATATAATATTAATATTATTAACATACAATTAATAAAGAGACTAAACTTATACCACTCAAACGGAAATAACAGATTATATCACTCAAACGGAAATAACAGATTATACCACTCAAACGGAAATAACAGATAGTACCCATCATTCCGTTTATAACTATTTTTTGTTCTTTTTTGTTTTTTTTCGGGTTTTTTTGTTTTTGTTTTTCAACACTACTGGTTATAAACGGGACATATCAACGAAACACCGCTTCCCATTAAGAAAATACGTAAACACCAATTCAATAAACAAACACGTTAAGTCCATAAAAACATTATGGCATCATGCTTCCCAACACTATATAGAACAATTAAACCGATACATAATTTTATTCCCAAAAACAACAACAAAAGGGCACCCTAGTTCCACAAACCAAATGGCGAACTATATAGCCGCTCCTTTCGTATTTTTTCAGACCAGATATAACAATAACATTACAAAAAGAACAGAAAATACGAAACACCGATTCAATAAACAAAAAAATAAACAAACACGTTTAGTCGATAAAAACATATTTGAATCATCTCTTTCAGCTCTATATCGAACAATTAATCCGATACATAACTTTATTCCCAAAAACGACAACAAAAAAGGACACTAGTTTCACAGGCCCAAACAATAAACAATGCAGCCACCCCTTTCGTATTTTTTCAGGTATAATAATAACATTACAAAAGAACAGATAATTAAATCAATAAATCAATAAATAAATAAAACTTGCTAACATATTAATAAATAATAAATAAAACCTCCTAAAAAATGAAGGCCCCCCCCCTTGAGCCCTAGTTAATCACTATCCCACAACGGATATTTTTCGGGGACGCCCTCAGAGATGCACCGTTTTTTCTGTCATTGTTGATGCCATTCCCTGTCAGACGTGCCTACAATCATTTCATCTTGCCGATGATTCCACGGGGCACGAAGATTTACTAAAGATGTCTAAATCTGCCCTTTTGGATGAAACCGCGGTACATTGCTGAAATATGTAATATACAGTATCTAAATAAATTATATATATATATATATATATATAGATAGATAGATAGATAGATAGATAGATAGATAGATAGATAGATATAGATAGATAGATAGATAGATAGATAGATAGATAGATAGATAGATAGATAGATAGATAGATAGATAGATAGATATAGATATATATATAGAGAGAAAAATATATATATATATATATATGTATATATATATATATATATATATATATATATATATATATATATATATAGAGAGAGAGAGAGAGAGAGAGAGAGAGAGAGAGAGAGAGAAATATATAGTCTTGGAAGTTTCTCAACCATTAAAATTAAATAACAAATTTAAAAAATAAAAAAACCTTAAGTCCCAAGTCGTTCAGTGGAAAATCACTCATGTAAGTCAATTTAACTTTTACAGTTATTATATTAGTTTGCTTCTAACATGATTTAATGGATCATCAGTTGTTTACCATGAAAAACTGTTTATATATATATATATATATATATATATATATATAGAGAGAGAGAGAGAGAGAGAGAGAGAGAGATAGATAGATAGATAGATAGATAGATAGATAGATATAGATATATAGATAGATAGAGAGAGAGATAAATATATATATATATATATATATATATATATATATATATATATATATATAGATGTATAGATATGTATATGTATATATATATATAGAGAGAGAGAGATAAATATATATATATATATATATTTGTCGCTCCTAAATAATTAGTAGAGCACTTTAGTAGTAGTGCAAATACAGCGTGACGTCATTTGCTTTATAATGCATCATTCCTTAATATAAGTAGAATGCCTGTGCCACCATCGCCGCTTATAAATGTATTTAATCTACCACAGTTTAACAGCTGTTCAAATATTGGCCGCGAGGTTTAAGACGTTGGAGTTGAAAAATACTTATAATCCAGGGTTTCGAATCGTGTGACCAGTAGTGAATAGTAACACTTCTACGCTGAAGAGTCTTGATTGAAAAAAGACGAAACGTATACGTCCGTAGATAATAAACAACAACAAATATTTTTCATATTTGTCGCTCCTTAATAATTAGTAGAGCACTTTAGTAGTAGTGCAAATACAGCGTGACGTCATTTGCTTTATAATGCATCATTCCTTAATATAAGTAGAATGCCTGTGCCGCCATCGCCGCTTATAAATGTATTTAATCTACCACAGTTTAACAGCTGTTCAAATATTGGCCGCGAGGTTTAAGACGTTGGGTTGGAGTTAAAAAATACTTATAATCCAGGGTTTCGAATCGTGTGACCAGTAGTGAATAGTAACACTTCTACGCTGAAGAGTCTTGATTGAAAAAAGACGAAACGTATACGTCCGTAGATAATAAACAACAAATATTTTTCATATATATATATATATATATATATATATATATATATATATATATATATATATATATATATATATATAAGAAGAGAAGGATGAAAGTAATCCGACGTAATGGGAAAATGAAAAAGGAAAACCAAAAAGGGATGTTTTTTTATATGTACATCAACGTTTCGTCTTCATTTATAAGACTTCACCAGGATGATAATATAAAGAAAAATGTCATGCAAGCACAAACACATATAGAGTCGACATATGGGAAGAAGGGAAGAAAATAGTAGCCACTACTGGAGAAAACAGTAGGGTGGACGTACGTGCTTGGTGGAGTCAGTAGTGAGGAATGAAAAATGAATGTTTATGAAGATGACAGACCCCTTCTCTTACCCACGAATTCCAATAACACATCCATATGCAACACGCTTAACAAACTAGGCATTCCAACAGTACAAACCACATCTCAATCCATAAAACAAACATTAAACACATCAAGATAGATATATATAGATATATATATATAGATATATATATATAGATATAGATATATATAAATATATATATGTATAGATAGATAGATAGATAGATAGATAGATAGATAGATAGATAGATAGATAGATAGATAGATAGATAGATATAGACAGAGATAGATAGATAGATAGATAGATAGATAGATAGATAGATAGATAGATAGATAGATAGAGAGAGATAAATATATAGTCTTGGAAGTTTCTCAACCATTAAAACTATATAAAAAAAAATTAAATAAAAAAAAACTGAAGTCCCAAGTCGTTAAGTGGAAAATCACTCATGTAAGTCAATTTAACTTTTACAGTTATTATATTAGTTTGCTTCTAACATGATTTAAGGGATCATCAGTTGTTTACCATGAAAAACTGTTTATATATATATATATATATATATATATATATAGAGAGAGAGAGAGAGAGAGAGAGAGAGAGAGAGAGAGAAAGAGAGAGAGAGAGAGAGATAGATAGATAGATAGATAGATAGATAGATAGATAGATAGATAGATAGATAGATAGATAGATAAATATATATATAGATAGATATAGATATAGATATATATATATATAGATAGATAGATAGATAGATAGATAGATAGATAGATAGATAGATAGATATATAGATAGATAGATATATGTATATATATATATATGTGTGTGCGTGTGTGTGTGTGTGGTAATTTATGGATTCATGAGTTTGCTTCTCTTTTTTAATTCCTTACCATGATTTTTATATTTTATTTTATTTTATTATTTTATTTCATTTTAATATTATTTATATTCACACAATTATTAATATTAATAATGTTATTATTATTAATAATAATAATAATTATAATAATTATTATTATGTTTTTATTTAGTAGTAGTAGTAGTAGTAGTAGTAGTAGTAGTAGTAGTAGTAGTAGTAGTAGTAGTAGTAGTAGTAGTATTTAGATTCATTACTTTATAACTATTATTAAATTTACTTCTATGATAATTGTTAAACTGCAAATTATATTACTGTTTTTTATCTTTTATTTTCTATTAAGATATGTTTTTGGTAATGTACCTTGAAATTGTTCTACTGAAATAATAACTTTTCAATGTATTGGCGAATTTATGCATTCATTATTTTTTCACTATAAATACTCATATATTTGTATATTTCTCTTTGGAAATGTCTAATTGTAAAAACTGTTTGCTATTGATGTATGTTTCATTCATACCTGTACTTTTGACAGTCTTTCTTTCCCCTTTTGTGTCTCGTTATATGTTCGATGTTATTGCTTTATATACTATGTGATGTTGATTGTACTAATCATATCACAATCCCCCCTCATCCTATCGATTTGCTGTATAAATTAGGTTCACTGTACTCTAGTCTTGATGCTATGTTATTACTTCGAAGTTGGTGTCTATACTCTGTGCTGATGAAGCGTCTTGATATCAATAAAAAGATGCAAATCAAGTTGGTTTGAATAAGTCGGATTTAAGTCGATAAATAACAAAAACATAATTCTGGAATTTATTCTGAATTTGATGGTGAGCAGAACGAAGAGAAGGAGAAAGAAGAGAAGTGAGAGAAAACGTCCAGTGAGTGGTGAGTCGCGTTATTTTTCGACTGAAGCAACAAGCGTTTATTTTCATTTAATTCAATGAAATTGAGCTTTAACGGTGCCATTGATGTCAGAGTGAAAATGTATCACTAATAGAGTTGTAAACCCCCTTTTAAGCTATTTCGGCGCATATACTTCAGTATGGGTGTAAAGGCCTTCGACATCCGGCTGCCCTATCGATTGATGGCGTGGGCATTCGTGTCAGGGTAGCCACAACATGCCAGGCAGCTTCTTAGAGCCTCGCCTAGGAAGGACACAATGAATATAGAATAGTTTCGTACTCCGGCGAGAGCCATCATGTCAGATGACGAAGGTCGTTATGTATCAGCCGCTGCATCTGCGGGACGACTGCGTTTTGGCGCAGAACTCCACCTCCTCCCCGCTAAACCGTACAACAGAGTAATCATATTCTACAAGTGCTTTGGGCCTAACCATATGGCGATGAATT
>OY744521.1:182477244-182942244 GCA_963556195.1 Sepiola atlantica | reverse complement strand
AATAACTTAGAGAAAAGGAACAACCTTTGTTAAAGATCTTTACGGGTACGGTAGACATTAATCCAATGTAAAATCATTTCTTTTATTTTATTAATAATTACTCTTCTATACAAGAAAACCCAGACCGAGTTGTTGAACATTGTTTTTTTTCCTTTTGTTCTGCTTTGAATGATCTTTTGCCCCCACAGAGCCAACCGGTTGCTGTTCGCCCAGTGATCGCTCACTGATATAAACAGTTTCAACGTGGGAGTGTGTTTGTAGCTGGACGGGACGACAAGATCGGCGACGTAATCATCATCATCGTCGTCATCCCGGCCTAGAAGAATTTGGATCTATATTTCTTTATTGCCACTACGACGATCGGCACGAGTAGGGTTCACAATTCCGCAGTATGTGAGCTGTTTCAAAAATGGTAAAATTACCTTAGCAAAATTAGTTATAGTTTTATTACAATTTAGTTCAATAAAAACAATACCGTAATAATTAAATGTAACTTTGCGAATTCCATTTAAAAGGAATCATTTGGTGAGAAAAAAAACGGCATAGTTTGTTTTGTTTGTTTTGTTTTGTTTTTTAAGCGAGACAAAAATGAAAGTATAAAACTCCCGGACAACGCTAGGTGAGTAGCTACTCGGTATATAAAGGAAAATGGATTACGAATTACGTTCTCATTGACTTTCCAAAAGCATGGATATTTGATGTCATCCTCCAAATGCAAAAAAAAGGGTAATGTTAATGTAAGAAAATATCCCTTTTCACGCGTGAAACATAGATTTTGTTTTAGCGTTGAAGAAAATCTCGTCTGGCGTTGATGAAGCTGATCCTTAGAATAACAGTGATAGCAGGATGTCGCTATGATATGCACGAACGACAGAACCCTTATGCTTTAGTGAAGGTCGCAACTCCGAAAAATACAATGAGTTTTTCTTCTTGCAGCAGAAATGAAGACATTTTGTCAGGTGACGGGAATTGTTTTCGGCTCGTTAGCGCCAGAAAATCTGTAATATTTTCGCGGTTTAACAAATGATTTTGATTGGTGGGCAGATTAATCGTCAGATCTGTGATCCAGATGATTTTAGGTTATTCAATGTCCACGGATGTTCGCGCATAAAACGTAAGGGTTTTGTCTCTCGACTTGGCTTTGATGTGTCAGCGAAACGGATGTAAAAGTACGATAGCCAGACATCAAACGCGAGAAATGGGGGCAGTTTGCTTGACTGTGAAAGGGAAAAAGAATTAAAATTACAGAAAATCCTAAATGCATATTTTCGCTCAGCTCTCTGATTTTAATTCTTGTTCATAAAATTCTAATAAAAATTATGAAAGTCACGTGACACCTGTGTTAAGTTGTGTCTCTGCGTGTTGTTAATCAATAGCACCATTTTCACTCGGAATGTTAGCAATCTTCACGTGGTCACCCCTGTGAGTATCTGATTTTATCATGGAAAGCAATGCCAAAAAAAAACATTATGAAGCAAGTCAAAAAATTGTAATAAAAAAAACTACTGGTTCATACACATTGAGTTTGTAAGACATACACACTGCGTTTTTAAGACATACACACACACACAGTATTGTTCAGTTCTTGTTGGTGGTTGTGTTTTATATCCGTATTATAGTTTTCGCACATTCGTCGCACAAGTAATCACTCACCATAATGACGAGATGTGTGCGTGTGACTATGTGTCTGCCAGCCCGTCCTATCACTACCAAACATAGTGTAACAGGATACAATGAAGGGCTAATGGGACAAGAAGTTGTGGGGGAGAGGTAGTATGGATAGAGCATGCATTAAACATAAAAGTCTGTGAAGGCTGTGAGTTCGATTCCTGTACAGAGTAGTATATTTTCTCTTCGATCACGTCCAAAAATAAATTTCACTAAACAATATCCGAGACAAAACTGGTGATGTAAATAATGTATCGTTTAAATGTAAATTATTGTATTGTGATATACAAATGTTGAAACCTTTTTGTTTCAATGCTTCATTGATTTGTTCTAAAAATGTAACCTTTCTTGTCGTCATTTTAATGGAACGTATCCACTCTATTAATACTAACAATACTAAACAGAAACAAATGCATCGTTTTGGCATCAATAAAAAGAGACGATGGGGACATTTAGATGAGCATATAGTTTACTTTCGAAGAGAGAAACGGTCACATTTACTTCGTGAGTACACGATTGTGATCTACTCAGGTTTAGCCAGGCGCACACACGGACATGTATAGTGAACGGCGACCGCCTTTGTCTGCGTGACTGACATCGTATCGCTCTCACGTCAAGAAGCGTGTGATTAAAATAATTACAAAAAAAGCTTTTTTTCCTGACAATTTCAACTGGAGGCAGCTGTCGGCGTCCACTTTAGACCGAAGACCAAACAATGAAGGAAAGTGAAGGCTTCTCTCTTTTATTTTCTTTCTTTTTGTTGTTCAAACAAGACACAAAGCTTGCTGACAATATGTCCCTGGCATCACGATAAGTGAGCAACAAGGACCTCCTATTGACATGAAAATTGTTTCGGTAAAACGAGTCGGAGTCCGAAGAATCAGGTGGAATGTCAGCCATTTTCAAATAACGATTGTCTGTCGCTTGTGTCAATCTCGGATTTGAAAGGAATTGTTGATGAAAAACTCATTACGAATATATGAATATGAACGTAAAAACAATATTAGGAGCAAAGATGCTATGTATACCAGAATATGTCATAGGATATATATAACAGTAGTAGTAGTAGTAGTAGTATGGAAATATACATTCATGTTTCATTCCCGAAAAGTAAACATTACTTAGATATAACTACAATCGTTTAGCCTGATAATTTCCTTCGTGAATGAAACATGAACGCTTTTGTATAGGTTTATATATATATATATATATATATATATATATATATATATATATATATATATGTGTGTGTGTGTGTGTGTGTGTGTGCGTGTGTGTGTGTGTATATATATATATATATAGGGGAGTTTGAATTACCTACTCGACATTATCCTCGAGTGTCTTCGATCTCTCTATACAGGCGGTTGTCAGTATCATCTAGCATGAGAATACTTCACCCGACAAGTAAACCCTGACCAAATATTCAAAATAACATAGTATTCGAAGCCCAAGTAAGATTCCATCGACACAGCTATACACTGGCTTATACGAGGAATGGTGCACCTTCTCCAAGTAATGTTACCTCAAGTAAAAGAACATAGCTGGATACTCCACCAGACTAGATGGATTCTTGTCCTGGAATCCGGTAAGACCAAGAGACAACAATAAAAACATAGTTAACTGGTAAATTGGGGAGAGGAAAATTAATGTTATTAACTTATTTACAAACTCAATGTTTGACAGATTTAGGAGAACTTTAATAGAATATTTTAATAGCTATGTATCTCATATAGAGATCAAGTGTTAACGCCAGGAAGGGGCCCTTGATTTCTGAGAACTTTGACTGAAGTAAAATGAAACAAGAGGAAACATTTTTTTAATCAATGAAACGGGCGGGTGGAAAAAAAAAAGAAAATTGCTAAAAATTTCCTTAAGGCCTTATCGTCTGACCGGAGTGATGCTGAACAGTTTGTTCGTCTTCTTTGTGACTTGCATCCATCGTTGCAATTCACCATGGAGGTCGAGGATTGTGGTTCTTTGCCATTCCTCGATGTTTTAGTGTCTAAATCTGGTTTATCGTTTGAAACCTCTGTGTATAGAAAACCAACATTTACAGGCCTTTATCTAAATTGGTTTTTCTTCGCCCCAAGAGCAAGAAAAATAAATCTTATTGGTACTCTCACTCATCGAGCACATATGATTTGTTCACCAACACGACTCGATGCAGGACTTGGTTAAATTACTAATATTTTTCTTGCTAATGGATATCCCATTGACATCATAAAAAGCACCATTGCACGCAAAGTTACTATATTTAATGGTGGTAAATTTATTGGCCCGTCACTTTGCTCTATTTATTTGAAACTCCCATGGTTAGGTTCTGACGATCTTGACATTGTCAAAAGGATTTCTTCTTTTACTCAACGTTGTTTTCCAGCAACCATGCTGAGAGTAGTTTACACGACTCGAACCTTTTTCTCTTCTTTTCGTAAGGATGTTTTGCCAGCCATTCAAAAGAATTCTGTTGTTTATAAATTCATGTGTCAGTGTGGAGCTGACTACGTTGGAAAGACATCCAAAAGATTAGAAATTAGAATATCTCAACACATACCACGTGATATTCGCTTACACAAGGTTTCGAGATCATCCGGAAACTTTCAAGCACAGGAATCAGCCATCGGTAATCACCTGGTTAGTACAAATAGTTGTTCTGACAAGTATTCCGATGGGTGGTTTTATGTTTTACACAGCGCCAGGTCGAACTATCATCTCAATATTATTGAGGCGTTAGTTATTAACAATTCTCGACCTAGCCTGTGTAGACAAAAGATTTTGAAGCATCAGTTGGAGATCTTTAATGATTCAAAGCCACCATAACGTTGAGAGATTTACTTTTTGTTTTTCTTTTTTCTTTTTCTCTCTCAATCGTTTTCTCCAACTGAAACAATTTTTCCCCTCATATCTTATTCGATTTTCTTAGTTTTTAATTTATCATTCTGACGTTTCCTCTTAGAGGGTCAGACGATAAGGCCTTAAGGAAAATCTTTGCAATTTTCTTCTTTTTTTTTCCCCACCCGCCCGTTTCATTGATTAAAAAAAATGTTTCCTCTGAAATTTATCCTACGATTTTGTTGTACGCGAAATTTACTTACATATATATATATATATATATATATATATATATATATATATATATATATATATATATATATATATATGTGTGTGTGTGTGTGTGTGTGTTTGTGTGTGTCTATGTGTGTATATTAGACGTACTCGTAACGCGTTGAGTCACACCGCTATAACTATTGGTTCAACTTTGATTTAATTCAAACATTATTCTTGCCTAAGTAAAAATAATAAGTCTCCTTACTTCTATATTATCCGTATAGATAAAGTAAACTATTATTTTGCTATCTAATTTACATACGTGTTTACGATGTGTATGAACTGACTATGTAAATTACCTAAATGCTCAAACCCATTAGATAGTAGTTGAATCAACATACAATGAGAGAGAAATACATAGATAACTAAGTGAGAGATGGGTGACTTATCCGTTAAGTACAAATCACTGTTAATTAGAGGGGTTAAAATGGATTTTGTTTAATTACAGAATATTTTAGCATTAACTCAGTATTTAATATTATATATATATATATATATATATATATATATATATATATATATATATATATATATATATATATATATATATATTATGTAATTTTATACCATATCAATGTTATAAAAGGGCAGATCCACGTCATTTCATAAAACTTAATTTTTATTCAGCATACAATTGTTTCGGCGAACACCAAGATATTTGTGGATAATGCAAGTCTCAAACAGTTCTATCACAGATCAGATTTTAATAAACTATGCTTAATTTCTTTAGGAAAATTAATAACCTGAATAATAAATAATTTTCAACTTTAAAATACCTATGGTTGCAGAAACAACGATGGAAACATCTTTTCATATTGCAGGTAATTAATTATCCATCCCTTAGGTTCCGTAAATAACTGTTGTAAAATATCAGGCGTAACCAATAAACACTAGTGGAAACTCTTTCAAATCAGGGGAGATAATTATACCTTAAACTTATACCAAACTAATCGAATTCAGTTTTCATTTATAAACTAAGCTGACCACTTAAAGGGAGGCAATTAAATTTCATAATTCATATATTAGAAAATAAAATGCCAAAAAACTAATAAACACTAGTGGAAACTCTTTCGAATCAGGGGAGATAATTATACCTTAAACTTATACCAAACTAATCGAATTCAGTTTTCATTTATAAACTAAGCTGACCACTTAAAGGGAGGCAATTAAATTTCATAATTCATATATTAGAAAATAAAATGCCAAAAAACTAATAAACACTAGTGGAAACTCTTTCGAATCAGGGGAGATAATTATACCTTAAACTTATACCAAACTAATCGAATTCAGTTTTCATTTATAAACTAAGCTGACCACTTAAAGGGAGGCAATTAAATTTCATAATTCATATATTAGAAAATAAAATGCCAAAAAACTAATAAACACTAGTGGAAACTCTTTCGAATCAGGGGAGATAATTATACCTTAAACTTATACCAAACTAATCGAATTCAGTTTTCATTTATAAACTAAGCTGACCACTTAAAGGGAGGCAATTAAATTTCATAATTCATATATTAGAAAATAAAATGCCAAAAAACTAATAAACACTAGTGGAAACTCTTTCGAATCAGGGGAGATAATTATACCTTAAACTTATACCAAACTAATCGAATTCAGTTTTCATTTATAAACTAAGCTGACCACTTAAAGGGAGGCAATTAAATTTCATAATTCATATATTAGAAAATAAAATGCCAAAAAACTAATAAACACTAGTGGAAACTCTTTCGAATCAGGGGAGATAATAATACCTTAAACTTATACCAAACTAATCGAATTCAGTTTTCATTTATAAACTAAGCTGACCACTTAAAGGGAGGCAATTAAATTTCATAATTCATATATTAGAAAATAAAATGCCAAAAAACTAATAAACACTAGTGGAAACTCTTTCGAATCAGGGGAGATAATTATACCTTAAACTTATACCAAACTAATCGAATTCAGTTTTCATTTATAAACTAAGCTGACCACTTAAAGGGAGGCAATTAAATTTCATAATTCATATATTAGAAAATAAAATGCCAAAAAACTAATAAACACTAGTGGAAACTCTTTCAATACAGGGGAGATAATTATACCTTAAACTTATACCAAACTAATCGAATTCAGTTTTCATTTATAAACTAAGCTGACCACTTAAAGGGAGGCAATTAAATTTCATAATTCGTATATTAGAAAATAAAATGCCAAAAAAACTAATAAACACTAGTGGAAACTCTTTCAAATCAAGGGAAAATAATTATACCTTAAACTTATACCAAACTAATTGAATTCAGTTTTCATTTATAAACTAAGCTGACCACTTAAAGGGAGGCAATTAAATTTCATAATTCGTATATTAGAAAATAAAATGCCAAAAAACTAATAAACACTAGTGGAAACTCTTTCAAATCAGGGGAGATAATTATACCTTAAACTTATACCAAACTAATCGAATTCAGTTTTCATTTATAAACTAAGCTGACCACTTAAAGGGAGGCAATTAAATTTCATAATTCATATATTAGAAAATAAAATGCCAAAAAACTAATAAACACTAGTGGAAACTCTTTCAAATCAGGGGAGATAATTATACCTTAAACTTATACCAAACTAATCGAATTCAGTTTTCATTTATAAACTAAGCTGACCACTTAAAGGGAGGCAATTAAATTTCATAATTCATATATTAGAAAATAAAATGCCAAAAAAAACTTTAACCAATCTATAAGCACCTCTGTTTAGCGCCTAATTATATAATAGACGATAAGAGATACATGTATTTTATAATATCTTAGACCAAGGGAGTCGAACAAATTATTCTAGTGTAATTTATTCTGTTTTTATTTGGGATAGTATTTTGAAAGGTTTTTATTAAGTCCTAATCTTACAGTTTAAACTAAACCAATATTATCCTATAGTATTAAGACCAAAGTAATGCCAAAAATAGAGATAAGTAAGTTTATACGAAACCAATAAGTTATATAATTGTAGGCAAATAAAATTCATTATATCTATTTTTAGAAATAAGTTCTGACCACAGTTCTACAGATCAGCAAATTTTATGGAGTAAAAATTTTAATTAAAATACTCCTAATTAATGACAGTAGATGCTAAATGGTCCGCCTATATTACACATCAAATTCGCTCACCAGTCTAATAAAGTCAGAAATCATATATTTAATAAACACATCCAAAAATACCTGCATACACCTTTCCTACAAAATATATATTAAAAGTATACAGGGTGATTCATAAGTCACTTAGCTATTTATTTTTGAAATTCTAAAGTTAAAAAATACGGTAATACAAAACAGAAAGTTTATTCAACAAATTCATTTATGGGAGTTTAAAATTACAGCAAATTTTCAAAATGTCCACCTTCGTTCTACATGCATAGCTCCATTTTTTTGCAATGAATTTACGACTCTTTGTAGCATATTTGATTGATTAATTTTAACAAACTCGGCAGTGATTTTTATTTGAGGTCGTCATTGCCTTTTAAGAAGTGTGGGAGATTCATCAAATTTGGCCATATGAATAACAATAAAAATTCTCTTCAATTGTAAATGACATACTGCCGGAAATAAAAAGCACATATGATGATTAACACAAATTTAAATAAATAAAAAATAAATATATATAGAAACAAATATATAAACGAACAAATTTAAAATAACAAATAGCAGTAATTAGAGAGTAAAATAACAATTATCAAAAGTTCATAGTATGTTTGTGCTTCATATGGTAATCATTTTAAATAGCTAAATGACTTATGAATCACCCTGTATATTTAAATATATACACGCATATACATGTATATACGCACACATGCATATATATATATATATATATATATATATATATATATATATATATATATATATATATATAATACTTCATACAATTGTATATATGTTCCCAATTCAATGTTGTTATCTTAATATTCAAATTATTTTTCAATAGCATGGATTAAGGCGGAAATTACTAATATGCCTAAGTGTGGGGTACATATAAAAACACTCTATATTTAAAGCTATAATTGAATTTCAGATACTAAATTACTATCCATTCCTTGTTTAATATAGTATATGGGAAAATGCAAATGTAGACCTATGGGACCTTATAATAGTTGTATCTGAACAATTTCTTTTGCATACTATTAGAGAAATTTTCGCATTTTCTGTTTAATAGGTTATCAGTATATTTAATTATGAATAATGATTCCTCCAAGCACAACCTGCAAAATCTATTTAAAAGCTTTCAAGCTTTTGCTTTTTTAACTATGAACCATTTAATGTTATATGGAATATTCTTATTTTTAAGACCCTATGTATGTTTAAACAAAGAAGTAAAATTTGAGAAATCTAGATTATTGAAAGTATGTTTGTGTTTAACAATTATTGGCTTTATGAGGTCTGATGTGTCTCCGAGGTAGGTGGTTTTTATACTATATAAGTTTTTTTTTATTGTTGTCTCTGTCAATATTATTCGTTACATTGTTGCTACTGTTATTATTATTATTATTATTATTATTATTATTATTATTATTATTATTATTATTATTATTATTATTATTATTATTATTATTATTATTATTATTATTATTGTTATTGTTGTTGTTGTTGTTGTTGTTGTTGTTGTTGTTGTTGTTGTTGTTGTTGTTGTTGTTGTTGTTGTTGTTGTTGTTGTTGTTGTTGTTGTTGTTGTTGTTGTTGTTGTTGTTGTTTTTTTTTTTTTTTTTGTTTTGTTTTTTTTTTGTTTTTTTTGTTTTTTGTTGTTTTTTTTTTTTAAATTAATACTTTGCTCAATTATACATTTACAACATTACCCTGTACGCAGTTAGACAGGAGTTTCTGTTTAAGCAACTAGTGCCAAGTATAGTTGTGTTATTAATTTTCTGGCTTTATCAATTATATTTGTATTATACCTTGTTCGGGGTTTGGTACTGTAGAGAAATAAAGTCTAATTATATTTTTTTTTGTTAGAAACCCCGCTGTATTTATGTGGGGCCTTGAAGTTGTCTTCAATAATTTTAAGGAAACATTTACGTAAATGCGGATTAAACTAAAGAGTCTTACGTTTTCTATTTTTCCTAGATTCATTCTCCAAGTCTATTTGTTTGTTATTGTCTATTTTTACATTCCATTGTTGGGAGGGTGTATTCTGTTCATAGCTTCTATTATCCATTCTATTTATATTATTGCTTATTTTATGCTTATTTTTTTTTTCTTATCGCCATTTTATAGGTTATTATGGCCATGTTATGCTTTATATATTATATTGTTGAAGCTAATTCTTTTAGTGTAACCTGGATATTTCAATGCAGTATTGTAAAATTCAGAGTGGTCGTCAAATATTTGTCTATTCAATAAAATTCTAGAGATTCTGTTAGAAATGTTAGATACAACATCGGTAATTCGTTTTAGTTGTAAAACTTTGTCAAGAAAAGCATTTATTAAACAGAGTTTGATAAAATATACAAAAGGTTGGAAGTGGTAGTGTCAGACTAGGTAAGTACAGTAAATGAGTGTATTATGGTGGGTTAGTAGTAAGTAGACAGTTCGATGTGTGATTAAAAATAATTGGTGGAAGACATTACGTGGTACGTATCAGTAGGTAGATGGAAAAGTAAGTAAGGGGGTGTTATGCTGGGGTAATATGTTAAACACGGGATGTTTAGAGTATATTCTATACCAGATAGTAGGAAAGTTAAAGGCGGTGGAAGATGAGAAGAAGAAGAAGAAAAAAGCGAGAACAGAAAGAAAGAAAGAAAGAAAGAAAGAAAGAAAGAAAGAAAGAAAGAAAGAAAGAAAAAAGAAAGAAAGAAAAGAAAGAAAGAAGAGAAAAAGTAAATATAATAGTTGAGGTCGTGGAAAGTAATGGGAGTGGGAATTTGGGAAGAAAGAAGTATATAGAAAACTAAAAAAATATGTAAAAGTCTGTAGAGTTTGATATTAGGAAACTGGAATTAAATCCATTAACACAGTTTATATGTTGTTCGCTTATGAAATGTAACTATGGTTTGAAAGAACCCAGGTCCTTGATCAATGTGGTTTACTAATTTGGATATGAGGATAGTTTTTATGGGGCGTCTTAGTTTTGTATCATGTGCATGTTTGATTATTGAAGATGTGTGAATATTTATGTCTTTAAACAAACCTTTATATATGTGTGTGTGTGTGTGTGTGTGTGTGTGTGTGTGTGTGGGTGTGTGTGTGTGTGTGTGTGTGTGTGTGTGTGTGTGTGTGTGTGTGTGTGTGTGTGTGTGTGTGTGTGTGTGTGTGTGTGTGTGTGTGTGTGCACGTCACTGTATACGATTACTTCAGTTCGTGTTTTATGAAGCTAACACTGAAGGAATCATGATCCGTTTGTCGATTTCGGTCAGATTATTAGCATCCATACAATGCAGTCATTAGTGATGCCGTTATTATCATTTTGACGAATTTAAGACCAATTTCGTATTCTTAAAATCATAATCGTATCATCATCAGTTTTCACTGCCAAATTATCTTGTCCTTTCTCTGCTCTAAATGCATATCGTTTGAACTGTTTTCACATTAATGGTGACAACGTAATCTTTTCGCCATCATTATTCAAATAATTACAATTTCGGTTTTCTTGTCAACGCCTGAACATTGCTCATCACAGCGAAGGATTCTCATTAGAATCACCAGGTCAGTCGGTCAGTCCGTTGGTCTGTCGGTCTGTGACGCTTCCATTTTCTATATTAGTTTCATTGCCAAACACCGTGTGTATGCTTGTTATTGGTGATGATGATTGCATCGCCTTCATCATCATCATCATCATCATCTTATGCCTAAGAAAACGCACGATTGCCCTAATGGATACTCTCACGGACGATGGCGAGTTAAAATCCCATCGCATCTATTTACGGGTCATTCACGCACAAATACGATTTTAAAAGGTTTCAACCAGCACCACCACCCCCAACTATGAGTAAAATTAACAATGTGTGTTCAATTAATCGTATACAATTGATCGTTTATGACAGGTGGATTGTGTTTCGACATCAAATAACTCGAAAACAGATGATTTGCCATAAAACAGACAACATAAACCTACTTTTAACAATCTTATAAATCCGTGCTACCAAACAACTAGCCACGAGACAAATCCGATCCATCAGATCTGATTGTCCGGCCCGTGCGTTTTTATAGAACCGGAGATATGGATAGAATTCCATTATCATAAATATTACACACACTGGAAAACAGGTCGACTAATAATTTCTTGAATATTCAGTGTAACTTTATTGTAAATATGATGATTTTGAGGGTATCGATTTCTTAATCTGGGATCAATAATGTATTTCTCTTGTGGACTAATGTTATAAAAAATAAAACGATTGCTTCTTTTTTATCAAATCCTTTATTGATAAATAAAGGATTTGAGGGTTTCTGAATGGAATATTATCTGAAAATTGAATTTTATTCATTTCATAAGGAGACTAGTTTTCAAAAAAATTTACTCATTATATTTTTAATTTCATAAATAAAGAATGTTGGTAATAGGGTAATACGTACATGTCTTCGTCTGCAATGCTTAGGCGTATCTCTAGTCTTCAAAAACGTGAGCAACCTCGGTTATAAAGCATAGATTCAAATTCATGAGCCGAACGCATGCGTCACACACTTGAATAATGAGAAAAGACTTTCTAGGCGCTATAATAATGGCGCGAAAGACCGACCGACCGACCGACCGACTGTGTAGCGGGAGAAAAAGTGAACTCTAGTTGCCCTTACCAAATATGAAGTGAATTCCATAGACGCACCCATCAATAGACATACAACATATATATATATATATATACACGCTGAAAACAAACACACATGCAGACTTGTGTAGACGCACAGATGCAGACTAATAAACATACATGTGTGCATGCGCCTTTCCTCTTATCTCTTTCGCATCACATTAACGTGGATTTTCTATTCATACTTTTCGGAAATATTCACCATCTTGCTTTAAAACGTTTCCTTCGAATACGGAAGAGAGTCACTAATGATTATTCAAGGGTCGAATAATAATGTGGCGAATAAGAGATAAAAGACAAAGGGGGGAGGGACAAAAACAGAAAAGACAGAAGAGAAACTAAAGGGACGTAAAAAAGGGGGGGGAGATGAGAGAGAGGGGAAAAGAAGCAAGAGAACCGAGGGCGGGGGGGGAGAAGGGATAAAAGAAAAGCGAGAGAAAAGAGAAAGTGAAAATGAAAGAGAGAAAGAATTCAAGAAAGAAGTGAGAGAAATGAAAAGAAAGAAGAAAGAAAGAAAAAAGGAAAATAAATAAGGAAGAAGAGAAATGAACGAAGGGGGAAAAGAAGAAGACATAAAAGAGAAGAGAGAAGAAACTAGGAAAGGAGGGGGGGCGGATAAAAAGAGGAGCAAGTTAAAGGAGAGATGGACAAAATAGAGAAGAAACGAGAAAAGAGAGAAGTAATGTGAAAATAGTAAAGTTTTTCATGAAAAAGGAAAGAAGTGAGATAAAAGAAGAATGAGGTGGGATTAAATAGATAATATCAAAATAGAGAACAGATACAAGAGTATAAGCATGAAGAGAGGACAAAGAAAAAACTTGATCATAGAAAAACGTGACAAAAAGTAAAATAAACGTATCCTATACAGTATATTCCCGAAAAAAATGTTTTTTATACAACGGTGCCATAAAAATTCCTGTAAATGACTATCAAAATTATTTGGGTATGTGCACCTCATCGCACGGAATTTGTTCTTACAAAAACCTCCAGTTCCTTCGATGCGGTGTGTGTGTGTAGTGTGGGATCGTATTACGCCGAAATCTAACGGTGTCAAATTTACAAGTTTGTTTAAAAAGTTTGTTAAATTAATGTTTGTTTTCACAATTAAACGGGGGACAACTTTTTCGAGGCACCGGTTGAATAAAGCAGACTCTAGCTTGACGGCAAAGTTGTTCGCCATTTTGGCTGTTAAACTACACAATCGTCGTTAATATAATACCCGGTGTCGTTTGCGTTATCTCGCTGTGACTAAACTGAACCGGAAGTGAATCTGTCATTGCCTATAATTAAAAATTTTAAATCCGATATCTTAACTGATTGCGATGTGCTGCTTCTATTATGTTAACAAAACAAAAGGACATTATCAGTTTAATGTTAATAAAATGAATGTCGGCATTTGTTATTTTTATTGTTTAGTCATGTTGTTTTATCTAAGTAAACTTTTCATATATGTCATAATTAGATGAATATGTGACTTATTAGTTTTACTTTTATCCCACTCCCATTTTATCGTTTTCTTAAACTAACTTAATCATTTCTCGATAAAAGAATGTGGCAGATCAATGGATGAAAGGAAAGTGCTAGCCTGCTTTTCTTTCTAGGTTCGTTCGGCTTACTCTCTCCTCTTCTTTCCTCTTCTTCCTCTTCTTTTTATTTCTTTTTGCACACACACGCCTTTATATATATATATATATATATAAATATATATATATATATATATATATATATATATATATATATATATATATATATATATATATATATATATATATATATATATATATATAGCATAATAGGAAATGAAATAATAAAATAAGGTGCGAGTTTTCAAAGATAATTCTTCTCCTCAGATGACCATTACCGGAGTGACGTTACTGCATGTGATGTACTCTTATGTATTTTTGTAAATATTTTTATATATTTTCAAAGTGTAATTTTATCATGTGCAGTAACGTCACTGCGGAGAAGAATTATCTTTGAAAACTCATGAGTTAAGGACGTTGAGATACTTTGCCTGAATTTTGAATTCTAATAAAATTTGATTCGCACCTTATTTTATTATTTCATTTTATATTATGCTATTAATGCTCTATCTAGTATATTGAGTTTCAGTCTTTATCCGGATGTTTCACTAATTAAAAGATATTAGTTGCCTCTTATATCTTTTGTTGGATTAACTTCATATATATATATATATATATATATATATATATATATATATATATATATATATATATATATATATATGTGTGTGTGTGTGTGTGTGTGTGTGTGTGTGTGTGTGTGTGTGTGTATTTTAAACTGCGTCCGTTTTATTCAATTCTTCGAATTATTACTTTCTTTTTTTTTACTTTTTTTACCTTATATGTTTTGCGTTTGATCAGAAGGTTGTTTGCATGATCGACATCGGAGCTCACCAATTGTGGTGTGTTTTTGGTTCCATGTTTGGGGGTCTGGTATTTTAGACGACGGTCGCGTCTTTAGGGATTACCAAGCACCACACTAAATAATTAATTTTGTGTAGCTAAACTGAGACCGATTCGATAACAACATATATTATTGGCAAGGATCACCAGTTAGCGAGTGGTAACTTTTAACAATATAATATTGTTAATAAAAAGGAGAAACTGCAAAGTAAAAAAATAAAACTTTTATATAGAAACAATTTTACAAAAATGTAAAATATAACAATAAAGTTTGTGCAGGATAGAAAATGTTTGAAACGACACGAGCGTTAACTTTGTCCTTAAAGTTTAGTATGCATGTGTGTGTGTGTTTTCTTGGTTAAGCTGTTATTGTGGGAAGACAGCAGGCGTGCTTAAAAGTGGATGCTGGGGTTCGCACTTCAAGTCGGGTGCTTTTTTTGTTGTTGCTGCTGTCTTCATTGATAGCGAGGCGAGTTATTCCGTTGTCGCCAGGAAACTGATCTTTCTCCGATAATTCCCTGGTTTTATAAAAGTTTATTTCTCACCCACTTGTTCAAAACATGTGTGAACACTTTTCTTGAGAGTTCACACTTTGGCCACATCTGTTATAACTTATTTTTACGAGCAACTG
Organism: Sepiola atlantica; assembly: GCA_963556195.1. NCBI lineage: Eukaryota > Metazoa > Mollusca > Cephalopoda > Sepiida > Sepiolidae > Sepiola > Sepiola atlantica. The sequence goes on along the minus strand of OY744521.1, from coordinate 182,926,652 downwards.
ACCGCAAGGTGATTCCCTCTTCAAGAAGGAAGAAAGAAATAAAAAGAAGAGGAAGAAGAGGAAAGAAGAAGAGAGAGTAAGCCGAACGAACCTAGAAAGAAAAGCAGGCTAACACTTTCCTTTCATCTATTGATCTGCCACAAGAGTACACATTTCTTATTACTTAGTTTTTCTTTTTTACAACATCTGAAATTGAAATGTTGTTTTTTACGGTATACATTAATGTTGGCTTTAAACAGAAAAGTTGTGACGCTTAAAACGTAAACATCTTTTACAAAATGGCCGCCAGCGATGAAAATATCTAATTACATTTACATTGTCTACATTTTCTATAATAAAATAGATGTTCACTTCAGTACTAAATACGTGAGAGAATACCAGTCGCATATTTTCGATTATTCATTCCTATGTTATTTCGTGCGTGATTACGTGTGTGTGTTTGTGTGTGTACACTTGCGTGGGTGTTTGTCTGAAATCCTCCTCTAACTAAGTCTGTCACTGCAGAACATCCGAGACTACAAAATGGGATTCCTGTTTCGCAATTTATGAATTAGGTAGTTCTAACTAAGGGTCATTGGTGTAGCATTTGTCAAAGAGCAAACATAACAATGATGTGGATTGTGGCATCTATGATTTAATTTATTATGACATTTTCATTTAGTAGTAATGATGATGATGATGATGATGATGATGATGATGATGATGATGATGATGATGATGATGATGATGATGATGATGATGATGGCGACGACGACGAGATAAGGAGCTACTAACCCTCCCCCTCACACACACACACTCACACAGTAATAAGCCCTCGTCTTTCGACTCAGAACACCGTAAAAGAAATATAGTAGAAATCTAATTAGGTTCACTTTTTCATATTACACCGTCTTTCAGCTCGGTTCCTATTAATCAATACGCCTCTCAGCAATTACGAGGCTAGTGCAAAAGACTTTTTAAAGTTAGCTTTCTACATTAAAAATAATGAACAAATATACGAAATTTTCTTTTTTATGACGTACTTACAATGTACATAAGAAATTCTTTGTTTTAAGCTCAACCTTAATAAATCAGTACGCACTTTTTTTTACTGTTAAGTGATTCTGCTTTTTATTTACCTTATAAAATAGGAGGAATGCATATTCATCGTAATAGCAGTTACTTTTCTTGAGCGTGAGCGTTTGTCATTAGCGGGTTCGCACTAGCAAAATCCAGTTCAACGTCGCGAAAAAATGTATGCCAGTTACAATAGAAAAAGGGGCACCCCTGTCTTAGGTTGAAAATCATTATTTCTTATGAATATCTCTGAGAAAAATTACTTTATTTACAGTATACTATATAAAATAGTACCTTCCTTCCAGTGTTTATTCATAATTTTAGATATTAAATTTCTATTTATTTTCTGCTTTCATTTAAATTTAATTTAGATATCAATAATTATTCAAACCAACAGCCGTTTTTTTGCACAAGATATTTGCTTACTCTTTTATTTAAACACCGATCTTCTGAAATATGATACTTACAAAAAGTATTTCATTCACAACCTCTTTTATTCTTATCAAATAAAACCTTCCTTCCAGTGTTTGTGTATAGAAACAATTATCCCCACCCCACCCAAAAAAAATCCTCGTCTTTACATACGTACGTTGCTGCGATTGTGCTCTTTTGTAGGTATGAAATAATACGAACGTTTAAATATTCATTATTATTTAGAAATGTTATACTTATAAAATACTACAATTAATATTTATAGATATTTTTTTAAAAGACGATTAAAAGTGCTGTGTGTTAACAGGTGGAAGCACGAGCTTTTTATGATCTTCAATTTTCTCGCGCAACGCTCGTTCATAGTTTTATTAGTTAATTTCTCGTGAAAATGAACCCACCTCGTACGTACAACAATGATAGTAAAAATTGCTATATAATGAAGTCGTGTTTTATGTATGTGCGTCCGGCTAAATGTCAGAACCAAACAAGATACTATTACACACCTTACATCATCGGATTCAGTAGTCTCACCCTGGTTGTGGTTAAAGTAATTCTGTGATATCCATACGCTTAATGTCACCAAAGACAAATTTATTGCACGGGTGTCAGACATTTTGTAATGCAACAAAAATTACTTCTTTTCGAAATAGAGCGTCTGAAAGGACATCTTTTTATTGATGTCGAATGGTCGTTGATAAAATATATATTTATTTATTGCTATTATATTGAAACGTTGGGGAAAGTGAGATTCAATATAATATTATGCTAAATATATTTATTATATTAAAAACAATTTCTGCTGAGTTGGATTAACAATTAAATATTTTTAGTTTACATAACATTTTATTGTTATGATAATATTTATTCAATAAAAGTACTTCCGCTTATCGTATGATATTTGCTAAACAAAGTAAAGAAAACGTCAATATATTTTTTTAATTTAATTGGATATTTTAAAAAGTACTTCATAAATTAAATGAAATACTGCTACATTGATAAGAAAATTGAACTTGTAATCAGTTTGAGCAATTTTTAATGTAAAATATTTGGATTAAAACGAAAATTTATTGAATAAAACAATCGTTTGGTACAATTACGACATAATTTACACTGAATTGTCGTCTGTTTTGAAAGAAGCCGAGGCAAAAATGCTTAATCTTTATTTCTTTTGCGCATGAATTAAAGAGGGAGAGAATTGTGTCGGATGGAGAGGTGTGTTGTGTGAACCAAGGACAATGAATGGGCTGTAACAGGGGAGGGGATTAAAAGAAATACATCGTCCAAATCTATTCCCATCCCATATTGGAATTTTCACGTTCAAATAAGGGACAACATTTTGGGTTCGCTGTACAAGAAAAAAGAAGGCTTAAAACGTGACTTGGCAATAAATAGAACACCAAACGACGGTGTAGTTATAAAGATGTTTATATAACTAACACGAGAGGAAGAATGAGAAGAAAAGTGTTGTTTGCAAAAAATGGGTGTTTTTCCAAGGCTTAACTGGAGTTTCGTCTGTTAACTTCTCTCTTGGCCCGAGTGGTCTTAATGGAAAGTTGTATATTCAAGGGACTTTTAAATGTGGGACTTCGGGGTCGCCCACGTGCGTATAATACACACAGAAATACATGCTTGCTTGCTCAGGGAGAGCGCTGAAGAGACACAGCAGTCGAGCGCACAAGGAAGAAAAGGTCCAATGCTTTGAAAACTCCGCTCACGCGGGTTCAGCAAAGGTGAAGAAAGGTAGCCTGTGATTGGTTATTTGTCATTCAATCGCAGGGCACATATAAAACTACTGCGTTAAAATAATTTTAAATATTCTCTCCAAAAACAAAATTGCAATATGAAATCATTGCAACATAATTTGCCTCACAGTTCAAAAGAGTTCAATGAGGAAACCATGTTACTACTGTTGAGGTTACAGTTCTTTGGTTTGTATTTCACAAAGTAGGACGTAATGATAGAATAGGAAGTTTAAAATGTGTTTGCATTCTACAAAGGCAGAAGTTGCCATAATGGTGAAAAGATTAAAACTTGAATTTTGTTTTGTTTTGTATTTTTAAAGGGCAGAAAATTTGGCAAAATTCACAACTTTAACTTGGGGGGGTAATAAAACAGCAGAAGATTTGCCAAAAATGTTTGTTTTTCTGAAAAAAAAGAGCAGAAAATTTGGCAAAGTTTAAAAATTGATTTTTTTAATGGGCATGAAATTTGCCAAATTTCACAATTTGAATTTTTGTTTTTCTTTTTGAAAAAAATGTCAGAAAATTTGCCTAAGTTCGCAACTTGAGTTTCTTTTAAAGAGTTTTGTTTTACTAATTTTATATATATATATATATATATATATATATATATATATATATATATATATATATATATATATATATATATATATGTCATTGGGATAGATACGTTTTCCCTTGGTTTGTTTGCTTCTTTTGTGATGTTGCTTTATCTGTTTAGATGCAGATGTATTTGAAACCTCATTAAAGGGCTTTGAATTGGAAGAATTGATTTTCCAATTACTAGCTCCTTTTGAGTTAGGGATGATACTAGAATGGTGGGAATGTGTTGAGGATTATTTTAAAGAGTATAAAATCTTGAGGTTGTCAACCACTCTGTTTAAAACAGTAAGAGCTATTCAGTGGCTAGAAGGCGCGGATTTTGTTTTTATCTTTATGCCAAGAAAACTTATGATATATATTATCCCTATATTCTAAATAGTTTTTGATTTTTTCTAATTATGCCCCCTTTGACTTTCATCAACAGTTTTAACGAAAGAGTCTGGGTGCGTTTTATCTGGGTTCATGACAAAATTTACTGTAGTATCTGAACAAACGATAGTGTCATGGTTATCATGAGAATGTTTTCCCTATATGGAAGTGTTGGTACAGATGTGCGTAGAAGCAGATTTGCCTCTTTATTAAAGGACTTTTTGCACAGAGGGCTAATGTGGCCTCTTGAATGACAGAATTCGCATGCACGTGGAAGATTATTTTTTGGCCAGGACAACTATTAGTTTTATTATTAATACCTGCACAAAAGAAGGCATAGGTCGAGCTGTTTACATCTAGAACTTCTAGATTCAAATGAAGGGTACTTGACACAGCGACCCATAAAATTTCCGTTTACGATACAAAGTCTACAATGGGTAACTGGCCTTAGTATAATTTTTTTCAAGTGTAGAAATACTGTCTTGAAAAGTATTGCTCTTATTCATTTTTCTGTTGCGACTTAAACCTATCCTGGTGTTGGGGAGTGTGATTATTCTCCCTATTCTTTTGGGGAGAATTAGTTCTTTTTAAAGTTTTTATAACTTCATTATAACTATCGAAGGTCTGGTTGATTTTGGGATAATTATTGTGGAACTTACGAATCAATCCCTTCTGAAATATCGAAGATAATTTAGAAAGGATATATGGCTGATTAACTCAAAGCCAAGGGAATTCTCCTAAAAAAAATCTAAATTAAAGGAGGATTTAAGTTTCGATGAATCGGCATTAATACCAGATATTCCAAAATTTGTTTGAATAGTTCATCTATGATGAAAGGAATAGCAAAAAAAATATGTTTTAATAAATTGATGGCCACGTCATAATTATTGTCTTCAGGGGAAGAGTCTATATTAATTAGGAAGCGTAGCCGATTAAAAAAAACATTTCAAGAGAGATAGTTTTACCTTCTTCGACTTTACTGAAGAAACACAATTTTCAAATTTAGCTAAGAAGTTCTTGAACTCAAATTTTCCAACATCCTACCGCTAAATTTTGTAGATTAGAGTTTAGGTTGTTCCGTAGCGCCATTTTGTACGGGTGACGGGGGTGTAGGGGAAGGAGTTGAGACTGTTTTCTATCTCCGAAAGTTTTTCAGACACATAAGAAATAAATTCTGATTCCTCTATTCAGATTCAAGTAAACCACTGCGTTCTAAGTCAATACTTGCTTTTTCGCAAATTCCGTTTATCTTAGTGTTTATCAAATCAATATCCCCCATCTATTTATTAACCACATCATGTTGCCTCACGAAATAGCAAGTTTTAAGGGGATCCTTACATAGCATAATATCTAAGACATATGTTACTTTCTTCTTAAGGGACTCCCGTGAAAACAACAAGGATTTAACCCCTTTCAAAGATTTAAAATCGATCATAATGCCAAGATAAGGATCTGGAACACTTATACTAGTGGACTTTTATTGGTTAACACCGGGTGATCGTTAACGCTGTTCGAAGGACTTACGTAATTGGATATTAATAAACAATCAATTGGAACACACTTATAATTAAGGAGCGAAAGTTAAAGGACAAAAAGAGAGAACACAAAAATACGAAAACCCAAAGCTAATTTTAAACAAATAATACCGAATATTTCCTCTCTCAAGTCAGTCACGTAATGCCTTAATAAAATTTCCTATTTTTTATTAAGTTTTCAAAATTAATTTTGATGCTTTTTTGCAGTAGATTCGAAATTCATTTTTGGTTAGAATAAAAGAATAGGCTAAAGGTAGATATTAGGGTGTTTATCTGTATAGACAGAACACAATACAACGGTGTAGTTATATAGATGTTTGTATAACTAAAAGGAGAGGAAGAATGAGAGAAAAAAGTTTTGCTTCGAAAACGGTGTTTTTGAGGACTTAACTGGAGTTTCGTCTATTAACTTCTCTTTTGGTCCGTGTGGTCTTAGCGCAAAGAAGTATATTCAAAAAAATTTTGAATATGGAGCTTCGGGGTCACCCACGTACATATAATGCACACGGAAATATATGCCTGCTTGCTCAGAGAGCGCGCTGAAGAGACAACGCGGTTTGCGTGTTATTAGGTCGAGCGCGCAAGGAAGAAAGAAGCCGATGCTTTGAAAACCCCGCTCACGTGGGTTCAGCAGAGGTGTGGAAAGGTGCCCAGTGATTGGTTGTGTTTTATCCAATCACAAGGCACATAACAAAAACTTCTGGTTTATAATAATTTTCAATACCCAACATGGTTACGTTAGACTAAAGGTCGGTTTTAATGTGAATAAAATCCAGCTCCCTAAAAAGAGGAATTCTGAATTAGAACAAAAGAACCTGTATCATCCCGTCGACACTTCCACACAAATAAGGGAATCCCATGACACTGGCAAAAAAACATCCCCTACTAAGAAATGTGGTAATATTAGTTAATAATGCTGTAGGGTCAAACTATGCCGTTTATTATTCTACCAAATTATTACCATCTTTAATTTGATTTTAAAAGTTAAATTTAATTATAACGCTCCTTAAATTATTAATTGAAACAAATTGTTATAAAACTAACTTATTTTGTTACGGTAATGTTGTTTTAATTGCTATTTATAAAATGGTTAGCTTCCAAAACTTTCAATCTTTTAATTTTCTAAGAATTTGAAAGCCAGAAATTCGACAGTTTAAATGTTTCCAAATTCCTTTTAAATTTCGAAGAGTCATGAATATTTCATTCTTTTTTTGTCTCAACTATAATAAAAGATTAAAATGGCTAAAAGTATTATTTTCAATGGGATTTTTTAATTCATTTTGTGCATTATTATTATTATTATTATTATTATTATTGTTGTTGTTGTTGTTGTTGTTGTTGTTGTTGTTGTTGTTGTTGTTGCTGTTGCTGTTGTTGCTGCTGTTGTTGTTGTTGTTGTTGTTGTTGTTGTTGTTGTTGTTGTTGTTGTTGTTGTTGTTGTTGTTGTTGTTGTTGTTGTTTTTTTTGTTTTTTTTTTTGTTTGTTTTTTTTTTGTTTTTTTTTGTTTTTCATAACGTCCGGGGACGTCCTCGGGGAGTCAGGCAGATACTCTATCTGTCCTAACTTATCTGTGGGCATGATAGAACCTGGTAGTGCCCATATCCTATCCAGGCCACATACAGCACCTGGTGTTCCCAAATGGTCGCCCATTTAATACTGGCCAGGCCCAACGTCCATTATTAGTAAATACATAACATTTTAATTCAAAGTGTACGTTACTTAGTGGCGAGAAAATTATACAGACAGTCACACGAGGATTAGTCACTCAATTTTATTAATATAAAGATTCTGCTATATTCATTCGTTCGTCGTTTTTTCGGCCATCACATGATTTGATAGTGGGTGCGACAAAAATATTTCCCACATTTTGAATGGAAAAAATCGATGAATATTCATCCGCAAAACAAGAGTTGATTATATTTTCTAAAGAGTGCACCATTTTTATTAAAAGATTAGTGATTACAATAAGAGATGCCCAAAGAAACATAATAAATAAATAAAATAAATGTATGTTTAATATAATCATAGAATCTCTGTTAAAAGTTCAAAATTGGTATGTCAAAATAATCTTCGTAGAATTTGGAATATTCGGATGACTGTTCTCATCTTAGGTGTTTTTTAGTGATAAAAACACCCAAGATGAGAACAGTAATCCGAAAATTCCAAATTCTACAAATTGTCAACCCTCATCTCAAAAATTCCGAAACAGAATAATCTCCCTTTGATTATGTTTAAACTTGACGTTTAAACTTCACGGAGTTATTTCCCTTAGATTACCAATTTTAAACTATAGTTTCTTCATTATTATTATCTTAATAAAATTATACTTTTCGTGTGTTACTTCACAACTATTTATCAATAACATCCTCAGGCAAAAATAATTTTTCCAAGATATAAATATCGTTTGTTCATTTATTCCACACATTTTCTATCATTTAAGGAATAAAAAATGTCAATAAAACCGAACTTGTGAAGATAGCTAATTTATCATTATCAACAACAGCATTCACTATATTCAGTTTAACATCCGTTTTGCATGCTGGCATTTAGAAATTAACTTCCAAACCAACCTATCTCTGGCCAGGTCTTTATTTATCCCTCCTTCTGTCAAGTCCATCCTTATCGCTTCCTCCCGTGTTTTCCTTGGCCTATTCCTGCCACTTCAACTGTTCTGCATCTACTACCCCAAGAAATCTCATCAATTCTTTCAACGCGGTCATATCATCAGTCTTCTGTTCTGCACACATTTAATCTTCCTCTGAGGTCATCAGATCGAAGCCTGTCAACATCAGATTAATTAATTAAAACTTTAAATTTCTAAAATAATTCTACTATAAATCTGCCTGTTCATTTGTTCACACAAAGATTCATAATTATGTTGTGACACTGTACCAGTTATGGATAAGTATAGGGTTATTTTATAGAATAGTGCCGCTCTCGGTTTCTTTATGTTTGTTGTGGGTTTTTTTGTTGTTGTTTTTTTTTTTTGCTTAGCAACAAAAGAAAACTAATATAAATCTTTAGGCTATTCTTTGATTTTAACCAGAAATTAATTTCGAATCTACTGCAAAACAGCATCAAAATTAATTTTGAAAACTTAATTCAAACGGTAGTAACGCGAGTCTGGTCATTTTTGTAAAGTTCAAATACCCATATTTTTAGTATATTAGATGTTGATTCATCTGGGAGAATGTCAGAATGAAGAAAGCCATTTGATAGAGTTAGCCGTGTCTGGACGTATCTGACTGGAATTGAATATGTAATAAGGAAAGGCTCTTTCTTCCATGAAAAACACCAACATCTCCACTAAAGTATAAATCAACTTTATTCAAAAGAACACTGGAATATAAATAGAGTTGTTAAATAGTTTTGTCAAAAACAGAATGTGGTATCCTGTAGTTTAATCTCGTCTGGTTACTTCTGGCAAAGAACGAGAACAGGATAGGACGTCTTGCTGTCACAAAATCTAATCGGGAACTGAATCATCTTTGGCATCAAATCTCTGACCACGAATTCAAAGTTGAGTCTGCGCAGAGGTGTCATCATGCCTACGCAGTTATATAAGTGTAGGCATCATCGCGCATGTGCCAGCCTAACCACAACTCAACATGGCACAAGATACTGCACCTACATGCAAACAAAATAGATCTGCCATGCAACTGCTACATACCTTATTGTTTAAAGTATCAATTCTGCACTAATTTCCATCTTATTCTTTAGTTTAGAAACAAAAGAGCAGCATACGAACTGATGTTGGCTTATAACTTTAATTCTAGTCAGAAATTATGTTCAATTTAAAAGTATATCATGGGGATCTTCAATTTGATCATTGAAATTACACAATGAAACTTGAATAACTTTAATATAATCATCATAAGTTGGGGCAGCGTTCAAATAGAGAAACATTTAATAAATTCCTGATTATATATTTACTTTGAATTTTGCCAGTTTACGAAAATAATCCCAACTGAAAACAATGTTTAGGATTAATTAAATCAACACACTTTTAACGTGATCATTTTTTTATATAAACATTTTAACAAATCAAAGTCTTTTAAATGTTAATTTTTTAGTTCAATTTTTATAAGATAATAAATTTAATTCAATAGAACCTATTTACTTATCTCCTCAGAAGGGAAGAGTTAGGCACAATGTCGGTTTTTAATGTGGGAAGAATATAGCTCCCACAAAGGGGCACTTTGGATTAGGACAAAAATGTAATTTACCTCAAACTTTGATCGAGCCCGAAAGCGATAGACAAACAAAATAAGATATTTTTCACCCTTAGTCCCCACGCTGTCAACGGAAAAATAAAAATGAGATTCTATTTTATGTACAATTTCATGTCAATCCCCTGAAAAAAAATTAAGTTTTTTTTTTAATTACCCTTTGACGATTATATTTTTAAATATATTGGTGGATAAAATTGTAGTTTATTTTATCAAAGGTCATACAGGTCAACTTATAGCTTATTTAGATTCTCTCTTCTACACAAAAAAAATGCGTACACATTTTTTAAAATGTCTTTAGCAGAAGTTTACAACATTAATATTACATAGGAATTGTTTAATTTACTATTTTCCGACTAGGATTTTAACCTACACAGACTTTGTGCTGCTGAATTTGAATTTGTCTCTTACTTCCGTTCACTGAAACGTTTTCACAGACAAATTCAAAATTTAAGACGACCTATTGAGATGTTATTTTTGCTGATACAATGAAAAGTTACAAAAATCAGTTTGCTGTTTTCTTTCTTCTTTTTATGTTTCTCTCTTTTCTTTAATTCACAATTATATTTCCATATTCATTTTTTTTCCGATGTAAAAAAAAAACAGCTTTAGTCTCCTCAATTTTGTAGATGTGTTTAAAATGTACAAACACGTCTTAGCAACTGAATAAAGGCTATTTAACATAAGAACATTCCCCAGCCATTATTTCTACGATGTGTGTGTGTGCGTGTGTGTGTGTGTGTGCATCTGTGTGTGTGTGCATCTGTGTGTGTGTGTGTGTGTGTGCGTGCGCGTGTGTGTGTGTGTGTGTGTGTGTGTGTGTGTGTGTGTGTGTGTGTGTGTGTGTGTGTGTGTGTGTGTGTGTGTGTGTGTGTGTGTGAAAGGGAGAAATATCTAATAGTCTGATATAAGAAATGACTAAAAGAATGTCACGTGTCATAAGCTGTATTCAATTCATATGACTTTTCGGTAAAAATGTTTACCTTCCTCGGATATTTAAAGCTTATTAAAAAAAAAAATACAGGAACATATACTATACTTTGAATTATTTATTTGTCAAAATCATATGAGCATACAATTTTAACAAATTAGACACAAGGCTCTCAAAAGTGTGAGAGGTGGTGTGGGTCAGTAGGCTATCCTCTATCCTACTCTTAACTAGGCCCATTTGCAGTCACCACAATATCATACTTACTCTATGGGCTATCCTACATAAAATATCGCCAATTGTTGCAATTGGTCGTATCGAACAACAAAAACGCACTACTCTGAATCGGTAGGGAATCATGCCGACCAAATTTCACGTTCCATCGACTAAACGTAATTTCAAGAGCATAGATATATAGATAGATATAGAGAAATAGCTATATACATACATATATGCGGCATCTTGCTTTTATCATATAGATTCGTCGTTTCTAATTAATTCACTATTAAATAAATTATGTATTCGTCTCTATGCGAAGAATCCGATGGATGAATTGCCTCCCTTGCTTACATGAACCTATCTTCATTATTATATTAATATTTCATTCGATTAAAATAAACAAAAAAACATAACGAATGTTTTGTAGAAAATAGTTAGGCACTCTTTTTTTTCTTTCTGTTTTTTTTTTTTTTTACAAAAACTTACAAGTTCGAGTTCACCTTTGTAGAACTAAATTACCGAGTCTCTCCGAGTGCAGTAATATTTTATCCAATTTTGAGCGAAGTTGTCTCCCTTTCATTTGTCTGTTTGGTTGGACATCATTGATATTAGAAAGTGACGTGTGTCAGATTCAACCAGGGGTTTTTACCCCGCCTAATCAAAAGTAAATCACGACCCCCCCCCCCCTTTTTATTCTAAAAAAAAAAAAACTTTTTATCTCACTGAAGAAAATTTTGAAATCTTTTTTCTTCTAAAAAAAAAAACGTTTTCGTTAAAAAAGATTTGCTGACAGAAAGAAAAAAAAACAGAAACGTTATATTCATATAAAGAAAATAGAAAAGAAAATATTGTTAAGTATCGAGGGTCGTGTTCCCCCGATTATAAACGTGTTCAGTTAAATCAAGCGATGTTGCATGCAAAGACAGAGTAATAATTAATAAACAAAATGAAGTAGTTCAAATAACGTTTATTGAACGTGTGTGTACGTGGAATGATGAAGTGTGTGATGTATGCATGTGTGTCGATGGAAAAACAGTTCTTGAAAAGGTATAAGAAGAAATGAATCCGGCGTAGGAAAAGTCTTTGAAAGGCCGTACACAAAGAAAACGAGTTGAGAACTCTTACCGTTGTTTGCCCACGTGTGTTGGTAGTCGTTATGTCGATTGAGAAGAAAAGTATGAGACGAAACGCTAGTGTATTAGCGTCGTCCTATCGACCAGAGAAGAGTGAAACGGAACGCTAGTGTCAGCGTCGTCCTGTCGAGGCCAAAAGGCAAGTGAAACGGAGCGCTGGTGCCAACGTTGTTCTCCGATACTGGTCGGTGAAAAAGAGAGAGAATTTCCGTTTTGCCCCGGGTTTTATAGTCCGAAGGGCAGATAACTCTGGTGTCGCTTTACAGCGCCACCTGTTGGTGATAAAGCGCCACCTACCGGCAAACCGGTGTAGTTATGTTTTGAAAGGAGGAGGTAACTGCTACAAGGACTCCCCCCCAGATTGAAAAATATTGAAAATATTATTCAATATATACAGTTGTAGATGAGAAGCATTCTTTGTGGGTATGTCTGTTTTGCTGTTGAAGATTAGAAAAAGTAGTGTGCACGCTACTTATTTCTGTTTCTGCATCTGTATTGAATGATTGATCGCAAGTGCGTCTGCAGAGTGTTTGTAACGCATGTGGATCTGCGTGTTGTTTGCATGCAATTGGGTCTGCATCAAGTTCGAGTGCAAGTGAGTTTGCGGTCGAAAAATGTTGAGTGCAAGTGAATTTGCACTTGTTGGTGGCGTTGTTCATGTTGATTAGTCTGCGTGATGCGGAGCTGATGAACGAACGTTGAATTGTTAGTGTTGTCCGGGAATGTTTGGTGCTTGGGTCTGCGCGGTTGTTGATGAGTGAGCACAAGTGAATCTGTGCGGTATTGATGAGTGAGCACAAGTGAGTCTGTGCAGTGTTGATGAGCGAGCACAAGTGAGTCTGTGCAGTGTTGATGAGCGAGCACAAGTGAGTCTGTGCAGTGTTGGTGAATGAGCACAAGTGAGTCTGTGCAATTGTTGATGAATGAGCACAAGTGAGTCTGTGCAGTTGTTGATGAATGAGCACAAGTGAGTCTGTGCAGTGGTTGATGAATAAACATGTAGTTGTTGAGATTGGTGGTACACTATGGTCAAAATCAGATGCACAAATGTCTGCAAGTGAGTTAGCAGGTCCAGGTACAAGTGGGTCTGTACTGGTGTTGGTGCGTCGTTCGAGTTGATGTGTCCCCCAGTTGATCAACGAACGTCCAGTTGTTGAGTATTTAGTGGTGCTTGTGCAGTTGTACTCATTTTGAACTGGTGTGATTTCTTCCATAGTGATGTCCGGAAATGTTTGGTGCTTGATGAATGTCCGGGAAGATGTGGTTGTTGAAGTTGATGTGTCCTCCTGTTTATCAATGAACGTCCAGTTGTTGAAGAGGGTTGGTAGCCCTTGAAGGGTGATGTTGGTGCTTGCTGAGCCTGACTTTTTACAACCAGTATTAAGTCTTGAGGCTTGGTGATGTTCGACATCGTGTGTTGCTTGTTTTGTAGTTTTCTTTTCGTTTATATATATATTTCCAACACGTGGGTAGAAAGGAAAAAGAGAAAAAAAAAAATAGAGCCGTAATTTGTTTCACACACGGAATGACGTTTTTTGTTTTCGTTTTAGTTTGTTTGAATGTTCGTTTCCACGTAGAGAAAGAATGGTGGCTTCTCTTTCCTTTGTTGTTGAAAAGAAAGAAAAAAAAAAAAAAATTCGTATTTTTTTTTTGAATTTTCATTTCCGCGTGGTCCGAGAGATAAAAATGGCGTTTTTTTTTTTTTTTCATTTTTTTTTTTTATCAACACGTGGTCATGGCAAAGAGTGGCGGCATTTTTGAATTTATTTTATCAACACGTGGTCACGAAAAAGATGGGCAGCGTGAGCGTTTGTTTTCTTTTGTTTTCTTTTTATCTCCACGTGTTCAAAACAAAGGAAGTGGCGTCTTGTAAGGTCCTTTTGTTCGTAAAAAAAAGAAAGAAAAAAGAAGGATTGGCAAAAGTTTGTCTTTTTCTTTGCATATATATTTTTCCGACACGTGGGTGGTGAAAGAGAGAAGAAAAAAAAAATGAAATTGTAATTTGTTTTATATTCGGAGAAAAGCCGAAGAATGTTTTTGTTTTGTTTTGTTTTGTTTTGGTATTTCCGCGTGGCCAGGAAAAAAAAATAATGGCGGCTTCTTTTCTTTTGTTTGTTTGTATATTTCTACCACGTGGGTAGAAAAATAATGAAAAAAGATGGGTGCGTAATTCGTTTTACCACGAAAGAAAAAAAACGAGAAATGATATATATATTTTTTTTTGTTTGTTCTAGTACGAAATTAATTACTCCGTCACATACAACAAAGCTTGCACGTCGGGTCACCAATTGTTAAGTATCGAGGGTCGTGTTCCCCCGATTATAAACGTGTTCAGTTAAATCAAGCGATGTTGCATGCAAAGACAGAGTAATAATTAATAAACAAAATGAAGTAGTTCAAATAACGTTTATTGAACGTGTGTGTACGTGGAATGATGAAGTGTGTGATGTATGCATGTGTGTCGATGGAAAAACAGTTCTTGAAAAGGTATAAGAAGAAATGAATCCGGCGTAGGAAAAGTCTTTGAAAGGCCGTACACAAAGAAAACGAGTTGAGAACTCTTACCGTTGTTTGCCCACGTGTGTTGGTAGTCGTTATGTCGATTGAGAAGAAAAGTATGAGACGAAACGCTAGTGTATTAGCGTCGTCCTATCGACCAGAGAAGAGTGAAACGGAACGCTAGTGTCAGCGTCGTCCTGTCGAGGCCAAAAGGCAAGTGAAACGGAGCGCTGGTGCCAACGTTGTTCTCCGATACTGGTCGGTGAAAAAGAGAGAGAATTTCCGTTTTGCCCCGGGTTTTATAGTCCGAAGGGCAGATAACTCTGGTGTCGCTTTACAGCGCCACCTGTTGGTGATAAAGCGCCACCTACCGGCAAACCGGTGTAGTTATGTTTTGAAAGGAGGAGGTAACTGCTACAATATATAAACGAAAACTATTTTTCAGTGAATTTAAATGAACCAGACACACTGGTGTCACCGACCTCTAACTCTTCAAAAATGGCATACGACAGCATATTCGCCAACAGAATATTTAAATAGTAAACTGCAGCAACATAATTTAACTTACTAAAAGAAGAAACAGCACTTTTCTCCCTTCAAAAAATAAATAAAACTTTTCTACAAATATTTATTTTAAAGACTACCGAAATGTGAGTACATTTGTTTTTCCACTTACACAAAAAAGCAACATACATACACACATATTCCTTTTTTCTGTCTTTTGGGAAATATATTGTTTATTTCTTTCTTGGCTTGCTCACCATATACATATTTTCCCTCTTTTCTCTCTCTCTTTGACATTGTTTTTCCTTTTGGTCCTTGATTTTGTGGGTAGTTGTATAAAAAAAAATGGATAGCACTTCTCTACATGCATTCGCTGGAGATGTTCACACTTGGCTCACTCAACTTGCGACTTTTACAATAGTGCCTGTCTCCGTAACTACTAAGTTATAGGCTGAAGTCTCCTCGATCCGTCTAGCAGATACTAATCAACCGCTCACAGATTTGACTATACTTGCAGTCATAGAGTTACTCACCCAAGAGATGCAAAACTGAACGTGTTGAAATCGCAGTTGCACAGGTGTCGATTCCAGAGTCATCACCATCTCCACGCCGCTGCTGCTGCTGCCACCGCCGCCACCGCCGCCACTCAAACAAGCTAGGGCTGTGATTTTACCACAGTTGCTTCTTTTTTTTTCTAAATAGGGAGGCCTGAGCATGGCACAGTCTTCACAGGCCCTACCTAATCGTGCACTCTTTATCAGACTCCATATCCCAAAGACGCTGCTTGGTCGATACTGGCGCCGTTTGTAATATATGGCCTCTAAAACTCCTCACTGAGAAGCCGATAGTGTCATACATTTTGCTGCAAGACGTTACTCATTCCCCTATTCCCACATACGGTCAAATTTCTCGTTCCTTAAACTTGGAATTGTGTAAAGACTTTATGTGGGTTTTCATTGTAGCTTATCTGCCTTACCTCATTCTGGGCTCGGATTTTCTGCACCACTTTAATCTTTTAGTTGATATGTGCAGACGCCGGCTGATTGATGCTAATACAGAACTTTACATCTCGATTTTGAAAATCACCGTCTCATCTATCAGTTCGGTATTCTTCATTGCTGCTACTGATGACCCATACCTGACATTACTATACTCCTTCCTGGATTTGACAAACAAACATTTTGTTGTAAGCAAACCTACTCACTCAAAAAAAACACTATATTGAGACCACTTGATCCTCCCATGTTTTCATGCCCTCGCCGCCTCCCTGCACAGAAATTAAATGCAGCAAAGTTTAACCATATGCTGCAGCTTGGGATTATACGCCCTTCGTCCAGTTCATTTGGTCCAGAAGCGCTCTGGAGATTAGCGTCTGATTGGGGACTATCGAAGACTGAACGCCATGACGGTAACTGATCTTTATTCAATCCCACATATACAGAATTTCGTTTCATCTCTCAACAGTTGTAAGACCTCTTTATTTAAAGTTTGAATCCAACCGACATACCTAAAACTGCGGTAACAATTCCATTTGGAGCGTTCGAATTTCTGACTATGACCTTTGGTTTGCGAAATGCAGCTAGACCCTTCTAACATTTCATGGCTGAAGTAGTGCAAGATCTTGACTTTGTCTATAATTACATAGACGACATTCTCGTGGCAAGTGCCTCACCTGAAGAACATGTTACTCATCTCTGTCTACTGTCAGAACAGTTTCCGCAATACCAGGTGAGGATTAACCCTAATAAATGTGTTTTCAATGCTTCTTCACTCGTTTTTTGGGGGCCACATTATCAGCCCTGAAGGTATATCTGTGAAATAGTGGTTTCAGCGACGGAGTCTGCACCCCAGGGTGCACTGGAATGCATCGGGGAGATCAGGCCCCACGTAGAAACAAGTGGAGATCTGGGAACTAGTACATATTTTCGACCGTCCGGGCCTTAATCGCTGGGGGCGCCGGGAAGTCTGAGATTGGCTCTTAGGGTGTCATTGGCAATTAGGGCCACAACAATGGGATACATTGAGCACACGCTGCCAAAAGTTTTGGCAAAATCTTATCAGAGGTGTCAACACTTGGAAGACAGAGGGAGAGGGAATAATTGGTCTCTAGGGAGATAAAGACTAAGAGATAAATTCCAAATTGTCCGTTGAAAAGGAGAGGAAGAAAGACTCAGAAAAGGGGATGGGAGAGAGAAAGAGAGTAAGTCCATAGTGCGCACACCACCCACCCCAAGAGGGGAGGGGGGATGTTTGAGAGAGAGAGAGAGTATGAAATACACTTTTTGGGAAGAAAAAGAACTTTGGTTTGAGATGAGAAGGCGATCGCAGGTGAGTTAGATCCAAGATTTCGTTCGGAACGGACGGCCAGGCGAGGCGTTGCGCGAACAATCGTTCTCGCCTGGCATGGCCCATAGCAATCCCCCCCACCGTTTTGAGTAGACAAGTCACAACTTAATTAAGGCTTTGAAAAGGGAGTTTCACACACACACGGTTCTCCAGACATAGATTAAGTCCAGCTGTTTAACACTGGGAAATCGTAGAGATTCACACACGCACACAGAGAGAAGGAAGACGGAAATAGTTAGTAAAGAAGCCATTATCGAAAAATAGACTTTGGGTTAAAGTTAAAAACCCACCGTTCATTTTTGTTAAATAATTATTGTTATGAAAAGACCTAGCCGTTTGTTGAGTTATTCTATCGTCGAGTTGTCCTGCTAAGTAATCTTGCCTTCACAGAATCACGAAATCGTCATTCAGCAGACCCGGAGGAGATTCAACGCCACCACAGACGACATCACGAGCCAAAGAAAAGGTGTTCACAATCAGGAAGGATTCCTGCGCTGAGACGGTTCTCATTACATTTGATGCCGTCATAAGGAAGAAGAGTGTGGGGTACCTGTTTATAAGCGGCCCCGCGAATATGTTATAAATGGTGCCGCGACCTAGGACCATGGTACTGTGAGGAGTGCCTGGTAACCTCGGGAAAAGAAAGAGCAGAGCCAACCCACGGCGGAAAGAAACAAAAAAAAAAACAATTTTTTTTTGCCGGCAGAACACTTTGAAAAAAAATAGACAAAAAAAAAACAAAAAAAAACCCACGGCACAACGGACGATTTTTTTTCTTACCGGCAGAGAGTACTTTAAGGTTTGACGGACATCGACACCCGTGTTTGAAAAAAAAAAGGAAAAAGAAAAATAGAGAAAGGGAAATAAATGAGAGAAAAAGGTTTGACGGACATCGACACCCGTGTTTAAAAAAAAAAGAAGAAAAATAGAAAAAGGAAAAGAAACGAGAGAAACAGTTTAACGGGCGTGCACACCCGTGTTTGAAAAGAGAACAGAAAAGGAGGAAGGAAGAGAAAAGAGAGAAACAGTTTGACGGACATCGACACCCGTGTTTGAAAAAAAAAAGATAGAAAAAGAGAATAGGAAAAGAAAAGAGAGAAACAGTTTGGCGGGCATGTACGCCCGTCGTTGAAAAAGAGAATAGAAAAAGAAAAAGGAAAAATAAAAGAGAGAAACAGTTTGGCGGGCATGTACACCCGTGTTTGAAAAAAAAAGAGAAAGATAGAAAAAGAGATAGACTGAAAGAAAAAAACGTTTTTTAGACTTTGAAATCGGTCTGGGATCGCGAACTTTTAATCAATTGATTGAAAGGCCCAGACGGACTCGAAAAATAATAAACAACCAACCCAGAGACGGAAGACCACAGGGGCAGCAGAGGAGAGGGGTAAGTGACTCGTTGATTTCTCTTGTTCGCTTGCTCGGTTGTCGGTGTATCGATTGTTGTCCAAACTTTGCACACAGTTTGGGTAGTTCTGTTGTTGGGGTGGTAAACTAGAACGCAAAGGGAATGGGTTCGGAGGAAGACCTAGTAAATAGCATAACAGATATGGGGGAAGATGAGACCAGAAAACTAGAGAGACCGATTGGAGGAATACGCGTGCCTTCCTTCAGAGGCCATTCTGCCGATCTAAGAGAGTGGTTGGCGGTAATCGAAAAGAAAAGTTTTATTTACGGCTTAGAAAATCACGAGATGGTGCTGCTCGCTCTAGAGGGAGCGAGGGGCCCAGTGTCGAGATTCATTGAGGGGAGGTATGTAGAGAACCCGGGGATCACTTGGACGGAGCTCCGCGAGCAGCTAGTGAGGCAATACGCCAGCGAGCGAACCGCGATTGAGGCCGTACGCAAGTTGACCCGGCTAAGGTTAAACAACGACGAGGGACTCGACGAGTTAGTCGAACGAATCCAGGGATTGGCGGTTCAGGCCTTCCCGGATGGGGCGATCCGAAATACGGGTCCCATCCAGGCAATCCTGGTGGATGCCCTCGTAGACGGGTTAGGTGCTAGAGAGACCCAGAGGGAGGTACTGAGGGGTCACCCGCTCACACTAGCGGAGGCCCAGAGATTAGCGAGAGACAGTATAAGACTAGGGGAACGTGTAGATAGAGGCAATGGCGAGGAAATGCCTGGGAGAAGGAAAACGGTGGGGAGCAGGGCGAGTCCGGGGCCCCGAATGGAGAGAGGGGGCGGAGAGGATTGGGAGGCAGACTCCGATCCTAGAAGGAAGGCATGGGATCTTCAAAATGAGTACGATAGGCCCGCACCGGCCAGGCAGGTATCAGTCTGCTGGACCTGCAGGGGTGAGGGGCATAGAGCAGCAGAGTGTCCCACAAATTATGGGCGCCCACGCGGCTCGGTTAGACCGAACTGTACTAGGTGTGGTCGGTTCGGACATGAGAGTCGGTGGTGCACAGCAGCATAGATCGGAGGTGAGGAATTAGGATTCCGAACCTTAGTGTGCCACCTGACGCTAGGGTAAAGAACCAGGGAAGCGCCCAGAGGCCACCCCACAGAGTATAAAAAGTAGGGTGGCCCCCAGAATGATAAGTTTAGTGAAAGATAGCGAATTTAAATGGGAAGAAGACGGGCTTGGGTTTTGTTCGCCGGTTTATGAGAAACCGCAAGAAGCAATGAACCCCCCCGTAGAGAGAGATCGAATTAAACGCGACTGCTAGGTCGGTTGACAAGTCCAGCGAGTGGGAGGAGAGCGGCAAAATACCCCCCTGCCCAGCTCCAGAAGAGACTGAGAGAAAATCGGTTAGCCAAAAAGGTAGAGGAATTACCTATGAAGTTACGGTAGAGGGGAGCAGAACGCCCCACCACAGAATAGTAGGAAAGCCAAGCCAAAGATAGTCAGGGACCTGGGGGAGAGGCCGAGGTTGTGCGTGTCGCATTTGTTGGCTCCACCGCGCGCAGGGAGGGCCCCCATGCGTGTGCGGTGCTGGTGGTTGTGGCGCGGACAGTTGTCTTGGATGCCCCCCCCTCCCGAGATAAACGGACATATAAGGATAGAAAGAGATGCATAACTGGGACCGATGGAGGGTCGTCGTGGTTGGATCCAAATGATCGATCACAAGTAGTAATATACCTGCAGCTGGATGGGCTGTTGCCGAACGACCAGGCAGATATATAGTGAGTTGTAAAAGCAAAAGAAAGTTGAAGTAATCGACAGATATTCGAACCACCGTGAATATGACAGATTGTGGTGCGCCTTACGAAAGGGCACAGAAGTAATGATAAGCGAAGAGAAGGATATGAGATCCTATCTAAGATAGATAGTGTTGATACAGACGAAGCAGAAGAAATCAGTGCCCCCCCCCCCCCCGTTGCTGGGAGAGGCACTCGATGAGTAATTAGGGGCAGTGTCGGGAAGCGATGAGAGAATGCTCATGAAGAAATTGGAAGTTATAGGGAAGAACCAAAAGGGTTACTGTCGCATGCAGCCAGAGAAGGCGCATCGATATCGAATGTCACCGGGCCGAAGTGAGCCAAGAAGGTGTTAGTCTGAGAGAATTGTTTTCCCAGAGAAGGCAACGAAGAGAAACTGGCCGAGGTGGCCGACGCAATGATAGTGACGGTATGCGAACCAGACAGGTCCGTACCAAGAGAATTTCGTATGTTGATAGTGACGAGTGAGTGCACAGGTGCACAGTTGGATATGCAATCGCTAAGACACTTGTCGCCGAATATAATCATCTCGGCAGATTAAGGCCGAATTACCAAATCGTTTGAGATTACCGGTCGCCCCCATCGAACAGTTATGAAAGTACTATAATGTGTTAAAATGCGTTGCATAACCAGAAGGTGACAAGCTATTAGCTTTAAAAAGATTGAGGGTTCGATTAACCCCGTCAGGAAGGGAAAATTCACGTTAAAGGGTAGGACTAGACACGGGCACGATAGGGCTTGGTCGATGTTAGTGAGAATTGTGCACATAAATAATAGGGTTAGCCTTTGCAGAAAAGACAAAGGGCGCGAGAAAGACATAGGGAGATATTGGACGGCCGAGTGCATGAGCGAGGGAGGGTTACTCTTGAGTACACTTCACCCAGATCGCGAGCGGGAGCAGGAATCGCTGCCCCTGCCGGAAATCCGGGTGGATGACCAGTGAAGAAGTAGAGATTGATTCCGAGGAGAGGGTGATGGTGACGTAATTTGTAAGGGGCGTTGCGAGCTCCAATCTGTATTAACAAACTTTTAATTGCATGCATGATAATTCATTTTGTCACCTACCCACCTCCCAACACAGAAACCACAAAATGCATACGCACATACACACATACATACGTAGTCCTGATGTTTTAATAGACTGGAAAGAGAAAAAGAAGGACAGACCAAAAGAAAACAGAACAGAAAAAGAAAACTTTTTGTTCCATTTTTTAGCTACAGTTTGTTCTTAATTTTTGATTATTATTGTTTTGATTGTATTACCCGTTGTTCTCTCTGTGTGTGGGGAAAGGTAACGGTCTGGGAGATGTCAATTGCAACCAAGTGACACGAAATAAGGGTGGACGGATGTGAAACAGTGATTTCATCCGACGTATCTGCCCCTTTATGGCGCACCAATATGCATCAGAGAGATCAGCCCCCACGTAGAGAAAGGTGACAGTCTGGGAGGTGTCAAATTGCGACCAAATTGACACAAAATAAAGGGGGACGGATGTGAAACAGTGGTTTCAGCGACGGAGTCTGCACCCCAGGGTGCACTGGAATGCATCGGGGAGATCAGGCCCCACGTAGAAACAAGTGGAGATCTGGGAACTAGTACATATTTTCGACCGTCCGGGCCTTAATCGCTGGGGGCGCCGGGAAGTCTGAGATTGGCTCTTAGGGTGTCATTGGCAATTAGGGCCACAACAATGGGATACATTGAGCACACGCTGCCAAAAGTTTTGGCAAAATCTTATCAGAGGTGTCAACACTTGGAAGACAGAGGGAGAGGGAATAATTGGTCTCTAGGGAGATAAAGACTAAGAGATAAATTCCAAATTGTCCGTTGAAAAGGAGAGGAAGAAAGACTCAGAAAAGGGGATGGGAGAGAGAAAGAGAGTAAGTCCATAGTGCGCACACCACCCACCCCAAGAGGGGAGGGGGGATGTTTGAGAGAGAGAGTATGAAATACACTTTTTGGGAAGAAAAAGAACTTTGGTTTGAGATGAGAAGGCGATCGCAGGTGAGTTAGATCCAAGATTTCGTTCGGAACGGACGGCCAGGCGAGGCGTTGCGCGAACAATCGTTCTCGCCTGGCATGGCCCATAGCAATCCCCCCCCACCGTTTTGAGTAGACAAGTCACAACTTAATTAAGGCTTTGAAAAGGGAGTTTCACACACACACGGTTCTCCAGACATAGATTAAGTCCAGCTGTTTAACACTGGGAAATCGTAGAGATTCACACACGCACACAGAGAGAAGGAAGACGGAAATAGTTAGTAAAGAAGCCATTATCGAAAAATAGACTTTGGGTTAAAGTTAAAAACCCACCGTTCATTTTTGTTAAATAATTATTGTTATGAAAAGACCTAGCCGTTTGTTGAGTTATTCTATCGTCGAGTTGTCCTGCTAAGTAATCTTGCCTTCACAGAATCACGAAATCGTCATTCAGCAGACCCGGAGGAGATTCAACGCCACCACAGACGACATCACGAGCCAAAGAAAAGGTGTTCACAATCAGGAAGGATTCCTGCGCTGAGACGGTTCTCATTACATTTGATGCCGTCATAAGGAAGAAGAGTGTGGGGTATCTGTTTGTAGGTGGCGCCGCGACCAGGATATCAAACACCTGTGCGCGAGTGGCCGACTACGATACCCACGGGACGAAGAAGAGTAAGAGGCGTGGGGTCCGCGTTATATATCTCCCTTACCTTAAAAAGTGAAGACTCTATAAGACCCATAGCCACCCACTTCATTTCGCCAACTAAGGCACTTTCTTGGTCAGCTTAATTATTAGAGACGCTTAAACACTCTTTATGTGGATCTCCTGTCTCCTCTTTCCGACCTGTTACATAACATGAAGAAGAAAACTGAATGATAATCAGCTGAATGCTTTTAATGGAGTGAAGTAAAAAGTTGTGAAAACATCCTTACTTGCACATCTTGTGTCCAGTGCCCATTTTTCACTTGTCATTGATGCATCAGGAAGAGTCTAGATGTAGTGTTGCAACAGCAGCACCAACAACAACTACAACCTCTCGCATATTTTCAGAGACTTCTGAAATCGGCAGAACAACATTGCAGCACTTCTCGCGATGTACCTGGCAGTGTAACACTCTGAGCACTCACTCAATTTGTGAACTACACCGATCATCGTTCTATACTGGATAAATATTCTCTTTGCGAAACATGCCACTTGGATTTCATTTCGCAATTTACTAACTATATCGGACAGATCTCCGGTGAACAGAATACAGCCGCAGACGCCTTGTCTCACTTTCCTGTTAACACTTTGTTATCACCTTCGGGTATCGATCTACAACAAATGGCCTTACACCAGCCACGTCTGGATACTTTGGATCTGTCGTCGCCTGAATTTGTAACTGCCAAATTCACATACCTGTCTGCGCCAACTTCAAACATGCAGATCATCTGTGACACCTAAACAGATTCACATCGCCCTTTTGTTCCAATGACACATTGTCGGTTTGTCTTTGATACCTTCACAATCTGGCACACGCCGAACTCAAAGCTACAGTTAAATGATTTTAGCTAGATTTTTCTAGCTGAATATGAGGCGTCACATCACTGCCTGTACACGTTCCTGCAAAAAGTTAAAGTTCCACAAGCATATCCGCATACCACGTTGAACATTCAGCACACCAGTGCTCGGTTCAGCTATGTTCATATTTATCTCGTTGGTTCATGACCGATCAGTCAGGAATTTACTTATATCTTGAGCTGTATAGACCGCTTCACACGATGACCTGAACCCATTCGCCTAAACGAATCTGTAGTGTAAGCCCTAATACTGGGCTGAATATCATGTTATGAAATTCGCACGACTATTACCACCGACCGTGGTGGACAGTTCGAATCCCATCTATTCCAGGAACTTTCCAGAATTTTAGGGATTAAGCGCATTCATACGACATCTTCTAATGGGATGATAGAACGCTTCCATCGCCAATTTGAACGCCGTGTTGTGTGCTTATCCGGACGAACAGCGATGGAATGAGTGCATACCTATTGTCTTTCTTGGCTGTCCTGCAGCTATCAAAGAGGATCTTGGATACTCTCCAGCCGAACTCGTTTAAGGTGTACCTCTATCTTTGCCGGGCCAGATGTTGACCCCGATGAATTTAACAGCAACAGGTTCAGCTTTGTTCGTAAACAGAAAGCTATCATATTTTAATAAGCTCCCACCTATGAACCCTTGACAGCAAACCACAAAAGCTTTGGTCCCGAAAGACGTTTCGTCATGGACCCATGTTTTCCTACGAAAAGACGCAGCGAGATCCCCTCTTACTCCACCTTATACAGGTTCTTATCGCACATTCGCACGTAATAAACTGTTCACCCTAGACATTCGTGGAAAAAAACAGACAGTATCAATTGATAGGGTAAAACAAGCCCTTTTAGGCGTTATAACTAGTGATTAGACGATTCCAATATTTTTCCCAATTCAGATACATTTACCAATTCCGTTCTAAATTCCCGATTCCGATACAATTCCCGATTCTGATTTCGATTACAATAACAAAAGCGTCCAAAAGAACACACCCACAGCATAAAAAGTAATCACCTGCACAACTATAGACCGACCTATCAAATGGCGTTGATTTAAGGTCGTTTATATAGAAATTTTCCGATATTTGGAGCTTTTCTTATTGGAAACTTATTCCTAAAAAGAACAACGCTGATTCACAAGGTTTAAAGAATATACCAAAGTTATGTTTAAAAAAATCAACTAACAATTTGTTTACATCAGTTTGTTTAGTATAATATTACATTAGAATAAAATCTATAAAAAACGGATGTGTTCATTTTTATTGTATCTCACCGATAAGTTATAAAAGAAAACAATACATGTTGGTAAACTTGTTGATAAATCAATTTCCTTTTGTGTGATAGGAGTTCGTGGATTTATCATGATATTATAAGGGTCTTTCTGGCGAATCTTCCGCTGGAAAGTAATTCCACCCCAAAGAATTTGACCTAATCAATATTTGGTGCTTATGCAGTTTACGGACTGGGCTATTTTTTTAGATAGGATTTTCAAGCTAAATTCAATTTTTACGGTATCTTTTGTTTATTAAATTGTTTATTAAATTGTTAGGTGAAAGTGCAGAAAAGTTTTGCCCGATTGAATCAGATAGAAATGGATAGAGTACACTTCCTGCTCTTCTCGGATTGACCCGGATCATCCCCCAACCCCCACTCCCACCTTTACATCACTGTGTACGCCATATCGAGATTGGTCGGTAAACCAACGCTTAACTGTGTAGCTGATCAACTGAAAAAGTTATGAGCGTACATACAAACACACGAACATACATAAAGATGTCGTGTGTTTTTTATATATAGGTACAAGTTTACTTGGTGGTGTTTTCCTTTCCATTTGTGCGTGCTACTTAGTGTCTATACAGACATTGTGCGTTTTTTACATGATCGAAACATTTCTGGTATCTGCAGAAGCTAAGGCCAATATTGGGAGTGCGAGGAAGGTGGATCACTATTATGTTTTGTACTTTCAATATTTGCACTAACGCGAACAATAATAAAACATCGTTTGTTTTGTCGACAGTTTCAAACGTGTCATCTGACCAACTAGAAACAACGAAGACACACAGGCACCTTTCGATCAAGTTGTTTAACTTCTACGTCGCTAGCATTGGACACAGAGAAAACAGAAAGAAAAGACGGGTCTTCGTTTTGTCCAAGTAAATGCAAATTATTATTTTAAAGACAACAAAAAATAACGGTTTAATTTTTCTTGATCAATATCCATCGTAAAATTAAAGTCGTAAAAACTTTCTATAAAAAGGTAAGTGTCTTTTCGTTATGCAATTCCTGCAAGAAAATATAAGTTGGTCTTCCTCATAATTTAGACCTTTTCAATAATTTGAGTTGTATTTGGGTTTCGCTTCTTCATTACAGTTGTAAGCAATATGGCCTTTTATTACTCACAGAATTTTTAGCCATAAATAGATTTCTAATCGTACTTATTTTTTAACCGTGTTCATAGTGTTCTCATTTTTATTGTTGTTTTATAGATTGTCACTAAGCATTCTTTTGGCTAAGATCAAAGTGTAGTATCTGTTCCGATGGATACTGCACGCCTGTCCTGTGCAGTTCTAAGAGGTCCACCCTCCCAGGCTTTGCCTCCCCTCTTTGGGGAGGAGTAAGTTTATTGCTTACTGTCTGAGGCGCCCCTACCGGGGAATGCCGACGGGGCTGCCCAGGCAATTTTTAAATGGCCAGAGTGCTCACCTCTCGGGCGCTGGCTTTTCAACCCCCACTTTCCCGACCCGATCTTGGGTCACATCTTACTTGTGGGAGTAAGATAAAACTGGCCTTGTGCCTAACTCCTGGGGAGGAGTAAATAAAACTAAGCATTTTCTCATTGTTCTTGGCCTTTTGGCTAAGATCAAAGTATAGTATCTGTTCCGATGGATACTGCACGCCTGTCCTGTGCAGTTCTAGGAGGTCCACCCTCCCAGGCTTCGCCTCCCCTCTTTGGGGAGGAGTAAGTTTATTGCTTACTGTCTGAGGCGCCCCTACCGGGGAATGCCGACGGGGCTGCCCAGGCAATTTTTAAATGGCCAGAGTGCTCACCTCTCGAGCGCTGGATTTTAACCCCACTTGCTCGACCCGATCTTGGGTCACATCTTACTTGTGGGAGTAAGATAAAACTGGCCTTGTGCCTAACTCCTGGAGAGGAGTAAATAAAACTAAGCATTTTCTTTACAATATACTCTACTGCAACTGTTACTGATGTATAAATTCGACTATCATAATACAACTGTGTTTTATTGTCTTCTTTTTCCCCAGTTCATTCCATTTTTATATCATGCATAATAATATACACTTGAATTTTTTGAAAATCATATCGCTCAATAATTTCTTTGATTTCTTGATCCTCTAATTTAAATAAAGTTAATGTTTTTTCGTGATTCATCCAATGTAAAAAAAATCAACTGTAAATAAATTGAGTGAAATACTATTTTTATCTGTATTCTATAATAATAGAAAGTTTGTGTTCGTCTGTCTATAACAGAAATTACGCCAATGCTTAATTCACAATTCCTTAAATCATTACGTCATATTATCATTCTCAATGATTTTATTTAAAATCTCAAATATTAAGACGTATTGTTTATATTATTTATACTGTTGACCTTATCTATATCACACTATTCCCATTCATACGTAGCCCAAACGAGCAATTTAATTTTATATATTATATACTGTATATTTTATATATTATTTATTTTATATATTTTATATATTTTATATATTTTATATACAACCAAATAGCGATTCACAGAATTAATCGAATGGATAATTTGCATCTAATTTTATTTAAATTGTTTTTTTTTTAATAATCGTATTTTTAAAATTTTAGTTTCATAGTCAGGCACCTAGTTAATGCTAAACTTCTTTCTGATCATCAGTACGGATTCAGACAAGCACGATCTACTGCAGATATTCTAACAGTCATCTCTTAACGCATATACCATCCACTGGATAAGGCGGGTGAAGCTAGGATGGTAGCGCTCGATATATTCAAGGTCTTTGACACGGTCTGGCATGAAATGCTTCTCCTAAAACTGCACTCATATGGTATTACTGGACAAATATTTAATATAATTAAATCCTTTGTAACAAAACGAAAGATCCAGGTTGTACTCGATGGCCGTTTTTCTAAGCAACATGGCATAAATGCTGGTGTACCCCAGGGATCTATTCTTGAACCTCTACTGTTCCTGATTTTCATAAATGACCTCCCTGATGTCATTGCGACTGAGATAGGAATATTTGCTGACGACACCACGCTCTACTCTCGTCATGTGGGCAAAACCGACGCGCACATATCGGAGGCAATGGCTGAATCTTTAGGAAATGACCTCAAGTCTGTAGTAGAATGGGGTAAAAAATAGATGGTAACTTTTAATGCCGCAAAGACAAAACTACTTTCCTTCAATGACTACAAGAAACCTCTTCAACCACCGATTGTCATAGCAAATAGCATCCTGTCTGAGAGATCATCATTCAAACTCCTCGGCCTAACTTTCACAGATAACATGAATTGGAATAAATACATTGAAAACATTGCCAGGGCTGCTGCAAAGAAGGTGGGCTCCCTCTACCGTGCCAGTAAACTTCTCACACCCGACATTATCCTATATCTCTTCAAAGCCACCATCCGCCCATGAATGGAGTATTGTTGCCACATTGTGGCTGGTGCATCATCCGCTAGTGTCTCCCTCCTAGACAAGGTCCAAAAAAGAGTCGCCAACTTGATAGTCTTTCACTATCCACCAAGCTCCAGCTGTCACATCGCCGCAATGTTTCTTCCTTGTGTCTGTTTTACAAGTACTTCAATGGATTGTGCTCTGATTAGCTTGCTGCTCCGGTACCCCCACGACGTAAATTCACTAAACAAACCCGACAATCTGCCAAATCCATACACTGTGGAGGTCCCCAGATGCCGAAGAGCTTTCTACTCCAAAAGATTCTTTCCTCGTGCTGCTGGACTCTGGAACTCCCTCCCTGTTCCCTGTTTTCCTGACGTTAAAGACATGCAGAAATTTAAAACTAATGTAAACAGACATCTCGCTGCGCAGCTCCTAATTTAGGTTGACCCCTCCCCCCCCCCCCCCCCAAAAAAAAAACCTTCACCCTTTTTTTCTCAGCAGCCCCTTACGTCTACAGTGGTGGCATGCCTTGTTTGGGGTGAACTATGTTAAATATATATATATATATATATATATATATATATATATATATATATATATATATATATATATATATATATATATATATATATATTGTTTGATAAGAAATTAGGTAAATCAAACCAGGCAAGTTGGGTTCATTCAATAATTCAAGTTGTTCTATTCTTCGAATGGATCCATCTGTTCCAAATAAACTGAACGTAATTTAATTTCGAATCCTTTTCAGTCTATATTAATGGATCTAGCAAAGACACATGTTTGCAAGTATAACATTCCGACTTAATTCCTCTTAGAGCAATAATTGTTTCATAAAGCGACCATGACAAATGCGAATAGAATGCTACTGTTGTTGTCAGTATTTATGTAACTTGATAAGAAATATTACGAATGTATATTAAATAATACGTGCAATTGTTCGCTCCCTTGAGAAGTTTTTTTGTTTATTCAGTTGAACGTTTAAAAGATGGTACATTTACATCTCTTGCCAAATTATCTAATAAATTTTCTCTCGAAATGTACGTTAATTCATGTTTTCTGACATTTTTCATTTTGAAACTTGATTTAAATGTTATTTTAAATATTTTAATTACATATTATTAAAGCTCTATCTTGTGTATAAGAAATATTGAGCTTCCTTCCACGTTGCAATTTGGATGCGATTCATTTAGTTAGCTCAAAACCAGATTTTCTTATATGAATCTGAATTTAATTATTTCAAATTGGTTTTGTGTTATTTATGATTTCAATATACGTGCACGTGCGTGTGTGTGTGTGTCCGTACATGGCTTTCGATTGTCTGTGTGTGCCGTGTTTATGTCTGTTTACCTGACTATGTGTGTGAAAAAAGAATTTTTTTTGAATTTTCTTATCTTTTAGTTGTTGCTATGGATGGGGCATCCTACCGGATACCAGACATTCTCTCGCTATTTCAGAGACTCCAACCGATAATATTTTTAAAGATTCTAACCGTCCCTTTAAACGCAATTGTTTGTATCTATATTGTACTTGGTTCACCGGGTATATTCACCAGGTAGTTTTTGAAATTATTTTTCATTAGTCCGGTTGCTCTTATAATTACTGGGATGATGGGCATCTTCCTAAGATTCTAGTTTCTTTTCATGTCGTATGTGTGTGTACAAGTGTGTGTGCGTAAATACGAGGCAATACGAACATTCAAATATTTCGTTTCAAAGATGACCAATCATCATCATCATCATCATCATCCCGTGTCCATGTTTCGCCCAAGGCTGCAATGGACGTTATTAAAGCCGTTTTACTTACCGGCAAATTGGTTCCTGCTGTTGACGAATAAATGTTCGCTTCTAATTGATCTCCGGAAGTTGGTCGAAATGCATCAAAATGGACGGTGTTCACGAGGGACGGTATTCTTTAAGAAACAAGAGGTCAAAGTTGAGGAAATTGTCCAGTTGACTTGTGCATCGAATGTATCTTAAAATTGGATTCTCCGCCGTACTCGATTTGGTGTCCTATATCTTCCAATTTAAATAATCAACATCTTTTACGGAATCATCTTATTATAATGGAAATTTGGCATCTGTAATAAAAACTACGTCCTCTTTCTTCAAAGATATCACATTATATTCTCAAACATGTTTATCTTTACCCTGCATTGCATCTCCTACTATGTTGTCAAGTGGCATTATTGCTATAACGAACGGGGTGGGGAAATGAGTCTCCCAGAAAATGTATTTTCTTAGATTTTATGCTTCTTTGAGCTTCATTTTGTGATCTGCTATGAGAGCGCAAACTACTATTTGGCAGTTCTTTTTTTCTTTTCTTGCTGATTATTACCGTGTCCAGTATATTTGCCTGGATGAATTACTCTGTTTGTATTTCCATGTCCAGGTGATTTTATTCTTTTCATTTTCCAATACTAGCTCCGGTTTTTGTCTGTACCATTTGTCTGCATACTCAAATTGCATTCGTTTGCACATTTCCCAGTGGACTACCTTCCCGTTCATATATTCCTTTTGGGTTAGTTTGCTCCATTCACTTACGATGTGGTTTACCGTTTCGTCCACAGTCTACATTTACTGTTTCCCTGGGTTTCGTCTATTTTGACTTTTATTTATATCGTTCTGATCTCGTTGTTTTCTGCGGCTGTTAATAACGATTCCGTTTTTCTATTGGAGTATCCGCTCCGTAGCAATATCCATTTTTTTTGTTTTGTTTTATTTTGCATTACTTCTTTAGTCAGTCATATAAGTTGCCTAGGTAATTGCTTCTCTTTCTAGCAAAAGCTTTTTCCGCTTTCTTTTGTTTCCCGTTTCGCTGCTCTTCATATTGTTCATTTTTATGGTGCTTTTTGCAAAGGCGATAATCAGCCTTTCTGTACTTTGGATATTTTTCTAGTTCTTTAATCGACTATCGCTATGCAGAATATATGGAAGACAAAAATGTAATAATTTATCATTTATCAAAAAATGGTTTTGCAATAGTTTATAGAAATTGAAAAATTATTTTCCTTTGATTTCTTTATTCTTTTTAAGGTTATAAAGAAATTCAATTAATTTACGTACCCTTATTTTATAGCAATAAAAAGGAAATGCTTATTTAATTAAAATATTTGTGAATGTACGCAATTAAGATTTCATTTATTTTTATCTAAAAAGATTCATATTTAACTTGGTATTAGTTTTTAATTCGGTAATACTCTGAAATTATTAATGGCGTCTGTTTACCAATGTTTAAAAACTTTAGTTACTCGATTTATTCTTAACGTGTCGTAACGATAAATTACATTAATTATTTTTAAAATAAAGCTAAAAGTGTATTTTTTTATTTTAAGTGTGAAAAGAAAATTAAAGTCAATGACTAGACTGAAAATGTATTCATTAAAAAAGTTATAACAATTATTTATTAATAAATAAATAGAATTCAATTTTGAAAGAAAATGTCATATTTGAATTCTATTTATTAATCAATAAATAATTGTTTTTAACTTTTAAAATATTTATTAATGAAAAAAATGACAAAACAAATACAAACTTACGTTTTATCTTTCCAAATAATTGACGATGAATTGTGAAATTAACGAAATTGTTGAATCTCTAAAAAATAAAATTTGGGGGCGATGTGGAAGTAAGTGGTGGTTGAAGGGCAAATCCCATCTGTTTATTACAGAACAGGACCACCATACCTATCCAAATTCATTGTTAGTGAAAATTATCGAATTTGTTTAATTCTCTTTTTCGTAATGATCCTTATCCACATTTTTTTAATTTCTTTGTTTATTTTCAAGGTTATAAAAATAATTTCTTACATTGATAATGACACGTTCATGTGCGAAAGGAAAATATAATTATATCGCATTTTTAATTTTCCCAGAAACTTTAATCATTAAAATCCCATAAAACATTTTTTGCAATTATATTATATTTTTGGTGAAAATATTGATTAAACAATGTTTTATTCAATGATAACATGGCTAATTCAATAAATTGATGTTTCTTCGAGTTATAGTGATTTTTATTAACACAGAATTTAGGGGCCTTTTTAGTAATATATATATGAAATATTTTTTTTAAATATTTAATTGTTAACATCTACAATGTTTTATTTTCATTAAAAAAAATTTTTTTAATTCATGCATTTTTTTTATTAATCCTTTAAAATATAACTTTAGTAAAGGTGTATTTTGTTTTCAACAAATAATACACTTTTACTTATATTTTTTAAAAATAATTCTTTCATTATATTCCGTGATTGTTGATTAATAAATACTGAAAATTTCATTAACATTGGTTGATTTCCTGAAGTTTGGTGATTTTTTAAGTGAAGGGAGGGTCAAAATGTTTTTACATTTTTGGGATCAGCTATTGATTTTGCACGTACCTTGTATTTTGTCATTGTTAAAATAATAAACGATCTGTCGTGACGCATTTATTTGTTATTTGTAGCGTTACAGTGAAAACACAGAAATGTTGGAATTGGCCGTGGAACCAATATTATATTCAACGAGAAGAGTTGCAAATGTTTCCATCATTTTGATCGTTTGGATTTTATGTTCAAACTTTTGTTCAGCCTTTCCCGGTGGAGGACCAGACATCGCTTGCAAGACAATGCTACCAAGTGGCCATGGCAGTGAACCTCAACAAACACCACCGCCTTATCAAATTGTGCCGACAAAAACGGCTTACAAACCCGGCGAGACAATTTCACGTAAACTCCTTTCGTTACTCATTTTGTATCTTATTAATTACGCTTTAGAAAGAATATTACCGGTCAGACTATATATTCAACTAGCGGAACCCGTCGCCCGGCGTTGCACGGGAGAAATTAGTATCTGTTGCATGACGTCGAATTAAAAAAAAACGGCCTAGAGTTCTTTCTACACACCCTCCCCCGATACCGTGTTGGCGAATGTTTTAAATTTTAAAAAAAAAGAAAAAAGTGGCAGAGTTGAACGGGCTCGAACGCTGAAAACGTCGATCAGTACACCACCGTTCTTACCCAAAGCGCCACGGTTTCGAGTTAAAAATACATGTGAAAATAGGCTAA
This sequence comes from Sepiola atlantica, assembly GCA_963556195.1. Taxonomy (NCBI): domain Eukaryota; kingdom Metazoa; phylum Mollusca; class Cephalopoda; order Sepiida; family Sepiolidae; genus Sepiola; species Sepiola atlantica. The sequence continues at coordinate 182,892,650 of OY744521.1, read as the reverse complement.
TTACCCTATGGTTGTTTATTGACATGCATGTTATGTTAACATTTAGATTCTGCCGACGATATGGAAAGTTCAAAAATGACACGGTGTAGGTCATTTTTTGATGAAGTAAATTCATTTGGGCAATTTAGTGTGTATGGTTATTTTCCTATAGTCCGAGAAGGTACAGGGGAAAAAACGTCTCTACTTTATATATTAGATAATACTTATAATAAATATATATATATATATATATGCTGACAAAATGTCACACACTAAAAACTTCCACCAAACCCTCCAAAATAATGGCTACCCCGCCCCCACCATAGCCCACGTAAATAAGCCCAAAACACGTAGACACCGCACCCTCGCTAACACATGCTTCTTAAAACTCCCTTTCTTCAGCGATAAGATCACCACCTCCATCCGCAAGGCAATACATAAGGAAAACCTTAACATACAACTAACACATACTGGCACCTCCTTACGCCAACATCTATCTAATAAACACACTAACCACACACCCGAACCCTGCTCCCTGGCCAATTGCCCTATCTCCAACACAGGTCTGTGCCTTCGCACTAACTGTGTTTACAAACTACAGTGTAATAAATGCAAAAAATTTTACATCGGCAACACTACAAGACCGCTACACTTGCGCATAAAGGAGCACTTGAATACCCGTATATCCTCTTTCCACAAACACATAGAGATTTGCTCAAACACTCAGCGCGATATTCACGTCTCCATCTTAGCGTCTGTCAGAAACATCGGTGACCTTAGAATCACAGAATCAATCCTCATCTCCAGATTAAACCCCTCACTCAATCAACGTCACGAGCTCTACTCACCTTTCATTCTATAATATCTACCCCCCATCCACCAACCAACCCCCATATCTAACACTTAACAGAGTCCGTTTCCACCACTTCACTCATTACTCACCTCCCATAATAAACTCACCATACACCCAAACAATCAAACAGGCCCCTCCCCATATGAACTTCCATCCTTACACACTTTCAACCACAAACCAAAAACCATATTCAGCATACTCGTCTAACCCACCAAAATAAGTCACTCCATAACCTAGCATTATTAATTAATAAATCCAAACACATATAGAATGTATACAAATAACATGCAAATATTAAATAAATAATTCATAAAATAAATTAAACAAGTAAATAATAATAATAAAAAATAAATAAATAAATAAATAAAAAAAACAAAACAAAAAAAAAAACAAAAAAAAAACAAATATGTAAAGAAATTGATGAATATATATAGATAAACAATTAAACAAACAATAATACATAGATATGTATATATATATGTATATATGCATTATGTGTATATATGTTGTATATATATACTAATATTGTTATACAGATCTCCACCAAAAAAAAAATTAAACAAAAAAAAAAAAAATTAAAAAATTAATTATAAAAAAAAAATATTTAAAAAAATCCAGAGTTACTCCCCTTTATCTTACAATAAATATATCAAGTTAATAAGTTAATTCGTTAATCTAATTTGACGAAACTCACAATTAGTAATTAATAACACTTCTTTAATAGATGATAATCGAAATCGATAAGTAGATAGATCTAGAATATTTAAAATATGAGACTAATTACTTTAATTTATATTAAAATTCTTAAATTACGATAGAAAGATAAACAAAATAAAAATACGAAGATAAAACAAAGTAAATATTCAAATATAAAAAAAAAAAATAAAATAAAAAAATGATATATATATATTATCAAAACTAACAGTTTATCGAACACCATACACCTAACCAACATTACACTAATATTCTAAACACCAATCATATATTTAACATAATATTAAAATAAAACTTAACTTAATTTATATTCCCTGTGAAACTGTTTTGTTTTTTTTTTGCTGCGGTCTATATCTGGCAGCCATTTTGTTTTGTATTATTCTCTACACAGTCGGAGAAGAATAAAATATTATTCTTCTTCTGGTCTAATTATTTTTGAAAAAGGGATGTCTTTTCCCGAAATATCAAATAGTGATTTTTAATCACCCGGACATCACACGAACAGCTAAAACACTCTTGCTGTTATGTAAGAAAAAAAAAAGGAAAAAAAGGAAAAATAAATAGTAAGTCTTATATCGTATTCGATTTATTTTTATTGTTTTTGTTCCTTTCCTTTCAACTTGCATCTTACCCGGAATTGCATTGCCCACAGCCTTCCAAAAACTTACTAATATATATATATATATATATATATATATATATATATATGGGGGGGATGAGAGAGAGAGAGGAGATAGAGAGAGCAATGAGTGAGAATAACTTCAGATTTGAAGTACGAAAAAAATCTTGGTTATCCTACTAACGGTGCTTCCACACAGAAAAGTCAAGAATTTTCGTAAAATAAGTTTATAGGGAAAGAGAGAGAGATTATTTTATTTTCATATTATGATAGTAGGAAGGTTTTTTTAGTAAAATAAATGTACTATTAATTATTAAAATAGAAAAGAAGACGTGTTAAAAGACTTAGGAAAAAAATCTCGGACGATGCAATAGAAAAACAGAATTATTGACCTGGAGAAACGAAACGAAGCAAAGCTATGCGTAATTATAAATATATATTATTTTAATTCAAAAATTTAAATTAGGTATAAAAATAATTTAGTGTTAACAAATATTTTTTATTAACACTGCTTGTAAACTTTATTGCTTATTGCTTTCTGTGAACGGTTCGTTTTTCGTTCAACAGATTCCGGTCGATCTAAAACGTGACACTTGGCGGTCATATTGTACGAACTTGAGATTATTTACGAATTTCTTCGATAGTTCATAGATTTTAACTGTGCTTTTCGCACGTTTTCGTTCGTAATACAGTGGAGTGTCTTGGTTACCGGTTTAGGATCGGGTATTTTAGACGACGGTCGCGTCTTTAGGAATTGCCAAGCGCCACACTAAACAATTAATATTGTGCAGCTAAATTGGGACTGGACCGATTCGATAAAAACATATATGTTAGGCATGGATCACCAGTTAGCAAGTGCTAACTTTTAACAATAGAATATTGTTAATAAGAAGAAGAAACTGTAAAGTGAAAATAATACTTTTATATAGAAAATTTTTTACAAAGATGTAAAGTATAACAATAAAGTTTGTTGAAGGTTGGAAAAGTGTTTGAAAACGACACGAGCGTTAAATTTGTCTTTAAAGTTCAGTGTGTGCGTGTGTGTTTACTTGGGTTAAGCTGTTGTTGTGGGAAGACGGCAGGCGTGCTTAAAAGTGGGTGCTGGGGTTCGCACTTCAAGTCGGGTGTTTTTGTTTTTGTTGCTGTCTTCATGAGAGCGAGGCGACTCATTCAGTTGTCGCCAGAAACACTAATCGTTTTTCGATAATTCGCTGGTTTTATCAAAGTTTATTTCGCGCCTACCGTGGAAAAAAAAAGAAAGTGATACATACTGATTGCGGGTGCCGGCCTTCAGGTGGGGTTGAGATAAGACCAAGTCCTATCTTCCCACCCCCGACTGCTGCCTCGGCCCCTTTCAGGGTATTGACTCAGAATTGGATTTTTCCTACATATTGCAAAAAGGAATTGCTCCCTTAGCGACCCAACCAATGGGTCTGGTAACAATATGTAATGGGACAGAGAACGGATTTCTCTGCAGGAGCAACGATTCAGCGTCTGATCTATAGTGAGTCGAATAATGTACTAATTCTGGTCACCACCAAGCTCTAGAACACAATAACACTCCGCCACTTCACACTCCCGGTGAGAGGTAGAACCTCTATTTATAGGCTTGTGACAACTTACCAACCCCATGAAAGCACCAGGATCTGTATTTGTCCAACTTGCAACACACCTGAGGATTCGAGATCAATGATGGCCTGTGATCAATGCGATGATTGGTTCCATTTTGACTGTGTAGACTTAGTAGTTGCACCACCTGAAGAGGAATAGTGGTTCTATCGATTTTGCAGGCCACAACGATCCAGTTTATTGGGGGTCTAGAAATAAACCAGAATTTACTGGTGGAGGTCTTAGGAAATACCTTAAACTGCGACTAAAATAATGGATGTGTGTGTAAAAAATTGTGGAATCCCCTCCCCTTTTCCCTTAGTCAAAATTGGAGTTCGTATACGATTAGCGTTTCCTCTTGACAGTGGGTAGTTTTGTAGTGTGAACATGATCAAGAGAGCTGTTTTGCATGACTTACATCTTTATTTTTTCGCGCATACCAGATTAGAGTTTGAAAGTTGAAAAATCGAGGATTTCGATACTTTTTTTTTTCTTCTAACTTTTTATTTATTTTGTCTTTTGTTGGGAGTGTGTGGGGGAAAAAAAGAAAGTGATACATACTGATTGCGGGTGCTGGCCTTCAGGTGGGGTTGAGATAAGACCAAGCCTTATCTTCCCACCCCCGACTGCTGCCTCGGCCCCTTTCAGGGTATTGACTCAGAATTGGATTTTTCCAACACTACTTGTTAAAAACATGTGTGAACACTTTTCCTTGAGTTCAAACTTTGGCTACATCTGTAATTACTTATTTTTACAAGCAACTGACCGCAAGGTGATTCCTTCTTCAAGAAGAAAGAAAGAAATTAAAAGAAGATGAAGAAGAGGAAATAAAAGGAGAGAGTAAGCTGAATGAACATAGAAAGAAAAGGGGTAACTAAGCAGGCTAGCACTTTCCTTCAATGCCCGTTCGTCTCATCGATTTAACCCGATCTGCCATAATACTACTTGGATTCTTCGGTTAATATTATTTAACAAAAACATAATAATATTCCTAATGCTGATACACGTAATTTATCGCATTCTCTGTGGAAGCACCGTTAGTAGAATAACCGAAATCTTGGTTGGGCTCTGAGGTCAGTTGATATCTCCATTTGGTTCTCCATTTTCTATATGGTTTTACACCGCTGACATTGCGTCGTCAGATTTAGCTTCTGGGCATTTAAGACGGGACTCCAAATAGCTGGCCATTTAAGCGTGGCGCTTTTTCTACTGAATGTAACATTCGTGTTCAGAATAGCATCCAGACAATACAAAGGAAGTTGTGTTTACTTTACATTGCTCAACACATGGTAAGGGTCTAGTTTAAAGTTGTGTAGTAAAAAAATTATGAATAGACGATGAAAATGTTTTAAGTTGTTTTGTTTGTAATAATATTAAATGAGGAACCATTTCGAGTACATATCTACTTATTATTACCCTTTTTAAGACGTTTTAATACATTTTTCGTCTAAAACACGCAATATAGACATGAGGCATATAAAAACGTGGATTGTGAAGCATGGAGTACTGAAACGAACTCTTGTAGTGAATTATAAAAATAATTTATTTTAGAAGTTTCTTGATTTCACGACTATAGGGATAGTGTCCCCTAACAAAGTGTCCTTAACAAAGGGTAAGAGATGCCTTTATGGCGGCATGTTATTCGCTCGGGGTACCATATTTATTTGGGGGTCCCACACATCATCTGTAATATATTATAATAAAAGGGATTTGATTAATTAAAGGTTTTTAATTCGTATCTTATTGGGATAAATATTGCTATTCGGGTCACAAATTATTTTAAGGGAAATATTAAGGAATTTTAATTGGGGTTTACTTGGCAATTTGTGACCTATTTAAAATATGAGATTATTCATTCACGTGTGAACCAAAATTAACAGAGTAAACAAACAAAGGGAAGTAAGAAAACATTATTATTATTATTATTATTATTATTATTATTATTATTATTATTATTATTATTATTATTATTATTATTATATTGAAACGAACGAAATAAAAGAAAGAGACAAGACAATAGTAGCATTTACTAAAAAATAACATTTAGCGTAAAAAACATTCATATAAACAAAAACAATTTATTTTTGGATAATAAAACTTGAGTTCGTTACATGAATGAAATGTTCGCTGAAAAGTTCCGTATTTGTATGAATGCGTGTGTGTGTGTGCGAGCGTGGTTGATGTAAAGTTATATATGTATATTTTCGGCAATTGTAATATGTGTGTCTGGGTGAGAGTTCTTTGTTCGGTGATGGGAAATGGAAGATGTTACCTTCTTATTGCCTTCCCTCTACTTCTCGATCTTAGTCGAGAAGGGAGAGACACAACCTTCGTGTGCGCGCTGTCGTCTGATGCTGGAGATAAAAAGAGAAAGAACGAGCCTTGCCGCTCCTTTTATAAGGGGTAAAATCTCGCGTGGAGAGGGGAGACGTCCATAGTATCATATTATAATGTTCCCTTATCTTCTGCCACCTGTGTGTGATCCACAATAATAAATCTCGTTTTATAAGGGGTAAAATCTCGCGTGGAGAGGGGCGTCCATAGTATCACATTATCATTTTCTCTTATCTTCTGCCACCTGTGTGTTATCCACAATAATAAATCTCGTTTTATAAGGGGTAAAATCTCGCGTGGAGAGGGGCGTCCATAGTATCACATTATCATTTTCTCTTATCTTCTGCCACCTGTGTGTTATCCACAATAATAAATCTCGTTTTATAAGGGGTAAAATCTCGCGTGGAGAGGGGAGACGTCCATAGTATCACATTATTATTTTCTCTCATCTTCTGCCACCTGTGTGATCCACAATAATAAATCTCGTTTTATAAGGGGTAAAATCTCGCGTGGAGAGGGGAGACGTCCATAGTATCACATTATTATTTTCTCTCATCTTCTGCCACCTGTGTGATCCACAATAATAAATCTCGTTTTATAAGGGGTAAAATCTCGCGTGGAGAGGGGAGACGTCCATAGTATCACATTATCATTTTCTCTTATCTTCTGCCACCTGTGTGTTATCCACAATAACAACACAAAATGACAATCGCGTGTGTAGAACATGTATCCTCGAGCACGTGCGTTGCTAGAATGTGGTGTCATGTTTTGATTGGCCGAAGTTTTCAGTCAGCGTTTTAACGAGATTTCCTCTTTTAGAGATAAAGAAAGTGTATCAATCAAAGCCGAGAAAGAAAATGAGTTGAAATAAACGTCTTTTGCTTTTTTTATATTTGTTTGGCACCTTTGTAGCTCCTGCTACAATCTCAATAAAAATACAAAAATTAATGTCTTTCACCTCTTTTATTTATTTATTGTAAAGTGAATTATAAAAATAAGTGCTAGTTACGTTTCGTACTTCCATTCCGTTTTTCAGTAGGCCGTACTTCCGGTCTGATCGCGTTCATTTTGTAGCATTTCAAACATTTCAAACATGTTTTTTCCGATTATATGGGTAATGATAAGTAGATTTTTTACTCGAAATGATTCTCCATTTAATATTATTTTGTAAAAAAAAAAACACCATAACCCCATTTTCATCGCCTATACATGATTTTTTACTACAAAACTTTAAACTAGACCCTTATCCAATACATTCTCCGTGTCGATCCCGCAATTCATGCTTGTCTCATTCAATTGTGTTTAGGGATTTATAACGTGGACTTTACGTGTGAATTACGTTTGTTAATGTTAACTCCTTTTTTATGTATCATGTTTTATTATGTCCTTCTTATAACATCATCATCATCATCATCATCATAACAACAACAACAACAACAACAACAACAACAACAACAAAAACAACAACATATATTTGGGAAAAAAAGCTCGTGCCTGTAACTCCCACTCTTTTCCCTTCCCTTTTTGTCCACTATATTATAATGACAAAGACCTATGATCTATGATGGTCACCAAACTTGATTTAAAATGTGAAACTAGTTTGTTTACTTTCTTACAGTCATTATCAGAGCAAAAGAAGGATTTTTCACTGGAATTTACGTTCAAGCTCATTCAGCTTCATGTGTTTACAATGAAAGCCAATTCCCGATCGGTGCTTTTACCTCCTTGAATAGAGAATTTCAAACTAGGCATTGTTATAGCATTGTGCATGTGAGTATATTTCATCGCCTCATTTTAACATTGTTTAATTGCAACATTAAAAGTTGTGTAGATCGGTATGTAGTATATAAAATGGATTAGTGTAAAAACGATTATTTTAAAATTCTATAAAAATCAGGTAATTGTTTGTTTAGCACTTCTGTAAAATAGATTTTGTTTTTTAAAAAAAAAGCTACGAATTTGTTATATTCTAATTTTTACATTCTAGCAACGCACGTGCTCGGGGATACCTGTTCCATACACACGATCGTCATTTTGTGTTGTTATTGTGGATAACACACGGGTGTGAGAAGATAAGAGAAAATGATAATGTGATACTATGGACGTCTTCCCTCCATAACTGAGGAAATTATTAACAAAAAGGGGAAGAGCTGTCGGGAGTAGGATAGGTAAAATGACAATGATCGGAAATGACTCACCAACACACACAAAGGCAATCGGAAACACCGTATGACACCTTACAGTTGGTGGTTAATTTCAACTTGACAGTTACTCTGGGACGATAACCAGGCGTTTTAGGATTGGTCTAGTCATTTCCGCTTGTCGGTGACCAAGACAAAAGACCAGACATGGGATTGAGTTAGGAGTTAAAGTTGTTTCCGACAGTTGAGTTTCACGACGGTTTAGTTTACGGAAATTGACAGCTTATAGGAGTTGACTAGTTTTGCGGCAGTTGTCGGCTCGGAGAGAACACGATCAGATTGGGGTCAGAGTCGAGTGAGAGCAGCTCAGAGTGGACGAGCAGGTGATTAGATGAGCTGACGAGCAACAACGATGATAACCTCGACAGACAATTTAATCTCAGTCAGGTCTTAGCTAATATACGGGAACTTAACTAAGATGTGGACGTTAGCGTTTGAAGGGCCATTTTCTGTGACTGTATCACACACTAAGAGCACGACTGACTTATACACAATGGATCGAAAGGTGGTGTTTTTTCTTGTGAGTTTGAGTCGTTTTGTTTTTCTTGACCTTGGAACCAGTGCACGCGCCCTTGGCGATCGTCAGAAAGACAACACGGCTAGAACGAAGATGAAGACGAACAGAAAACCACGGCACACACAACGTTGGGGTCAGCGATTGTCGAGAGGGACGGCATGGTCTTGCAATAATAAAGTAGAAATAATTGGATTCATATATATATATATATATATATATATATATATATATATATATATATATATATATATCGAGGCAGCATTTTTTCCTTAAGACACGTATTATTAAAAATAACTTCTTCCAAGATTAAGATTTTAATCCGGAAAATTGAAGGGATCAATACTAAAATATCCAGACAAAAATTGTCGGTTATTTTTAATATATATATATATATATATATATATATATATATATATATATATATATATATATATATATATATATATATACTTTTATTCACAGATAAGCAGTTGGTTGAATGTAAACGTAAATGGAGTTACAAAACATGTAATGTAGTACACATTATAATACATAAAAGAAAAGTTACAAACATTAGTACTTAACAAAGACTATATTAAGTTCTCAAAACAATTTTTTTTTAAATTAAAAAATTTTAAACATGTTGTCACCATCGTGAATAGGGTATATGCGTGAGCATGAGTATGTACTTCTATTGTGTTGTTTGTTTCTGGGAGTTTATGCGACTGTGATCAGGAAGACCCCTGGCGGACACAACCTTACACGCCATAAAAAGATGGACAGCCGGTCGGACAGTGGCCAACAGCTTTGAAAAACGTTCCAGAAAAGAAACCGTCTCGTCATGAATTTCCCACACATAGGCGAAATAAGATTTTTTTTAATTCTCGTACAGGAGAGCGCATTCTCTACATTTGGTCGAGAATAAATCCAAAGGAGATAACTCGGGTAAATCTGGCCCAATATCACCACTCCCTAAAAAAAAAGCGAAAGTTGAAAAAGGTGATAATACGTGTACTTCAAAAATACAAAAGGAAATATATAGTAACAAAGGTTCGTTCGCTAATGATGAGCCAAAGGAAAACAATTCTGAAGTAAAGAGATGAGAAAAAAAATTGAAAAAAAAAAACATTTAATAGCGTCACGTTATGCTACTTTTCTGTTTGGTCGTTTTATATTCGATAGTAACATTTTAAATGTCTTTAAATGAAAGAGTTCATTCGTTCTCAGTTGAAAGTTGCTTGTCTTTCTTTTTAAATCATCTGAAATAAGAGTTTTTAAAAACTTAAGGAATTTGTGCCGTGGATAATCTCCATTATAAAAAGATATTATGACACTAAATGAGTATCGTTTTAGTTCTAAATTTTTTTAAAAAATCTATATTTATATCATATCTCAACATATAAAAGTTTTGATCTATAATCCTTTTAAATCAAATACCAGGTTGTAATGAAAGCTCTGTTCGTTTTTTAACTCAATACAAAACACAATATCAGATTTTTTATTTAATCCTTAATGTAGTCGTCATTCGTCTCTATGACCTTTTTCCATGGGTCAATAAGTATGATTTCTTTAAAAATTCCTTAACTGTTGAACTGAAAAAGGAAACTAAATACTTAATCCGACCAACCGGCATTCCACTTTTGAAAATAAGAGCTAACATCAAATCACCTGAAGCCTACCATTTTTAGCGAAGGGGTGCATATCTTTTTGCATCTAATTGGATGAACCGCTTGATGGGATAAGATGTATGTGTCAATTTTTTACAACATTTATTTTCAGTAGGATGTCGTACCATTTTGTAGCTTGCAACCGGGTCAACGATAGTATTTGATCACTGTGAGCTGTATCGCTTAGTTGAAGTGGTCTGATGTTGCAAGACTCAAAATCCTTAATGGTGTCTGAAAAGGGGGGGGTTAAAAATCTATCAGGGAAAGGTTTTCACTCTGACTTCAATGGGACCGATAAAGATAAATTTCACGGAAGTAAATGAAAATAATCGACTTGTTGTCTCAGTCAAAAATAATCCAGCAAATAAAATATATGTCGACGGGTCACTACACGGGGAATTTCCGGAATCTGACCACCCCGTTTCCATCGGAGATACTCACTCTCTAACCAGACCTGCTGACGCAGGACCTTAGCCCCGTTTCTCAGTTGTTCCGGATCTTTACAAACCAACCTGTAGTCTAAAAAGTGCTGTCGCACGAGCACCGCAAAGACTAAACGTTCATTGATGATGTCATCGACGTCTGTCGATGTGGCACTCATGATTTTCCTAGCTTGGGACGTTATCGCAGCAATAACAGATTTCATAACAAGCGGTGTCAAATTTAGGCCGAACCTCAGTCGCGTAAGGCAAAACCGCTTGCCTTTAATAATTACTGTTTGAAAAGGCGAAAACGCTCTGTCAGCGTGAATTTGTAAGTGTGCATTGCTCAAATCCAAAAGCGACACATCGGCCCCTTGTCACCGCCACTCTCTGAGACTTTTTCGCGCACACGTCTGTGTTAGCAGTAAACGCCTCCATATAGCCGTTCAATTCCCAATAGTCGAGTACTGGTCGAACTTTCTGCTTGTGCTCTTGCACAACCGCCATCAAGAGAATCAATTCTAAAGGAGAGCCAAGTTCATTTCTCAGGATATGGTAATAGCCATCCGTTGCGCTGCCACAGTGCGAGTTCTTTTTTCTAAGCTTCCTGGGCGTGATCAGGCATTTTATACTGCTGTACTCTATTTGCCAGCTCGCTGAGAGAATGACCACTCGACCGTTTCCACAACACAGTCCATGCTTTCATACTCCGATCGAACGTTACGCTAATGTCGGGCCCATCGATCGAAATAGCGGCATATCTGTTTAGGTTTCCGAAGCGCACTTCGCCCGATTCAGTCAGGTGCACGCCTCCAAGCTCCTTAATCGCATCAATCTCAGCAAATACCCGTCCACGACCAGGGCTTCAATAATCACGGGCTGAACCTGCTCAACGATCAACTTGAATTGTACGTGGCCTAAACAATTCAGTCTCCTTCCGTCAGCGGTCAATACTCCCACCACTTTCTGCCTCCAGCAGCGACATATGGCCCTGCTCATCAGCATCTGTCAGCATCCGAAATCCACCATAGCCGTGCTTTGTCGTCCGACTACGAACACTCTTAGAGCAAGTAATTTGCGGTTCTTTACTTGGTCGAGAAAAAGGCTTGCACTGACATCTTCTCCCCCTTGGGCGTTCCCCTGGCCCTCTGATTAAATGTGGTCAAGTCCATTACATCGAAAACACCGTTTTTCGCTGCCAAACTTCTACACTCTACTGCCTGACTCCTTCGGAGGACCTTGTGTGCAATTTCTCGTCATATGGTTAGGCCTAAAGCACTTGTAACAGATGATTGCTCTGTTGTATGGTTTAGCGGATGGGAGGTTCTGCATCCAAACGCAGATGTGGAGTTCTGTATCCAAACGCAGATGTGGCGGCTGATACATGGCACCCTTCGTAATCCATCATGATTGCTCTTGCCCGAGACAGAAGTTGCTCTATACTCATAGTGTTTATCCTGGACGAGGCTCTGAGAAGCTGCCTGGCATGTTGTGGCTACTCAAACACGAATGCACACACCATCAGGCAGCGGTTCTCCAACCAGCCGAGTCGAGCGATGCATTTCAGTCTGAAATTCGTCTACCGTTTCCTCGTCACGAATTGGTCGAATACGTTGAACCTATCCGTCGCGTATGCAGTCATAAGGGCCTGTTTAATTTATTCCGCGGCTGTCCTTTTTTCTTTACTTATCTGCCTGTACACGGCAAGAGCACCGCCTCAGTCGTAATGGTAGAAAGCGCTCGATTTTGTCCATAGCGCAAAGTTCACTAACCAACTCCACATTTTCTATCCATTCAACGATGAGCATGTCAGTTGTGGTAGAGCTGAATTCCGAGATTGGCTGGATATCAAAAGCCTTGACATCCATACTTAAGTATATATGTCGAAATAGCTTGAAAACAGGGGGTTTTAAAGTCAATCAGAGAAGAGGTTTCACTCTGACTTCAATGGGACCGTTAAAGATAAATCTAACGGAATTAAATGAAAATAATCGACGTGTTGCTTCAGTCAAAAATAATCCGGCTCACTCGACGTTTTCTCTCTCTTCTCTTCTTTCTCTTTCTCCTTCCCTGCGTTCTGCTCTTCACGGCATCAGGTTCAGATTAATCAAATCCCGACCCCGAAATACGAATTATGTTCTTTTACTTAAATCTGACATATGCGAACCAGTTTGATTTGAATAACTTAATGGTTTAAACATTTTTTCTAATCTTCAAATTGCACGCCACGGTAGTAAGGCAAGTCGGGACCACTACCACCGCTCGATCCTGGTCTATAATCATCATGTCCGCCACAACATCACAGACGATTTAACTGGGAACATCTGATGGGTTTATTTTCAACATGTATGAGGTCAAAGAAAGATCTGTATCTTTACTGGGATAGATTTTTTAATCTACGGTATATACCTGTGGAACGAACAACCTTGGAAGATGAATTTTTCACCTAAAACTAACAAGTCACCCATTACACAAAATATATTTTTGAAACTTTCAAGCTTACCTGGCTCTGTTTAAAAATACATAGTTCTTGTGTTTTAGGTGAAAAAAGTCGTTTATTACAATTATAATTTCAAATTTTCCTCGTAATTGATTGTTTTGATTTCAAATAATTGTTTTGATTTCATTGAATAATTATTCACACGCTTTCTTTTCATTTATTTTTCAGTCAACTCTCACGCAAACCAACGCCCGAATGAAAATTAAGGAAATGATATTTTGGACGGCACCGGTATTGCCTGCTGGTCATGTCGTCATCAAGTAGGTTATTAAAACAAGATTTTAATGTCATTTCAGTGATTAACTATGCCTATTCTAGAAACGAACTTAAACAATGCGATGACACTAACAAAGATGATGCGCCCAGTGAAGAGCTGTGAGGTAGTAATCCATAATTAGCTGAGCAGATAAGGTTAGAGAATAGGATTTTAAAATAGTCAGAGGTTGGTGGGGGAAACACGAAACAATCTTACAGGTAGTCTCCTTCATAGCCACATGAAAAAGAGAATGAACAGTGAAATGACATACGAAAGTGTGACGCAACCAGCCGGCCGGTGATGGCTGAATTGCTATTAATAAATTAATATTCCAAATATTTTACAACGTTCAGAAACGAATATACAACAAAAATAATAGTTATTTCGAAAAGTGTTGATTCATAATCCGAGGTGATTTGAATTTTGTTTCACATGATTTCATTTAGCTGTGCATCAGGGATTACTTGAACGAATAATATGATCGACTATGAAATCGGCCATGGCGAGTTCAAATCCTACCAGATCTATTATGTTCAGTTACGCACTAATGCTGGTGGGAACTGACATTTTCCTTACAGCTATAGGTAATAATAGCAACTTGCCTTCAATAAATCGTATGCAATCAATCGTTTACAATGTGTTGTGTTCTGACATTGAATAACATAAAAGGATCGATATGCCGTTAAACAGATAGACTTTGCTATGCATCAACGAAAATAATTCACGTGGGTGGAATTCCAATCTTCATTTCCTTTGTGTTGTATTTCGATTTTGTAAACACTACAATAATTCGGTAACCAGAGAGTATCAAACTCACGACTAATGGTTGCAAGAATAACTCGCTATTTATTATTGTATACTATCTGTACCTACCCGGTGTTGTCCGGGAGCAATGAAACTATTTTAGTTTTTTTAGTTTTATTTGTTTGCAAATTTTAAAACTTATACAGAAAAAGAAATAAAATTTTAGTTGTAAGGTAGATAACTCATATCATATTCTTCAATTTAAAATGTGAGTTGTCCCGCTTGCTTTTTTCTTATTTTAATGTGAATATTTAAAAATGCTTCATATTACCAGTCATCTGGGCCGGACTAAGTTATTTTTAAATAAATTTTAGCGAAGGTCAAGCAATATTAAATTAAAATTGGTTAGTCAGAAGTTTGATTTGTCAGCTTACATGCTAGTTAGGTCTAACTTTGAAAATGCGACAAGATAATTTTATATGTTGGATTAGGTACCGTAAATAGTGATTGTATTATCGTACAATCAAACATTCTTCTTTTTTAGATCCGGACATCGCGTCTTCATAACTGGCTGGGTTGGTCGGTCACACTTAACGTTGTCCTATATCTTGAAAGTCGATCGATTAAGCTGTTGCTGCTTGTTTTCTGTTAAGAATGAGTACGATTGAATTTAGAAAAGTTATTTTGTTTATGTTTGTAGAAAGAAAATTTCACCTTCACCAATCTTATTTTTATCGTAACTATAACTTTTCACCACATGGAAGAAAGATAAAAAAAACAATCACGTGATTAAAATTAAATATTTTACTAAACTTTGATGCTTTTTAAAAAATATTTTTACATAAAACGGTTTGAGTCAAAAGATTATACCAGACAGGCGCTAACTATCTGCTTTGTCACTATTGGAATTTATAACATACTCATAGATTGGTCTTTTCCTTTTAAGGTTCGCGTAACCCAATCACTTCTAGCTTTCTGGTCACGTGAGCCAGCCTATATGAACTCAAATGCTTAGCACTCCAGCCTCTTTTCCTAGTAACACTATCACTGTGGATGTCGGTTTTAGTGTATTGCGACAAAAGCCCACAGAAGGCAGCCATTCTTTTTTTTCCAGTTTCCCTACTAGGTTTGATGTTCGTTGACTGCATTGCGACAAAGCGACATATTATATTTGCGTGCAAAAGTCATTCCTTCCACGACGAAAAGAGACAGAATTGTTTGAACTAGTGTGCGCACCAGTTACCCGAACATTCTTCATCTAAGATAAGTTCTTGCGAAAGCACCTATTCATAAACCTCATTCTGTATATTTACCCTTTCTGTAAATCATTCTTTATTACTTGCCCAAATAAAATTGTTTGATTAATATATACTGTCGTTATTCTTTATCTTCAAAATCTGTCGCTCCCAATTCAACTTTCAGCGCTTATCTTCTAGTATAAATTTTATTTTTTCATGTGCGAGAATTAAAATTTCTTTCCTCACATGACTTTGTTAAGAAAATCAATTTTATTCATTAGAGATAAATACTACTATGACTACGTATCAAATTTCATATTTTTATTAAATTAAAACAACAGTTTTAATCCCAAGTTTTTTACAGGGTGTATCTTTATTTGTATTCAATGCACGCGTTTCTATTTTATTAGCCACATCAATGTCTTTCTTCCTTTCTCTCCTTATCTTAACTGATTTTGGCTTCTTAATCTATTTCTTTATTTTCTCCCTTTTTTTTTTCAGGGCAACTTTTGTGAAATCTATAAATACTTACTGGACTAATGTCTACTCACCTATCCTTTTCGACCTGGAAGCCGTCGCACCATCACACAAGGCATGTGTCAGCAAAGACAATCCGCAGCAAAACGCCACAACCCTAATCAGCTCATCTGTGACCCCTGAAATGCCATCTACTCAGTCTGTTATCACCAAAACACCACACACAACCCTGTCGCTTGAACCCTATCATAAAAACGCTGCGACTAAAATCCGCAGAGACCCGAGATTGAATATCACTGTGATATCAATTTTCCTGCTAATGTGGACATTAAAAATCATATATGGAATCTGAATCTTCCCTACGCAATATATAGTGCCATAAATATGCAGATACATCATAAGAGTATGAAAAGTAATCATTCTGAAATAGTTATTTTCACATGACATTCTTTTAAAGAAATAACGTCAGAATAATTGTAAAAATAAAAACGAAATGTTCAAGTGACATCAAAAGTTTCAGTGCGAAACAGTACCAGTAAATGTTGTCCAAACTTCAATGGGAAAAGAAATTCCTTTTGTTTATCATATAATACATAATAGAAACGCTATAGGCATGAGTACTAAACTATTACTACATTAAACCCTCAATACAATTTTTAAAAACACATGTTGGCAGGGTCGTGGATAGAGAATATGCATGATAAATGAATATGTACTTAAATTGTGTTGTTTGTTTCTGAGAGTCTGTGACAGCGATTAGCATCAGGCTTTTTAACGACTATGAATTCTCACGTATGAGCAGAACAGTTTTCTAAACTGTCATAAAGGAGAGCGCGTTCTCTAACGTTAGCTGAGGATAAATCCAAAGGAGATAACTTAGATGATTCTGCCCCAACCACCCCATTAGAATATTCCTTTTAGAAATAGTACAATATTTCAGTTAATTCGCTTTTTAAATTTGATAATCGACTTTGGGTTGCTGCAGTTAGAATCAAAATTTTCAGTACGAAACGATATCACCACGTCAGTTGAACAACTTGAATGGGAAAAGAATTCATTTTATTTTCTGCTATTGCATTTTTAATTTTAAAATAGTAATAAAAATAAGGTTTAAATCACGTAAAGTCATATTAAAAAAATGGCTGACTCTTTTTTTTTCCTCTCTCGAATAAACCGAAATGCATATTGGTGGACTTCGTAATTAAATAATTGTTTTGAACAGGATTTTTTTGTTTTTTTTTAATTCATTTTATTGAATGCTATTGTATTTAGTATTTTCATAATGTATTTTATTTATTGCATTTTTCAATTTCAATAAATATTTTATTAATAGTATAAAGAAAAAAGGGAAAAAAAAGAATATCTGATATCGAATACCAGGATTAAACTATGGACCTTTAGTTCTTCAGTCTAACGCTCAACCAATGGACCTATTTAGGCTGGCGATATTAAAAGTATTTAATGAATATTTATATTGAAGGAGATGCCATGAGGGGAAAGAAAATCAATCCCGTGAATATTTATGATTTGAAAGTATAAAGCGGTTATTCGTTTAGTGCATTCGATGTTTAAGTAAACTATTTTGTCTTAATTGTTACTGAGTATTACGTCCCCTCCCCCATTATGCCATGATTTATGGGGTATACAGAAACAAAGATTTAAGACAAGAAAAACGAGAGGGGTAAATTTTTAATAATAATTTTAATTCCTAGTTAACTTATTTTAAAGAAGTCATAACATATCGACATCATAAAACGCGAACAGAATGGAATAATAAAACAAGAAACAACAATGTGAGAGGAAAGAGTCAATTTATGAAAAACAAGATTTGCTTTAAAATTCTGGAAAAGTCATTTGAATGATAAATAGAAAATGAATTCCTCACTTGTGAAAAATTTATATATTTAAAGTGTGAAACAGACTAGTCGTATACAATGAATCGTGTACAATAGTTATTGTATCTCGGCATGAAATAACTCAAGATTAAACAGACAAAACTAAACCAAACTTTTACTTCTATTGTAACGTAATGTTTACTTACTCATAGCCCTGTTGTAAAAGGTTAGCTATAAGAAACCGTAGAATAACGATTTTGTGCATTTCGTGGTTTCGACTGAAGAAAAAAAGAATGAGAATAAAAATGACGGAATTTCCGTGTAAGAGTAAAATGTACATTTTATTTTGTAGTTATTTTTTCTGCGGTTATCATTGAATTTGTCTTGCTCGAACGTGTCTAACCTCAAACAAACAAAAAAATAACTAGAAATGAATAAATTATAGAAAATAAAAACTAAAGATGAGTGAATAAAATGTAATTCGCCTGAAGTGACGTACTCGTGAGCTAAAAACAGAAATAAACTACGCCACTGCCATTATTTTAAATGTCGAACTGTAAAGGAAAACCAAATAGAGGAATTATAATCTATGAATGTTCAACTTTATCATCGCAAGATTAGGATTAGAATAATTTATCCTTTTTCAACATTTCGTCCATTTAACGAGACTAGAGTTTGTAGTGCACGTGGGTTGCTATTTAAGTAGCGACCCGAGTCACCATTTTTGTAGCAGTGTGGACCTTAGCTTAAAATGTTGTATCTTAGAGAAAATGCCAAGATCCACGCTTATGTTAGAATGGTTATAAGATGTTAGAAACAGTAAAAAACAATGACAAAACATGAATGAATAAAAGATGAATGGAAGAAGAAAAAATATTTGAAGAAACAATATTTATATATAATACAATACATCAATTGTTCATTTGAAGTAAGAAAATGTGGATCAAGACTACAATAAGGACCCCAGATCATTAACACAAGACATGTTTTGGAAGTCACCGGTTGACCTCGCAATACATGTGGTCTACAAAACACTTGTAAATAAATCTTATTTATTTTAATAAATGCAGTATATTTCGGAATTTTTTTTCTTTTAACATGTTAATATTTATTTTAAGGCAGAGAGTCCATAAATAAAACAAATAAAATATTAACATGTTTTCTTTTAAAACATGTTTTTGTGTCACTATTTACTTGCCTCCCCACGAGGGCAGAAATGGGGGGTGGGTATGAAATATTTATCACCGTCATTAAGTAATCTTTCGTTTTGTAGGGAAAAAAAAAAAAAAAAAAAAAAAAAAAAAAAAAAAATCAAGCTTCCCAAAAAGGGGCACTCTGGATCTTACCTCAGTTTAGAAGGATTTTTCCATATTACACTTTGCTCCTAGCCC
The DNA here is from genome assembly GCA_963556195.1 of Sepiola atlantica. NCBI lineage: Eukaryota > Metazoa > Mollusca > Cephalopoda > Sepiida > Sepiolidae > Sepiola > Sepiola atlantica. The sequence goes on along the minus strand of OY744521.1, from coordinate 182,873,316 downwards.
AAGGAGGCAAAACGGAAGATTACGCAAGTTATTTTAGTAAATAAACGAAATATATACGCTTTTTAAAAAATCGGCTGACTTGTAATCTTTCGTTTTGCCTCCCCACGAGGGCGGAGTTAGACTTCAAAAACCAGTTTCTAAACGGAAGCAATTTAAAGTTTATGAAGTTGTCCTTTTTTTCTGTAAGCAACAAGTGAAATAAAAATATAGAATAGGTTAAAGAGTGTGTATAACATCATTATATTAAAACTATCTCTCTCAATCCGTCTATCTTTTTTTCCCCACATACCTCTCCCCACCCCTCTTTCAACTCTGCTTAGTCACAGCCATCGTAAGTAAAGGAGGCCATGCTATAAAAGTAACAAACGAGACATGTTGAAGTCAGATTATGGGGATTTTGACCCCTCCCTTCACTTTAAAATTCAGGAAATCAACCAATTTTAATTAAATTTCCAGTATTTATTAATTAACGATCACGGACTATAACTAACCCTTACTTTATTAGAAATCATATTGCAAATGTATTATTGTGTTTAATTTGCGTACGCTAGAAATTAAATTAATACTTATTAAAATGGTGTTGTCATAAATTTTTTAATTTTTAAAACATGAACATTTTTCTTTGAAATATAAATTGTCTGATTTAATATTTGTTCTTTAAATAAGTTTATTCTTTCCGGTCTACATTGAATGAAAAGACTAATATCAGTTATACTGCATGGAAATATCTCTTGGTTTATAAACACAAGACAAATTCCTATTCTTAGTTTTAACTGAATTTTGTTTTGTTATTGAATAATTTGATAAGAGGTGCTCACATTTCTAAAAAAAAAAAAATAAATAAATAAATGTTTGATTTTTTTTAACTTAAAAGTAATTCAAACATGAAAGATTACGAATTCAGTAAAGTAACAAAATCAATAATTAAAAATATTTTTTTTATGGTAGTCGCTCCAGACACGGTATGAAGCCACTTGATGTAAGGAGCTTAAAAAAAAAAAAAAAAAAAAATACTACTTCAAGGTCAAAAACTATAAGTGTTAGATGGATAGATTCCGATCCAGAAAACAGAAGTTCTCTCTTTGTCAGAAACATTATTTATGGAATGAGGGGACCAAAGGAGAAACTAATGGAAGCAAGAATTGCGAGGTCCACTTTCTACTCCTAATTTAATTAATTAATAGAACATTAGAATAAAGTAAAGTGTTTTGTTTTATTTTGTTTAATAATTTTTCTTATTTCCAAAAAAAATAAATGACACTCCATTCTTTTTTAAACAACACTGACAGCCTGCTGTTGACTTCCAAAGATCAAATCGTTTTTTTTTGTTTTTTTTTTTACTTGTGTGTGTGAATGGCTGGGGTGTCTTTTAAATGACAGTCGTTTTCCTAGAGAGAGATTATTCAGTTTTGCAGCGAATGGCAAGCGAAGAAATTTGTTCACGGCCCAACTACAATGGGCTGGGCTGATAAATAATATAGTAAGAATAAAGTATATATTTTTTTTTTTTAAAAGGCAGAAATGTCTTGTCCATTCTTGTCCAGACATTTTCTCAGTTTGCAAACTCAACCATTTTTTTTACCCTGAAGTACAGACATTTTCTCTAACACCATAGAGAAGTAATACTAACAGACACTCACCCTAAGAGGTTCAAACCAGTGGCATCAATATCTGAGTTTTGTGGATTTAATTTCACAGCACGGGAACAAAACACAGGTCAGAGCGAATACGCCACTCCTCGCCTCCAAACGATGTATATTGAGACCAGGACGACCATGTCACAATGGTGCCTCAAACCAAGATTTGACAAGGATACATCCCTGGGTCACGATGGTTTCACATAATGACAATTTCCATTACAGACAACCAATTTCCACAAAGTAAAAAAATAAAAAAATAAATAAAAAAATAAGGAATACATTTTTTTTTAATTTTATTTTAATTCATTAAAAAAATACTGTACATAATTTTCATATTTCAATCTCATCAGGAAGGCTGCTTCAGTTGAAAAAAAAAAAAATCTTTTGATGAAAACGTTTTAGAAGTTATTTTATTATACATTTTCATTTCAAATATAAAAAAAAGAATTTAAAAAAAAAAACTTTTCAACCATATATATATATACAAAAAAGAAAAAATTTAAAAGGCTTGTTTAAAATTATTTCACTTATTCTGCCAACCTTAGATTATATTTTTTTAACAAAGTAAAAAAAAAAAAATTACACTCCATTCAACCCTTCTTTCTCTTTTATGATTGACCCCCCAATAGTGGAGAGGATAAAATTATGGGTGCTTATTCAATAATGACATAAGTAGGAGCAGTGGTCACTCCACATTGATTGTTCTTCCTGGACATCAATACATAGCCATCATTGCCCCAATAGGTTGACCAAGAGTTTTTAATCAGCCAATAAGGTTCGCCATGGAGGTCTCCATAACCAACAGCAAGAACAGCATGGTCCAATGAATCGGCATCACTCTCTAGAAAGAAAAAAAAGAAAATTACAAATCATTAAGAGTTTATCTAAAATGAATAGGTTTGCTTTTCATACACCCCCTCCCCAATCAATTGTAGACAACAAAAAAAAAAAAAAATTCTTGGGAGGGTTTGGTTTTCCAAAACAACTCCAATCAGTTTCAACCAAGTCAAAATTAAGAGACACAGTGTGTATATATGGGGGAAGTAGACAGGAAGTCATTCTTTATTGATACAAAAGTCATCTAACTCCCCTATTCCATCATAAATCCTTTGAAGTCTTAGCCTTCATGGCAAAATTAACATTTTCAGAGAAAACTTATAAGATGGAAAAGGAATACAAGACAAAGAGAGGAAGAGAAAAAAACAGAAAAAGAGAAAGAAAGTTAAAAGAGAAGAGAAGAGAAGAGAAGAGAAAGAGAAATAAATAAAATCTAGCCAAATAGTGAAAAAATAAGGTAAGGCTCTAGCGATTTGGCAGAAATCAGCTTTTCTTAAAAAAAATATTTTTAAGTAGATTCCAACCATGGAAGGCTCTAGGAATTTAAATGGAAATCCACTTTCTCTGGATTAAAAAAAAAAAGAGTGGAATACCATTAAAACGCAGAGAACTCACACCCCTTATTTAATTATATGTCATGTAATTATGGTTTAAATCTCATTAAAATCAAAAGGGGGAGAAAATGTTCAGTGGCAGGGGGAGGGGGGTCTTTATGGGGAAAAGATAAATTGGCATGTGTAGGGCAGCAGTCGTTACCAAATTTGAACTTCTAATAAGCTAAAGAACGGACAGACAAAATATTTCAAACTATGATTTTATAGGCAGGCCCTTCCATGCATTTTCCATCTACAGAATTAAAAATCATCATAAAAGCCTGACGAGAGCATGAACAAATTTTCCATTTTTGTGTGTATTTAAAAAAAAAAAAAAATCAAGTGAAAAAAAAGAAGCAAACATAAGAAATGGCACTTGATCTGCACTCTTACATAGGAGTATTTTTAGGACAATTTTTAAAAATTAAAATAAACTTGCTGTCAATTGAATTTGATCTACTCATTCCTGAATTTTGGATCTCAGAATTTATGTAACCATGTTAGCATTTTACCACGTTAGGTCATTTAAGAGAAGTGAAGAAAAATAAAAGTAGAAGAGGTCAAAGAAATCATTTACTTACTGCATTGGGGGTCGTGGTAGACACCATTTCCATAGAATGAGAGTGACTTGTGTGAAGCATCGATAGCCACCGAAATGGGTCCGGCTTTAATAAGGGCAATTTTTAGAGCTTCTTCACTCCCTGAGGTGACATTCACATACCCTTTCAGTGTAAGAACAGGCTTCATATCACGAGATTTGCATGTGCCATCCTGGAAAAAAAAAAAGGTTTAAAATTCATTTTCCTTGTCATTAGCTGAAGTAGCTGTTGATGCTAGTGTAAATATTAAAAATTGCATCCCTTTTTTTTTTTTTTATAAAACTTATTAATGATTTATCAAAATAAGTCATTACTTCGCTCTTATTTTCTACCACTTTCCCCAGTTCAACAGACAGACTTATAAACAGACCGACAATCAATACATGTGTGTTTGTTTTTTTAAGAGACACATAAGAGTCTGGCAGCACTCCACAGAACTGCCTCATCATGCAGATCGTTAAGTCTAAAACATAAAATGGCCTACATCGAAGAAGGAAGCCTGATCTGTTTATAGAAAATGAGACAAAATCCATTTCTAATACATAAAACAACTTTCTTAGTCATCTTCGTGAATATGTGAATATAAGGAGAAATGAAAGAAGGGTGTTAGTGAATGAATTCGTCCATGAATATGGATGAAGAGGAAAAGAAAGTCCACGTGGTTAAATGAATGTCCCGAAGTAAGGGTAAGACAAGAGTGCTTCTATGAAGAATATGTGTCTGTACACAGGTGTGAAAATCAGTTCATGTGTGTGTGTGTGTGTGTGTGTGTGTTATATTAAGTCCACGTGGATGAGGCGATAGCCATTTGGGAACCCAAGGCCGAAGGTTTGGGAAGATGTCTTGAGTCCCAAGAGATAAATTTAGGGGCTGGTCCGAGCAACGTGGCTGTTGTTGACAGTGCCAAAGAAAAAGAGGAAATGAACGCCGAGCGATCTCTTTTAAAGTCTCTTGTCACATGGTCAGCTCGCATGAGAGATGGTCTCCGATTGGTCAAGCTGGAAGGGAAGTTAAATGTGCGCACCAATCAGAGCCGAGCTTCTGAATTAAGCAAATTCAAAATTGTAAAACGCGAACTGTTACTGCTTGTAGCCTGCTGCTACATGTTCAGACAAAAAACAGTATCGGGCCTCCCATAAAAAAAAAAAAAAAAAAAAAAAAAAAAAAAAAAAAAAAAACATTTACGAAGGCAGCAGCAGTGCCAAACATAGACAGACATTCATTTTTCTTTGTTTCCCTTATAATCATGAGCTTGTGTTTAGGAAGTTCATGTTTTGTGGAGAGTGAACATTAGTGATGAATACCAACCTGCCTTTATTAAATTGGAAAGACGGTTGCATTCAGATTGGTTATTTTAGGAAAATGTGAAACCGTGGAGAGTATAGAGAGTCCCGCAACGATGCAATTGATATAGGAAGTACTCTCGCTGAAAAGGTGATGAAGCTTGCTCCCACCCCACAAGTGTAAAAAGGGTAGAACATAGAAATGCATTGAGTCCCATGCAGTATGCAGTTAATATAGGAAGTGATTCTGCCAAGTGGGCAGCCTGCGCTCAGTTCCTTATATTGAATAACATTTCAAATAAATCAAGAACTACATGAATCAGATCTCAAATATAATTTTACAAAAGTTTTGCCTGTGAAAAATAATGTTTAGTCGAGTGTTTCCCTTTTGAAAATGTTTTCCAAAGTTATTTGCCAATCATACTGTTATCGCAAAATACATTTACTTTTCAAAAATTGTATGATAGAAAGAAATATACAATTACAAATGTCTGAATAAAAATAATCAGTAAACTTGAATATGATTAATGTACATGCAATTATTTAAAAGATAATGTTTCCTAAATTAAGCTGCATAATTTAAAGACATTTTGGATTTTGTTTTCGTTTCTTCCATATATTAAGAGTTTCAGATTCTGTCAATATTTATATCAACATATCTGTATGGTAGAAAGTGAAGGGGTTTTGAGAAATACAAAGCTGTGATTGGTCAAACAAGATCACATGTTAAATTAGAGAAGAGGATTTTGAAATAATCAAATTAATTCAGATGCAGAAGCTTTCCACTAGCCATCTGGATAAAGAAATAATATGAAAGGAACTTATGAAGCAATCTGCAACTTGATATTACAAACAGGCCTAGTTTAACATGCAAAAATGGGTGACTATAGTGAAATGCTCTTCAATTTGGATGGAAACAAAATTTAACTTTTTCCCTTTATAAAATGTACAAGTTCTCTTTTGGCATTAATAATTTTTTTCCAGGCTATTTCAAATTAGTTCACTATTTTTTGTGATGTTTGATGTATTTTTTTATGTGAAAAAAAAAATGTTAATCCTTTTCAAATTTGATGCACATGATATTGTGCATATGTGCACACAAAAATAGTCTTATCTTAACGAAACAGGACTACTCGTTAATATAGGGTTTCGAGTTGTCTTCCACTAAGTAAATCCAAGTTGAAAACCTTAGTGTATGAAATAAAGAAATTCAATTTTTAAGAAATCCTAAAAACAGTGTTTTGTAGAGAAATCTCTTCAATAACCTGTTTGTGTCCTATTACTATGCTAATAAATCAAGTCGCACACTGAATAAAAGTGAATGTACCCTCGTATTTGAGAAGTTACAACTCAACACTGTCAACGAGTTGTGCGCGTGCACATAGGCAAAACGATCAAATGTCAACAACCATTTCTTCTTTGTTTAATTAAAAGTTGTATAAATGCATTGTTTGAAAAAATAAATCTGAATAAATCTAAAAAAAATAAAAAATCTACAATTTAAAAGATGCATATTAGAGTAAATGTGGTATCATGGTGACTGCTAATGAGTCTAACTAAGAATAGGATAGACAGACGATTGCTAACGATCTCCCTACACTATATAGCTTTGTGCCTAATTTGTTCAAATGTATTTCATATTTTTGCATAAAATGTTCCAAGTCTAGCGAAAAAAATTAAAGTTAATAATAATACTAATAATAATAGAAAGAACAGAGGTTCTGTGAATAAATATTCTTATTAATTCTCTGAACAAGGGGGCTATCCTACTTAAAATATCCCCAATTGTTGAAATTTGATTTTATGAACACACATACATTATATATATATATATATATATATATATATATGTAAGTTCAAATATATTGATAAAATAAATTTAAAACCAATATTTAAGTACTCAATACAAAATAGAAATTATAAATATAGCTGATATAAACATTAGAACAGCCGACACAAATTAAGAGAAAGAGAAAGAAAGTGTAGAAGGAAAGTTTACAGCATATTACCCATTTTGGGTTATCTAATACTAAAATAATACCTATTGTAAACAATGCATAGGACATGTTATTTTACTCATAACTTTTTGAGGAGCCTAATGTTCATATCCTTTTCCAATGTAAGCGAACACAATAGATCTGACCAGATTTGAATTCCGCTTTCAATATTTATTACATTACTCATGCCACACTTCTTAATTCAGTGTGGAGGGGGGAGCATAAACAGTAGTGACCTTACTAATGAAAAAAAAAAAAATGTCATTTGACTTACAATAGCCAAGTATTGTCCATAGGCATCTTCAGAAGCAAGTCCACCATTCTTCATGATCCAGTCATAGGCACGGAAATCTTCACCACCATCGCAGCCATTATTGCCTGCTCCCCAAGAACAGTCGACCAATTCTTGCTGAGATAATCGAACAAGATTTCCAGTCTATAAAAAAAGATTAATTAAATTTAAAATGTGAAAGCTTAAAAAATACATAAATTATGTGAAAGATAAATCGTATTAATGGAGGCACAAACTTAGAGAAATTCACAAAGTGAAAATGCGACTCAGACAGGATTCAAATCTGTGTCTAAGAATAGGGACATCTTTAAGACAACATCGTCATTATCACTTGAGAGAATCTTACAGCTAGCGATAGTCAAAATAGTACCTAAGAAATGATCTCCATTTAATGCAAAATATACATTTAATTAAAAATTATATTGAGGTTTTGAATTCTATTATTTACTTAATTCATTTAGGTAATTTGTATTTTTTAAATATATATATATATATATATGTTATGCTGACACCTGTTTCATGACTCGGCACACCTAAAATTACCAGATATTTAATCATTGAACATTGTGGTTCTTTATCATGCCGACTTTGCTTATGATTACTAGTAAAACCGGATGTTTAATCTTTAAGTGCCTTAACCCATGTGAAAAATCAACACTTTTTTTCTGTGCATATCACTCAACCCTACCAATCAGATCTCATAAAAGCATTGTACCAGCAGCAGTCACCAATACACCATAAAAAGAGCGTCCATTTTCACCCTGGGCTCATCTCGGGACTTTTGGCCTTGCCTTGATGGCGTCTCTTGCATCTCCTCCGTCGATGCCAATTGCACCTTGATTAATTGACCTTTGTCAGACATTATGACACCCTTTCTCTATGACGACAATAATCAAGCAGCAGCAATCAAACTGTCCTTCTCAGGGCAAAAAACAAGCCACTTTTCTACCATACTACAAACACTCAACTCCTTGCTGCTTTCTGCGTCCTGAGATGTCTACCTCTTTACAGCCTGTCTGCCTGCTCTAGCTCACTCCCTTCAGCTTCCTACACCAACTTCTTCCAGCGGCCCTTGCTCCATCTCCTTCCAGTCCTTGGCCACATCCTAACAGACCGGACCTACCTCAGCATCTCATTACACCTCAGGGATGGCCACTTCAATCTTCGTGTGACTTCATCCCATGCTGTCCAGGTTCCGGAGACCTTCCTGTTAATCCAGCCTTCCTGCTGTTCAGGTTCCAGGTATTTCATCATTGTCCCTTTCTGCTGTCTAGGTTCCAGAATCGCCATTCCTGCCCTTCAAGCCTTCCTGATTTCAAAGACGTCACCCAACTTCTTCCAGTTCTTCTGTTATTTACCTGTATACATTTGGTGCAAATAAATATAACCTCTATTTTACACTGTCCATCTGCGTTTGTCCTCTCTTTGTCATTGCCGTTACTTCTTGCTGTGTCTACTTAGTTGTAAGACCGATCACCAGTGATTGGAATAGCAGTGCTGTCCAAGCATCGCACCGGCACTGCACAAGCATCAGCCAAAACTTCCCAGGTGATTGGCCCCTGCAATATATATATATATATATATTCCATGAAAAATGCCAGTATACTGAAATCACATGCCCTTAATAGGGTTAATATGAACATTCATATACACTAGATGTATAAAAGCAAGGAAATTCCCAAATTTTTACACTTTTATTGTCATTAAGGGTATGACTTACATATCAACCAAACTATTTCATTATCACATCACTACAGTATAAATCTCTATGCATGAGTGGATGAAGTGTGTGAGATGCGCTGAAGAAAAATTCCTACCAGTAAAATACATAGCCCTGCTGTGCTCGCATACCCTTAATGAAAAAAGTGTAAAAAATTTGGGAATTTCCTTGTTTTTGTACATTTAGTGTATATGAATTTTCATCTTAACCCTATTAAGGGCATATGATTTCAGTATACTGGCATTTTACATGGAATGTCACTACTTTTGTAAAGGCTATACCTCAATACAATACCGTCTCATAACTGATATAGTTGGTAGTTTCACTAATCAAGGTATATGGTAAACTGAAATTAAAATGCCATCAACTAGACCCTAGAACCTCTATCTCTGCCAAAAATCAGCCGAATCCATCAAATAGTTGATGAGATACAGGGTGGCACGTACGTATGGACACACAGATAACATCATTTCATGATTGAACTTTCTGGATCTTTGGGTTGCTTTGACTAATGATGCTGAAATTCTACACACTTATAGAATCTATCAAATAAAAATTTTGTGCAAAGTTTTAACAAATTTGGTTTATTGGTTTTTGAGTTATGATTGATCAAAGAAATGAGATTTCCAGCATAGGTCATTCGTAAAGTCTATTAAGGGATAGAGCGCTCTCGCGCCTCCCTTGATTTATTTTATTCTTATCAGAATTTCTTCCCGGGTAAATTTGAACTTGATTTGCCTTTCAAGAATTTTTTAAAGGAATGAAACGTTGAAAGAAAGGTTTCCATAACTAATAAAACAACTTGCAGTCAAAATTCAACTTTATTCATCAACAGTCTCCTTCGAGGCTGATCCATTGATCTCAACACTAACAATTCGATGCCTATTCGTAGAACAATTTGTGTTTGTTCTCCGTATCAGATACCACTTCTTCATTGGAGCCAAATCTCTTAAGCATTCTTTTGAGGTCTGCAAATAGCCAGTAGTCGCTGTGGGCCAGATTTGGAGAATAGGATGGGTGCAAAAACAATTTGAAGTGAAATTCATATAGTTTTGACATTGCTGCAATTAACTTGTGACACAATGCATTTTCTTTGTGAAAGAACAAGTTTTTGTCTTCACTTGTAGCCATTTTTTTTGCAATTTCTTCCTTCCACTGCACCAATAATGCTATATAATATTCGCTAATGATGGTTCTTCCTTTTTCCAGGTAACTGATGAACAAAATACCTTGCACATCCCAAAATACGGATGTCAAAACCTTGGCTGCTGATGTTTGCATCCTTTGTCACTTTGGACAGATTTCACCTGCTGCTATCGATGCAACTGTCTGGCAATTTGATTCCAGAGTGAAGTGGTAGATCCATGTTTAATACATTGTCACATATTGACGCAAAAACTCCTTTTTGTCGCATTGAAATAGTTGCAATGCTCCGATCGTCGACACATTGCTGTTTTTGATCAACTGTGAGCAAACGCTGCACTCACTTTGAACACAGCTTTCTCATTGACAAATGTTAATGGAAAATGGTGAATAGACTACTTTCTGATATCTTCAACTACTCTGCTATCCCACGCAACTTCAATTTACGATCTGACAAAACTAGTTGCGAACTTTTTTATGTTTTCCGGAACAAATGACGAAATGGAGCGACCTGAGAGTTCAGTATCATTTGTGTCCGTACGACTGTTTAAAGTCAAAATACCACCTCTTAAATCATTTTTTCTGATGAAGCAGAGTCTGAATAACATTTATCAAACCATTGCTTTGTTTGAACAGTATTAGAAAGAAATTCTTTAACACATGGAATTCAGATTTTCTATTGTTTTTAACAATAGCTACACTTAAATAACATTTGTAAACTAATAATCAGATTTGGTTCAAATTTTGTGCAACAATAGCTACACTTAAATAACATTTGTAAACTAATAATCAGATTTGGTTCAAATTTTGTGCAACAATAGCTACACTTAAATAACATTTGTAAACTAATAATCAGATTAGGTTCAAATTTTGACACGTGTCGTTTCAAATTTAGTACTTTATAAAAATCACATGAATTTTTTTTAGTGGTGCCATCTATATGGCAGGTCTGTGACTTATTGAGTGAGGTGTTATATATATATATATATATATCTGCAAACATGTATTTATGAAAATCAAATTTCTATACTTAAAATGGCCCAAATAACTTATAATTTGTTTCCAGTTCTCCTTAACATTAGCCCAGTATAATATACTAACAGTGACAATCTTAATATAGGCATAAAATATAGTTTTAAATAATTGACACTAAACTGGTGTTCGTAAGTGCATTGCATAGAAAAAGAATTCAGATCAGAAACAAAGAGACAGACAGATAGATAGAGAGAAAATATAAAATTGTCACTGCTGTTTTAGTATTGTTAGACTGGGCTAGTGTTCAAAAGAGCTGGAGAAATGCAAGAAAAGTCTGATTTTCATAAATATAAGCGTGTACAAATATTTCTGTTAGTAACATTTACCATTTGGTTTTATGAGATACAGCAAGGTAAAAGATAACTACAATATTAGTCAATCCAAAAAAAAAATGTTACTTGGGGAAAAAAGTAGGTTTTTTTTCTAAATTTATGCAGTTAAAGCAATCAAGGTGCATTGTTCAATACATTTATTTGTACATTATTTTAAGTTGAATATAGCTATTTCTATATGTACTTTTGTTCCTGTTCTTTAAAAGATAGTCTTACATAAGTTATAATTATATAACTGATGTACATATACATATATATAGTCTGATCAAATGGAAGGGACACAAATGAAAAGGTTTTAAACACTCAAGGGAAAAGAATATTTTGATTAGAAAGAGTTTGTATGCATATTCAAAAATAATGTTAAAAAAATAATTTGGGGGGGGGGTCTATCTGATGAAATATTAAATAGAATTTGATCTGTATATTCATATCAGATTTTGAGATTTTTTTTCAAGTTGGTATGAGATTATTGATTAAAATAAAAGATGCCCAAATAAATGAGAATTTTCATACCTACATAGCTATTCTCTTTGAAATGGTTTAATTGAGCAAGACAGAAACAGACATTTTTCCTACTAATCCTGTGGATTTTATGCAAATAACTTGATTATCTTCTTGATATCAGACTCAAAGACATTTACATTTCTTTTGTATGGTGTCGGTTCTAGCACTTTCAGTCCCAAGGTCAGTAATGTCCGCATATTACCACCCAAGACAATGGTCCTTGTTTGGTTAAGAAAATTATCTAATTATGAATGGTTAACTTTAAGGCAATGCTGCTCGTTAGTAAAAGTTTTGAAGGAGCCATGTTATATGCAGAGTTTTGTTCAGTCAAAAATGGCACACAGAAACGTTACAATTCATAATAAATCAATCAAGCATCAAAAACGAAACAGGCAACATTTTTATATAAGAATAAAATGTATTTACAGCCAAATAATGAACTATTTACATCAGTTTCTTCTTGGATATTGTTGAGTGAAATTTATTTTGGAGTGGTACTGAAAATCAAATGAAAATGTACTACAACAATGTATAGGGATTAAAGTGACAGCCTTCAGATTACAACACTGGTGGTTACCTCCCACCCACTTCTCATCCCGGTCGCTCTTCATTATTATCTCTCACATTTGGCACACGCACACACTATTAAAAGACTTCATACCTTCAGGAAATAAGCACCTTCAATAGAACCAGTGGTTCCAAAACTCCAGCAAGATCCACACACTGCCTGGTCCTTAACAGGGGTAACAGCACCTGAAAAATAAAAATTATGTTTTGCTTTTAATTAGGTAGACTATAACAGCTAACTCCTTACATCCAGCTGTAACTTGGAGAAAAATAAAGTGTTATCTTCCCATTTCTTTGTAGAAAGATGTCAGTTTCTTTAAAACTACGTTCAAGATTGTAGTTGTGATGAGATTCTTTTACGACTAAAGATTAGAATATTAATTCAATAACCACCAATTTACAGATTATCAACTTTCTTTATTAGAGAGTAAATAACCCACAATCGTTTGTGCATATAGATATATGTATATATTGACTAAACTAGATCAAAACCCAATTGCATTTGTGTCACCATTCAAAACATTCTTATCAAAGCTCTGCTTTGTATTGAGCACTTTTTAAACAGCAGAAAATATACCAATGTTTTATTATTGGAATATAAGGTATGAATTATATGAGAGAGAAAGATTCTTTGTATTGAGAAAGATTCTTTGTATTGAAAAAAAAAAAAAAAAAAAAAAGTCTAATTTGCCACAAATGAATCTTAAGTTGAACATTGCGAGGTTGTGAGTGGCCAATGGCAAAAAAAGCTAAAATCGAGATGAATTTCCCAACCTGGGGAGCCATGGTCCCTATGTAGGTGGATGTGCATGTGTGTTGAGAGGGCAGCACAAAAGCAACATTTTTTCTAAACAAACTAAGAGTCAAAATTAAGAGAAAGACACAGAGTGTGAAGCAAAGGTCATCTAACTCCCTTTACCTCCATTGTGAATCGTTTGAAGCCTTATTCTTCATGCCAAACATTTTCAGTTCTCAGAGAGAACTGTCATAAGGAAAAGAAAGGAAAGGCAAGACAGGAGATAGAAGAGATAAAAAAAAATTTTAAAAACAGCAAAAGAGAAAGAAAAATGAAAATCCTGCAAAATAGTAATGAATTTGGCAGAAATTGGCATCTTCACGTGAAAAAACAAAATTCTGCTAAAACATGACAAACTCACATCGCTGATATTGTCGAACAGATGAAAAAATATTAGATTGAAACAAATAAGTTATAACAAATTGAAACTCACCATCAATTCGCCAATCTTTGGAATCTGGAATGGACTCCATGTTCAAAGTGAAAGGAAGGCCATCGTTTTGAATACCACTGTTGCGTCGGCCACGGAGAACTTTCATTTCAACATCGGTGAGGTCAGCTAGATGATTAACTTTCAGGGTATAGCTGTGACCAGCACGATTGTGTGAATGGATGAAACTGCACAAGACAAACAGTGAAATATAAACATATATACATACATAATGGATACATTTCCCTAGCATTTACTTTTGTGAGGAAGATTTAGTCAGGATTAAGGAAAAAAAACAATGTACTTAAACATGTTCCCAAATTGCTGGCAAAAGAAAAAAAAAATTAATAATTCAGCATTCTAGTGTGAAATAATGTTATATAAAATTTTTTTTTTTTTTTTTTTTTTTTTTTTTTTAAATCTAGCACAAAATGGACAACTTTGGTTAAACAGTTTTAATTTTTAAAGTTTGTTACCTCTTAAGAAAAAATGTTTTTGTTTTCAAATCTAAGTTTGTTTTCTTTTGGTTTTTTTATATTTAACCCATTCAACATAAAAATTGTGCAATAGGAAGAATTCTTATTTAAATTTATTTAATAAATCCTTTTGTTACAAAAATTCGCTTTATTTTGGTTTTCCTCTTCAGTAAATAAGGGAGCTAACTCTAGCCACCTGTCAAGGGGGATAACTACGTTTAATTCAGTACATTTGTTGTTACAACACGTTCACCTTGGTCAGGTTGAACTGGCTTCTTCGCCGGCCTACACTGAGCGAGATCGCAAAAGATAAGACCTGAAAGATCAACTAAGTCCTCCGTAATTGTTGTCGCCCACGTCTTCAGCTGTACATAGAGATGTTTGTGCCACCTAGGTAGGGAGGATTGTTGCAGATTAATTCTCCCTCTGAGAAACAAGCTGCATTCACAAACATCGAATATATATAAAAAGTAAACACTGTAAATGTGTGTATATATATATATGCTGTGTTTCTTACATTTTTAGTGTACTCAATGTTAGAGTATACATATAAATTTGAAACAGTCATGTGAGAAATGCGAGAAGCATGAAAAAACTGAAGCAAAAAGATATTTTAGAATAAATATTGCAATTTTGTTTTGCTTTTAAGACGTATATTTTGTGCGGGTCAATACCATTAAAAAAAAAAAAAAAATTTAAAAACATAATATCTATGGTCTGGAGCATAGAAATATAAACAAAGAGAAAAATGAGTCTTTCTGGATGTTGTTTTTTTTATATTCCATCCCTGTACACAGGTTTATTTAATACAGTATTTGTTTATGCAAGACACTGCCATCCTTAAACAAATAAATAAAACATGTTTATTCTAAAATCCACCGACATACTATTTCATTGTATCACAGCTCTTCAATATGGCTAGACGTGCAAATGCTTCAGGCTGAGATTAAAACCCAGTCGGTTTTTAACAGTTCGGCTTTTATCCACTAACGCATTAGCACAAGCATGGAAGTTGGAAAATCTTACTGTTTATATAAACAGTATCAGTAGTCAAATGTTTTGCACTATCACGAATTATACGTAAAGTTCCTTCTCGTACATTTGCTCTTGAAAGCTTTAAAAGTTTTTTTAAAAATGTATCAGTAGTCAGATCGGGCAGCACCTATTGGCCCAATTTCATATTGGTCTATTTTGTTGTCAGAGATGACCTTTTTATTTTCAATTGATTTTTTTGCTTTTAATTTTTTTTTTGTCACAAATAGAGGAAGGGGGAGAACTTACCCCACCCCACCAGTCACATTTACTCTTGCTGCAACTCAAAACATCGGGTTCTAATATTTAATAATCATTTAGTCTGCAGTAAAATAATATCAAAATACAGATAAGATATTTTATTTTAATAACTAATATTATACTAATTATTTCCTTTTTTTTTTATTAATTTATTTTATTGCATGTTATCTCACGTATTCTGTAGAAAAAAAATCATTGTCACTCACGAATGTGTTTATTGCCGTTTACTCAAACAAGCAAAATAAAACCGGGAAAAAAAGGAAAACAATCATTTCATGGTAGATTTTCAAAAATACATATTTATTGCCAGTATATTACCAATGTGTTGACCAGTATCATGTGTGCTCCATACTTAGAAATCGCATTACTTTTGTTTCATAAAATGTATTTTCCTACTATAGAGTATTTTAAAATCCTATGTTGTATAATTGATTTAAATAACAGTAACCCGTTTTGATGGTAATAGAGGAGGGATAAATGAAAAGCTTCACATTTATTCATATACTAGCAAATACATGCTCCTTCAGGTCGCATATTTTTGCTAGCCTGGGTGGATGGTATCATGCTGAACGAACATATTCTACACCGACCTCCAAAAGAGCAAGTAATGACTAGGAGCATAACATGACAAACTCCCCCCACCACCACAAAAAAAAGAATACAACAAATAGTACACTACCCCCCCCCTTTAAACGGAGAAGATAATCATAGAAGAATGGTATCATGAGGAACGAACATATATTATACTGCCTCCTATAAAAGGAGGTAATACCTGGGTGGATCGCCAACATAAAAGGTAATGTCTAAGTATGGTATCATGGAAACAGAACATACTACACTACACCACCCAAAAAAGTAATCCCTGGTAAGATGGTCTCATGACACCAGAACAGATATTACATTACCACCTCCCCCAAAAAGAATGTAATATTCTAGTGAATGCATAATCATATAGGTATATGAATCTTGATTAAAGACACGCATGTACATTACTGCATGGCTAACTTCCGGTCTTGATTGATAGTGGGTCTAAAAACCACGATCAATGACACCACTAGAAAATCTTGACTCGGTCATCAGGCCTGCTATAACAACGGCTACGAGGGAGGGGTTCCACCTCTAAAGTTTTCAATAGGGGCTAACCCACGGCTATCGTAAAAAGAAAGCCTGTCAACTAGGTCGAGTTTTTTTTGGTGATGTCATTGATAGTGGGAGTAAGAACCACTATCAATGAGGCGGACCGGAAGTGAGCCGTGGCTTAACGCGCATGTGTCCATCTGTAATCAGAGCAACCAGACTCAACTCCATAGGATTATTCATTCACTGAGAAATCATTGTTAACTTGTTTCTGCTATTGTGACTTTATTCCCCTAACAAGAACATGCCTATCCTCCTAAGGATTATTCATTCACTTGGAAATCATTGTTAACTTGTTCCTTTTTTCAAACATTTTTTTTTTATAGATGTCAAGCGCGAAAGAGAATTTTTTTAATCCAACATGACGTCCAAAGAGTAAGGCATTGCATTAAAGTTCGAATTTCAAATCTTAAAAAAAATTTGAATTTTATTTTGATATTAAAAAAAAAAAAAAATACAATTTTAGCCGAATTAATAAAATTCCTAATTTATTTAATATATAAAGTTAAGACGATTTTCCCCTGTACCTTCTCGGAGAATAGGAAAATAACCACATGCATCACATGCTACTAAACTCACCACTATACTACACTTATTCACTCGAACACGTTTTAGTAAATTTGTTATTTTTTTCCAGCTAACACTAAATATTACATTTGGCCCACCATCCACGACTCTCCGCCAAACTAACTCCATATAGATGGTAGCAAAACTTTTCTCCCTAACAATTCTGTACTGTCACTCCACTCATCGACACCGGGAACTAATAAACAGTTTAATTTTCACAAAAGACTCCGTCCTTATTTATTATTTGCCTGGTATTAATTTACTACATAATATAAAGCAATACGCAAAGACTTAATGACCGCTCCCGTACACTCCGATTTTTCACGAATATCAGATTACGTTATTTTTATTTCTACCTATAACTTCTATATTTATATTCATTCCGGAATTAAGCGAATGAAATTAACGAACACAGTTCCTGCAACATTTAATCATTCAACGTGGCGGCTACAATTTCTTGTGGCCTATTTCCACATGTATTTTAATAGGTATCCCAAACCGGGCTAATTTTCTAGCGAAATATGTAAAAAAAAAAGTGAAATTCCATAAATTTCAACTTGCGATATCTCGTTAATTTTTTTATGTTATTTGGATAAAATGTGGATGTAAACAAAATTTAATCTTTTCTCTTTATAAAGATATAATTCTTTTTCTTGTCTCATTAATATTTTTTTTTCCAGACCATTTAAAATTAGGTCACTATTTTCAGTGATGGACGTTTTTTTTGTTTTTAAAAAAAAAACAAAAAAAAACGATGTCTTTTTCAAATTTGTTGCGCGCGCTCGCACGTGTCACTATGCATATAAAAATAGTCCCATCTAAAAGAAAAAAGGACGCTCTTTAATTTGGTGGGTGTAACATAGGGTTTTATGTTGAATTTTATAAAAGAAATCCAAGTTAAAAACTTTAGTGAATAAAATCAAAGAAATTCAATGTAAAAAAATGTAAAAAAATGTACACCTTTGTAGAGAAATATACCGTCTTTAATAATCTGTTGGTGTCATATTAATACGCCCGTAACTCAGGACGCGATATGTATAAAACTGGAGGTAGGTCCGCGCAAATGACAATCTTCAATGATCTATTATCACCGCGCATCAAAAATTCGAAAACGTCAACAAAACGATTGCTGCTGATGGATATTTCAAAGATTTTAGGCGACTTTAATTTTTTTGTTTTTTTGTTTAATTAAAAGTTGCATGAAGTCTTTTATTGTTTATGTTTAAAATGATAAATTGAATAATATATTTGTTAGTTGAACTTTGTGCGTCAATTTAAAACGGGTGTTATTTACCGTTATTTTTTATCACATGTGCGTAAATATAATTAATAAAACGAAAACAACTTCTGAGTAAAAAACGGGTGGTATTTAAATATTTTTAAGCGCTTTTAAATTAAACAGGAAATGAAAGATTTTTTAATAATAATAATAATAATAAAAACTGTTTATTAAAACGAAGAAGCTGCAGACACGGCGGTCGTGTCTCTAATGTTATTCATTAAAGACACGACCGACATATACACAAAATAAAACTCATTCAAATTTAGAGACACTGCCAGTATTTATTTAGCGTATTTTAACGAGTTTTAAAAATCGCTATCTGGAATGTAACTCTTCAAAATTGATTTTTGATTCACACCTAAACTGAAGAAGTGCCGAATAATCTCTTCATAACATTAACAGTTGTCACCATCAAGCGGTTTCGTGTAATATATCAGCAAATATCAGCGATGAATCTCATTTCATCACTAAGCTTCATGCTGCAAAGATGATCCTGCAGTCACCAAGTGTCACACTCCATACAGATGGGACTAGTCGGCAGAAGAACTGTAGGGGAACAATTATAAGATGCTCCGTCAGTTAAGATAAAAATATTTTAGTTTATTTCAAATTTTTTAAGTTTAATGCTTTACAATAAGTATTTGCCTGAAAAAAAAAAAAAAAAAAAAAAAAAATAGATGACTTGTTATTCCTTTTATATAACAATTTTTTTAATTTTGTTGTCGGCCCTTTTTTGGCGAGTTAAAAACTGAATAAATTTACCAAAGTTAAAATAGATCTATGACAAAAACTTGATAATACAGAGAAGCCACACATGTTTTTGAATTCCTCATCCCCAAATTAGTAAAGTGACTAAGTTTCAAGCTTGTAGCTCCAATGGATACTGTTTTATAGCAATTACAGTAACGTATACTTTTTACTTAATTTTTCGTCCATTTTTGCCCTATTATCAAATTGTGTTTCTGCCTGTTTACACATGGTCTTAATCTGAGTATTTTTATTGGTTTACTATTAAAAGAAAAAAATAGCCTGATCTTTAATATGCTAGGAATATTATTAAAGAGATTTAATGCATTAGCTGTTGAAATGAAATTTATATGAACAGTCAAAGTTGCACTTCCGTATGATTTTTGTATGATTTTTGCACGTTTTGTCGGGTGGGAATGGGATTTCGTTCAATATTTATACTAATTTTATCTAATAATTATTGTTTCTATTCTGATTAATTTTCATTTACTACAAGATGCCATTACATTTGTAAGGATGTTTCACTTGTTTGAAGCCTGCATTTTTAGTTATACACTGTTAAATTTGGCTTCTAGACCAATATCACACAAGACGACAAATTTTCTAATTTCCAGGAACTTTGAACGGTCATAATTTGGTGAGTAATAACTTTGGTACCATTGTTTATGTTTTGCAAAAGTCTATGTGCACACATAATTTTTTTTTTTTTAGATATAATAAAAATAAAATTTTGGTTTGGGATACCTAATTCTAACTCGAAACCGTGGCGCAGTCATTAAAAAGGCAGGTTTCATGATCGCCAGTTCTAGCGTTCGATCCCATTCTATGCTAACAGTTTTTGTTTGTTTTTTTAATTTAAAACATTCGCCAACACGGTAGAGGGGGGGGGGGCAATAGGCCGTTTTTTTTGTTTTTTGACATCATGCAATAGGTAGTACTTTCTCGCGTGCAACGCCGGGCGACGGGTTCCGCTAGTTGTAAATAAACTGTTCGTTTTGCATAAAAAAATTAAAACATTTTAATTTATTTCAATAAATGTTCTATTAATTATTTTGATTTGATTTTGTGTTACTTTACTGAATTCGTAATTTTTCATGTTTGATTTACTTTTAAGTTGGAAAAAAAAAAAAAACAAACTTTGAGAATGAGAACTCATATCAAATTATTCAGCTAAAACTAATGATAATGAAATGTTCATATAAAAAATAAAACTGCCTAAGAATAGAGATTTATCGTGTGTTTATAAACAAGATATATTTCCATGCAGTATAACTGATAGTCTTTTCGTTCAATATAGACCGGAAAGAATAAACTTATTTAAAGAACGAATATTAAATCAGACAAATTATATTTCAAAGAAAAATGTTCATGTTTTAAAAATTAAAAAATTTATGACAACACCATTTTATTAACTATTAATTTTCTGTCTAACCTATGCAGATTATACAAAATAACACATTTGCACTAAGATTTCTAATAAATTCATGCATTAATTATTTTCTGTAATCGTTAATTAATAAATACTGAAAATTATTAAAATTAGTTGATTTCTTGAATTTTGATGAATTTCTAAGTGAAGAGAAAGATTAAAATGCCCATAGTCTGACAGATCTCGTTTGTTACTTTAGAGCATGGCATCATTTTCTAGCACTCTAGCCTCCTTTACTTACGATGGCAGTGGCTAAGTCTTACTCCCCACCCAAGATATTTTTAAATAAGTATTTACTCACTTGATAAAAGTGCAGAAAAGATAAGTCGAGAAATTGTAAAAACAAACGACTTGTACCAAACGTAGAATTTTATTTTCTACTGATCTGTATACTTTTAACGTGCTGAAACTGTCTAAGTTTTTTTTTTTTTTTTTTTTTTTTTTTTTAATTTTTTATTTCAAAATCTCTCTCAAAGCGGTCTTTACACACAGGATAAAAAAAACAAATGTCTGCTTGACACTTAACTAGGGATGGGGGAGGGAATGGGGGGGGGGGGGGGGCTTAATTCCTGAAAAATTGTAAAAACAAAAAAAATTATCCTACCATTAACCCAGAGTTGAAAGCCCTCCTCGAACTTATGATCAGTGGTAGTCATAGATTTTTACAATTTTTCAGGAATAAAGCCCTCCAACGGTTAAGTGACAAGTGCCCATTCATTTCCCATGTATCATAAAGACAGCTTAAAAAATTTTAAATAAAAAACTTTAAAATATTTTCAACATGTTTAAAGTATACAAGTCGGTATATAATTAAATTCTACTGCGTTTAGTAGAAGGCATTTTTTGTTTACGATTTCTCGGCTGTTAACTATTCTGCACTTTCACCATTTACTCTGTTGTTTCTAATTACTTTCCTCTCCACAAGGGCAGAATTAGACACAAGGTCGATTATTAATGTGGGGAAAAATCGAACTCACCCCAAAGGGGCACTCTGGATTGGAACAAAAATAAAAATTCCCTCAGTCTAGAACTTCTTCACTGACCGAGGACAGAATAGTCAAAATGTAGCATCAGAATAGATACTACACTTTGTTCCTAGCCATAGGGCCAACATTCATGTTTTATCTGTTTTTACTAATTTTCCAATATTTATTATTACATTTAACTCTCAGCGTGGATCTTAGCACCTTTTCTAAGATGCAATAAATGCCAACACATTAGCAAAACTACGAAAAATTTGATGAGAAAGAAAGACCAACAAGTTTCAGAGTCGATTTCTCAAGAGCATGGCTCATCCATGAGAATCTCAGGAAGAAAAGGGACACACCTACGATTGAAAGACACAAGCTGAGTCTTAACTGTATTAAACGAAACAAGCTATTTTGTACCTAATCCACAACCGAACCAAAGTGAACTTCTAGATCAGCTTTATATTTCAACTGTAACACAAGAATAGAGAGTGGTATCACCAGCATAGATGTTAATTTTCTGAATACAGTGAACCTATTCAGGTTCGTGAACAATAAATGTTTTGTTGTATACATTTGTTTCTAGAGCTGTTTGTTTTCATCAGCATGCTTGTATATTGAACACAAATATATAGGAGCAGCAGCACTGCCAAATGTCGCACCGACGCTGTCCAAGTTTTGGCCCTTCAAAATTCCTAAAATGTTATTACAAATTTCACAAAATAAAGTTATAGATACTTCTACATAATACGAACCAAACTGTTTTTTTAACCCTAAGTTTTAGGTTTAGTTCGGCAAAAGTCAGTTTAGTTTGGTTATGTATTGTGTAGAAGCACAAAGTTATATTCGAATGAATTTTTTTTTTTAAATGTTTGTTACAAAATAAATTGAGTAAAGTTATATCTAACTAAAAATATTTTTTAAATTGTTTGTTGAAAAAAAAGATTTTGTTTTGTAATAAATTTATTTATGAAACTCACTTTGTTTGTATTTTCTTTGGCAAAGAATTATAATTTAAATTGAATTATTTCTTGTTTTCAGTTCGAACTTGCGATTGCCTCCTTTATTAAATATCTTTTAAAAGAACACAACAAAAACGAATCAGTAAAAACGCATAATTTCAGAGGCGGGGTCATTTTATTCTCTTTACTCCGGCTAAAATAATATCACGTGATCTAACGTTTTTCAGGAGAGGAATTTAGTACTGATCAAATACACCAGCACCGATACTTGAACACTTGGCAAACAGACAAACTTTTTTTTGCAAAGAATTTATCTAACAAAAATTGTGCATTTTTTCTTGATTGTCCAGAAGAGGATAATATTTCTTGTGTTTTGTTTTTTGTCACCCGGACTTAGAGTTAGTATTAGGGGCATGAGAGGGTTTTGAGGTGGTGATAGTTCAAATTTAATCAGTGAGTTTCATTACGTTCATCATTATTATTATGTTGTTTTGTCAGTAACCGCCTTTTTTTACTTTTATTTATATTAGCAAATTTATCATTCTTGGGCAATGTTGTCAAAACTTGGGAATCTTCGTTAAATTCGTGCTGCACTATTCTGCATAAATAATAATTGAACTTTGAAACTTGCTAAGATGAAAGCTATTTTCTTTTAATTGGTTCTTTTTGTAAATAAAAAAGGTTGGTGAATTTTTTTTAAATAAAAAAATAAACATGCGAAAATAACATTTAAATAAATATTTATTTTAAAAAGGAGAAATGACTATGTGAAGAATATATATTTATGTAAAATAGTCGACCTATTTTTAGTTTTTTCTAAAATTTCTTTTTAGTGTACCTACCCTCTAAGGGAGCGGGAAATTACACGAACATTAACCGACTGCATGTTTGAACTTACTAATCATGCAGGAAAATCATCCCAATTTTAACTTTTCACCAGGAAGAGATAGACCCACCTAATATTTGGAGTAAACAGCTGGCAGGTTTCTCCGAGATTGACACACCTGACAAACGGTGAAGCTTTCCTCATCTCCAACTCAGCGATCCGGAATCGAACAAAATTTCCAAAAGGGATGCATCGAGTTTCACAATACACCAAGCTCCTCTGGAAGTGTTGCATTTAGCAACACCCCAATTTCACGGGTGGATGCTGCACCCAGCAGCACCTTTGTCACTCATGGAGGCTAGACAGATTCAGTAGACATAGCGGCACATCAGTATCAGCAAAAAGTGCATCGAGATGAAGGCTTCTGCTGTGTTGGTTGAAAAGAGCCAAGCAACAACCACCATAGCACAAGCGACCCAAGTACCAGAGGAAAGAGGCTGCACTAGTAAGGAGGGTTGGAGCACAGGGGGTTCAAAAGAACAAGGAACCTAATGAAACAACCTGCAGTCTTGCCTCTCAAAAACCGGTCGTCTACCGAGAAGAGGCAGAGGTCGATCAAGGTGTCACCTTCAACCAGTAGGAAGCACCCAGAAGAGAAGCAACAACCTCAGCCGCCGACATCAGCACCAAACAGGATGGTTGCAGTCAAACGCAAACATTCTGGAGTTGAAAAGTGAAAAGCAGGAAGCACCAATGATTACTGAAGCCGCCGGCTCAGTTGTAGAGCAGATAGCGAAGACATGCCCAAAACCAAAGAATAAAAAGAGCCCTACAGCCCCAAAATGAACATTGCACAAAGTGAACCCCAAACCCAGCTGAACAATTTATATTTACTCTTACTCCAACCCCCTTAGCCTCAACTCGCTCTAATCTTCCAAGAGAGTCCACTAGACTTAGCCAAAGTGGAACAGAACCAAGTCTATGTCTCCTCCACCAGAAAGAAAGGAAAGAAATCAGGAGGCTCCCCTTTTTACCAGGAGATCAAATCTGTGAAGTGGATCAACTCCACGCAATGTCAGACCTAACATTGCAAAGAAGGACGCTTAGACCACTGGAGCTCCTCACACAAATTCAAGAGAAGTGAACAACCCATGGGAACTTCCTGTGCACCCCTCTCATGATGTTTCTAAGACCCAAATAGTGTGGCCGAACAAAAAGCCTGTGGTGAATGGTGACGGCAGCAAGGTAAGCAATACCAAACATGAAGCTATTTATTTTTGTTTTTAATTTGCTGTCTTATCTCTCGCTTTACTTTGTCCCGAATAGCCAAAATACATTTAATTTGGTGAAGAAAGATACAAAATTGAGACCAAAAAACTATTTTCATCCACATTTTCTTCTGTCAAAAAGAGATGTTTAAAAGGATTTAAAAACGAGTAATTACTGACCATTTGAAAAAGGTTAAAAAAGAACACCCCCACCCCACCCTTTCTCTTAAATATAAGTAAGGTTAATTTAAAATATAAAAAAAAATAAAAACAAATTGGTATCTTAGTTCATCCTTAGTCTGCTGCTAGGAATATTAAAATGGTGTCAACAGAAGAACACTAACTACTGATATACTCTCTCCCTCACTCTCTCCAGCCTAATATGCATTTTGAAGGGTTTTTTTTTGGGGGGGGGGGGGGGGGTGCTGTGAAAATGTGGCAGATTCTTAATCTTGAATTTCTATAATAAGATATCCTAAATCGATTTGTTTTTTTTTCTCAAAATACAAAAAAAATATTTTTATGTATGCATATATGCTGCAAGATATAACAAAAATACCAAATTTATCTTGGTATCTTAATTAGTACCCGAGTTATGGCCATTCAAGTTAGCCGGATATTGCATTTTGTGTTATACTGAACAACGGCCAACTTAAGCAGTGTATAACTGTAGCTAAAAGCTTCAACTAAGCGAAAACTTTATAAACTATGTCATAGTTCATCAAAAGAAAGATAATATAGATGGAATTAATAATTCTTAGAAATACCCAGTCTTAAACATTGGTGATAAATTGTGCGGAAACGATACAGCAGAGCAACTTTGACTGTTCATATAAGTTTTATTTTAGCAGCTAACACATTGAAACTTATGATTCATGACACCATACAGATTAAGGTAATACTTTTTTTTTTATTAGTACATCCATAAAAACTGTCTATTTCTAACATGCAAGCATAGTCCGAGGCTTAATTTAGCAGTTAGTGAACAACAACAACAAAAAAAAAAAAAAAAAAAAAAAAAAAAAAAAAAAATGGTAAAAATGTACACCTTACCAAACTTTCTAAAAAGTTACCAATTAAAGATACAAGCTTGAAACTTTTAGGCTTGACTAATTTTAGGATGAGGAATTTAAAAAAAATGTTTTTTCTAATATTGGTAGATTTTGTGAAGATATAAAATTTTTGGCTTGTAAAAATATAAAATAGATTGACATAAAAATCTTTCAATTTGCTAAATAAAAGAAATCAAGTAAATTTTTAAACAAAGCTTTAAATTATTTTTTTTTAAAAAGCGGAAGAGAAAAAAAAAAAAAAAAAAAAAAAAAAAAAGCGGGAGACAGAAAAAAAAAAGAAAGCGGGAGACAGAAAAAAAAAAAAAAAAAAGAAAGCGGGAGACAGAAAAAAAAAAGAAAGCAGGACAGTTGAAAACTTCAGTAAATAAAACATTACAGAAATTTAATTTTAAAAAGTAGGCTATTTATACCATTGTATAAAGCAGGGTTTCCAATAATAAATAGAACTAATATTTTCAACTTGGAAAGTTTTATGAAAATTAACTTAAAATTTATTATATTTCACCTACCAAATGGAAGAATAACACTTATAAGGTGGAATGATCTTTCAAACTGTACTAATTTACAGTTTGAACAGCAAGTGTTAAAAAACAGGACTAAAGATTTGTTGAAGAAAAGCGGAACTAAACACATTTGTCATTAAAATAGTTTTACATAATTCAAATAAAACTTAAAAAATTTTTTTTTAAATAATCATACAAGAAATAAAATTATATTAGAAAAAGGCCAAATTGGCATTGCTACTATAATTATTTTTAGTAATGTGCATTTGAAAAAAATAAAAAAATTGATATAACCTATCTTCAATTATTTCTGGAAAAGACATAAAAAATAGACATAATAAAAAAATAGACATAATAAAAAAATAGAAACTTAATTGGTGCATTTTTTTTTTTTTTTTTTTTTTTTACAATATTTTTTTATATATCTGAGTGTTTAAATACCTGGTATAGTTACCAGAGTTATCACACTGTGAGATTGACCCATACATCTTGTTAGATCATCCATCTAGAAGGAAACTGATATAAAAGCTGCGCTCTACACCTTGCTTTTTCAGTTATCTTGCCGAGCTTGTCACTAAAATCAGGCCTTGTAGAACGAGACAGTGATGTGCGTGTCATACAAAGATAATCTGCTTTACTCATTCTACTAGTGTTTCGTCTCAACCCATCTACTGATCTCTTCCAGAAATTTTCCAATACCAACAAAGTTTTAAAACAAAAAGATAAGCTTAACCCCAGTTTCCCAAGTCCTAATGTGGATCCCTACTATCAGATCTCCTTTTCGAATATTAGAAGGTCTGCGTTTCAACCTTCCAGAGGTTGAAATCCACTTAGAGGAAATCAAACCAGATTTATTCGGTGTGAAACTGGCAATAGTCAGTCAGTTTCTACTGTACAGGTTACTTGAACATGACATAAAAATCCAACCTTCAAGATCGCCATAGACATGACATTTGTGCTTACGTTAAGGACGGCTTTCCATGTGGTAGGAACACATCCAAAGACCCTAAATTGCCTTATGTGATTCCATGTTGCACTTGTTCACAGCATCGCATTCATCTTTGCCCACGACTGTCCCCACAATGACGAAGTTACTATTTTTGAGAATATCTCAAGAAAATTTTTCATATCCTGTCTGTTTACACTTCTGCCAGTACTCATGTCCGTGATGATTTTAATGTTCACAATGTTGAATGGCGAGTCAACTCAAAAGTAGTGATGATGAAGAGGTTTTGCCATGATTTTTCCACTGCTTATGATCTTACAGATTGTGTACAAACCTACTTGGCAACTAATGGATGCTTCGGCAGAGAGAATGTGGCTGTTTCGAGGAAATTCATTCTGCATGACAACCGGAAGGTGTACTGCTCTAATTAGCGGAGAACCGTAATACATCTCTACATTTACACAAACATGTTAAACTAACAGGCTCCAACAGACCATGTGTGTGATAGTTCACATGCTGGTGGTTCGGGTACCAAACAGGCCCATTGACAGGCAACTGCCATCACATTTGTACTGACATGTTATGTGACATATATATATGCTCCCCTTTCTCTCTCCGAGTTCCGAGCCACATCAACCTGGGTAGCAGTAGGCTCATGACGGCAGACATTGACAAAAAGGTTGCCATTGTTGTTAGGCAGGCGATCATCTCTTGAGGGGACAACGGCAGGCACACAGCCCAAGTGGCAACGGTGGAGGCTCAGATGCCGAAAGTTCCAAGTTGGGGAATAGGCAGAGAAGTCATCTCATTAAACTTCAACTATTAAGGCAAATCTCAAAACTGTTGCAAATATAGACCAATACTGGCAAATGCTTCAAGGCCAGTAACGTCTCCGGCTTGGCCTCCATTTGGTGGGTGGGAGGCCGTGTCGGCCCATTGCAGTGAATCTTGCAAGCACCCTACCAAGTTTAGAGTGGTCACTTGGAATGTATGCACACTTAACAAGCGGAGCAATGAACTGGTTTAAACCTTAACAAGAAGGTCTATGTGATGTGCAAAAGCACAGATGAGCTGGTGGACTAATGCCAAATCAGACACGGCTCCTGAGGGGAAAAAACTCCTGCTACAAATTCTTCTGGTGCGGTAACAAGGTTAGTCAAGGTGGTGTGAGTGTGCTACTGGCAGAGTGTTGAGTTAACAAGGTTCTTGAAGTTTAAAGTTAATGATCAGTAAGGTTGTTTTCACCTTCCTCTCTGTCTATGTGCCACAATAAGAGCACTTTTACGACCAGTTGCAAAGCAGTTTTCAATATACCTGCTACCGAAATTCTTATTCTTGTGGGTGACTGGAACGGTCATGTTGGCACTGATGCTGATGCTTTCAACAAGGTGCATCATGGCTATGGCTTTGGAACCCATAATGCTGATGGGGAGAGAATCCCAGAATTTGCTGTTACTAATGACCTCTAATTGCCAACACGTTTAAAAAAAAAAAAAAAAAAAAAAAAAAGAGCCTTCCACTTAGTAACTTATCCTGAGAACCCAGAAACCCAGATAAATCATATCTTGTTTCGAAAGAATTTCAGAGGGGCAGGAAGCAATATTAAAGTTATCCCAACAGAAGAATGCGTCCAACAGCACCAACTCATAGTTTGTAACTTCTTGGCTCACATATCAAGAATGAAAAAAAAAAAAAAAAAAAAAATTTACACCTCGCATTGGCATAATCACATTTAAGACACTGGTTCCCGTTAGATCACCGAAGTTAAGCAACATTGAGCTTGGCCAGTACTAAACAAGAATACCAGGTGCTGTATGTGGCCTAGAGAGGCCATGAGCTCCACTAGGTTCTATTGTGCCTACTGCAAAGTTATGACAGTATCTGCATGACTCCAACAACGTGCTTTGGCATTATGGGATATGGATGGATGGATGGATGGATGAGTGGATCTGCACTTGGAAACTGAAAAATCAAGCTGCTGCTAGCCAGTTCTATGAATTTTTCAAGGTCAAGATGGATATTGTTGCTATTGAAAACAACTCTGGAACTGCTGTGGAAGATGTGCGGTCTGCATTGAAAGACCACCAAGGTATACAGCCTCTCTAAAAACCATCAGTGGAGACCAGGGATCTCATGGTGGAATAATCGTGTTGAAGATGCAATCAAGGTGAAACGGGCACATTTCAAAGATTACTATATGCTTAAAAGGACAGGTAGCGTAGTCGAGACTAAAGTTGGAAAAACTGCTTATGGTGAAGCCAAACGGGTTGCCTAATATGCTCGTTTGAATTGACAAGTCTGATTTTGATAAAAAAATAAGCTTGAGTTCACTTAGACGACATCATAATCATCAGCTTGATGTCCGTTTTACATGCTGGCATGTGTTGGATGGCTTTTTGAAATCGACTTCCAAACTAACCTATATCTGGCCAGGTCTTTCTGTATATTAGTAGGAAATGTGTAATCTTTCTTTCATTTATCCAGAGATATATAAGCAATGCCTGGAAGGTGACTTCACTGTTCAAAGGAGTCATAATGCCTTTGCCACAATTTCTTCTGACCAAACAATGGAGCCAACTGTTAACATCCTCTAATCAAAAGGTGATATGACAAGTTTCAGCACTAGCAAGGGTGCAGTCAACAGGTGGATATGGTCCCATCATGCTAGAGGATCCATCAACCATGAATGTCAAGCCATGGCTGGCAAAGGAGTACATAGTGAAACTCGATCAGATCTTCTACCAAGTCATATGAAACGTGACAAAGTTGATGTGAAGATTGTTGACACAGTGAATAGTATGGTAAACCCATTTGACTATTAACAAGATGAGTTGATCCATATTGCATCATGGGTTGTTACAACTATTTGTTCAAACTGATCTTCAGTCCACAAATGCAAGAGGTGAATCAGAGTTCAAAGTTTTGTGGAGAGCATCTACATACAGAAAAGTGAACTTTTTTGCCAACATAAAAAAATGCATCTCAAGACATTCACTACTGTGTCTTAGATATACAAACATAATATTAATAGAAAGGGCATTACTTTGAAGGCTGACAGAAACCTCCAAGCAAAGA
Organism: Sepiola atlantica; assembly: GCA_963556195.1. NCBI lineage: Eukaryota > Metazoa > Mollusca > Cephalopoda > Sepiida > Sepiolidae > Sepiola > Sepiola atlantica. The sequence goes on along the minus strand of OY744521.1, from coordinate 182,842,996 downwards.
TTGGTTGTGATAGGCAAATAGAGAAAAATAAATTTACAAAGGCTACTGTCCTATTTATTGGATCCATTGCTACTGTCACTCAAGGATTCCTAGTTAAGACCAACCAGGTTAACTTACTTCATGCACTTTAAATTCTACATAAGAATTCCAATCCCAGACCAATTATAATTGGCATATATATAGTTGATGGCATAGTATTGCTACATCAACTTAATGTCAATAACCTACCTGGAAAAAGAACATTTATCAATCTTTCTTGTAATCTTGAAGAATCTTGTAAATTGGGAAAAAACACAGTTCACAAGAAATTCACTGTGACCGACATGTACCAACACATCTCAATCAAGAATCGGGAACGGGCCAAAAGAGTAGCTAGTGGCTCTCAGGTAACACAAATTCATGGCCAACCCCTTACCCAACAGTGGAATATGTTTCTCTCAGTTGGAGAGAACAATGAGTCGCTGGTAAAATACTGTTTTCAAAACATGGTCCAATGTTTTATCATTAATAGGAGTGAAGGTGTTCTTGGAAAACAGCAAATGTCATTCATTCTGGAAGCATGCAAATCATAGTCACCTCAGTAGATGAGAATCTTTTCTCTTAACAAGAAACAGATACATATTTTTACATGCATCTTTTTCAGCTAGTAACAGTGCTAACAATCATTGTTAGTCCAGATACTGGCACCTTCATCAATGGAATTGCTCTGCAATCCCTCATTCCATACAAGAAAAGCAACAAATTTGAGGATAATAGACTTGAAAATGATAGAAGATTGAATTGGATATGATATCAGCCAAGCATTGCTTCACTGGATGTGATAGTGTCTGGACCTTCTATGGAAAAGGAAAATAATTATTTTTTGAAGAGAAGGAGATTTGCCATGCATTCAGAAATCTTTAGGAGCAATGTAATGTGCAATCAGATAGCAGCAGCTCTTGAAGTGTTTGCTTGTAGATTGAAAGGGTACTTATACCCTAACACTAATTTGTTTTTCTTAAACTGGTATTGTTTTATTTATTTTAAGAAATTTTATTTTAACAATAAATTGTGGAATAAAATCAAAGAAAAATGGGTTGAATTGCTTTTGAAGAGATGATGACAATTATATACTCATAAAATGATGCGATTTTTAGCTTCCTGTTTCTGGCTATAACTGTACATAACAGATATAAATATAGCAGACACATTTTTTGGGAAGCTGATAAAATATTTTAATGATCAATAAATGTTTATTTTCACTAAGAATTAAATCTACAGTAAATAGAAAAAAACAATATAGCACACATACTTGCAAAATATATCACCATGTTTTGGCCTTTAAGTTGTCATGTCTGACAGATACAAATGTATGACTTATCCTGTTAGGTATCTGGTATCTCTTTTCAAAGAGTTATCAGGAATTCTATTTTTTATTTTTTTATTTTTTTTTTTTGTTTTTGTTTTTTTTTAACACATTTTACACTTTTACTCATGATGTGATGAAATAAACTTCTAAAGAACATGAAATTGCAGACACCAGTGGAAAATGACTTGCTTGGTGACAAAAAATGCAATAATAAACTTTAGTAATTGATTTTATTGTTAGGGTATAAGCGTATCTACCTGACAAATATTAAAAAAATGCTAAAAAAATTTGGATAAGAAACTATAATATATGTATCTAAAAATAACATCACAAAATGTGCTTTTTCCACCACACTTTCTCAATCCTGAAGCAGATTCTGGATATAAATTGTAATATAGCTTAGACCATAGAATGTAAAATTTATCTAGGAATAAAATGAGCCAATTCATATGTTTGTATGCCTATTGGTATTAGTAAGGTTTAAGTTGTCATATTTTCGTTAAAAATCAACGACTATCTTTAAAGATGTCCACCATCCTAACAACTGAATCACATTTAGGCTTGTGAAACATAGTATGATATTTTGGGGTGTATAGGCTTCCATTTGTCACCTTTATATTTCAGTGCTCTGACCAAGCTGACAAAATAAAAATTCTAGAGGGCTTTTGGGGTTTGGGCCCAGTCTAGATTGGGAATTCAGAGATCACAGAGACGCCCGTCATGTTTCATACCCGGCCCCTCTTTCCATCAGGGACAGATCCATCCCTTCACCGCTTTTTCTTTACGTCTCATTTTCGCTACAACATCTTTTTCTTCATTCCTTTTTTATTCTGCGTTCTCCTATGCGGATTTTAACTAGCTTTATCTTACTTTAATTCTTCATTTTCGATTTATTCATTCTAATAATAATTATCACCCACTCTCGTCAGCGTGACTTGCTAGAGACTTGTTCTTTTGCCGTTTTTTTCCAACCGTCGCCATTTTCCTGGAGTTCGTTAAACGAAACACACGGGCGCTTCGCTCCGCAGATTCTTCCACCCCGCTAACATAACTTGGTATGTAAATTAATTCTCTCCTTTCCTTGCTAGCCAATCCTCTTTATTATTCCTTTCATGTTTTCATTAACAATGTCTCCCCGTCATAACAATGTTACAATTCATTACCGGCGTCGCTCAGATTTCCTATGACGTCGTCCCCTGACATTTCTACCTCTCTAGTATGGCGAGCCCATCTTCGCCTCGCTCCCCCTAGTAGTTAAATTTAAGTCATCTATCCTATTGTACTGACTTGCTTCCCCTTTTTTCCTTTCGTTTATCTATGAATACTTGTTTCTTCTTCGTCGTAGTGAGTTACCTTTGTTTATTTTTTTATTTTCAGATTTTTACCTGTTTCATATAGAATAAAGGTTTTTTCTTAAATGGAATTCGTTTGTTTTTCGTTGCTTCCTTTGTCTCCGTGTGATTCCGAGTAAACTGGCTGTCTAGGCAAGATGATAATTATCATTTTGACGATGGTTGCACAGCCCCATGGAATAAAACTTTTTCTCTCCCTGTTGATCAGTGTGCAAATGAGGTAAGCAAATACGTCAAAGTAGGCATTGAAGCACATGTCTCCATGTGAAAATTCTATAGCAAGCCCCACTCTCCAACGGTTCACCTCGAATTGTTCAGCTGCTATTGCTCAGAAGCAGCAAGCATTCCACCAATTCAACCGCTGTAAGTCAACTAAAAATAGATATAAATTTATAGCATCAAGAAATCATTGGAAGATTGTAATAGTTGCAGCTAAGAGAAAGTATATCGAGATGACCAGAAAACTCATTGAGTCACAGAAATTAGGAACTCGCGATTTTTTGAAAATCTATAATAGTGTGGTGAGTAATGGGCAATCAACAATTCCCCCCCCCCCCCGCTTACAACCACAATGACATTTGCATGGTAACTGATAAGGCTGAACTACTTGTCCAGCAATTCGCCTTGAACTCCACAAGCCATTCACTCCCAAATTTCCCATTGTAGACTGAAACCACACTTGATGACCTGATCATCATCCAAAGCGTGTGGGCCTGATCTTATACCGGTAATAGTAATAAAGAAATGCTCTGCTGAGCTTGCCCCTGTCCTCTCCAACAAATATCTTGCCGAATCTTGCTTCTCTGATAGCTGGAAAATTGCCTCTGTGGTACCAGTCTTCAAGAATTTTGGCGATAGAACTGACTAAATTACCACCCCATCAATCTACTCTCGCTCTTCGTTAAAATCTTTGAAACAATCAATCTAGCAATAGTCCGCCACCTTGTTAATGCTAAACTTTTTTCTGATCATCAGTATGGATTTAGGCAAGCACGTTCTACTGCAGATATCCCAACGGTCATCTCTGAATGCATATACCATGCACCGGACAAGGCAGGTAAAGCTAGAGCACTAGTGCTTGATATATCCAAATTCTTTGACAAGGTCTGGCATGAAAGTCTTACGAAAATTAATATAATTAGATCCTTCCTATCGAAGAGCAACATCCAGGTTGTTCTTGATGGCCGTAGAGCCAAACAACATAAGACTAATTCAGGTGTACCCAGGGGTGAATCCTTGGACTTTTATTATTCCTGATTTTCATAAACGACCTCCTGATGCAATTATCTCAGATGGGTATATTTGGTGATGACATTACACTCTACTCTCGACATGTGGGTAAAACGAACACACATCAAGGCAATGGCCTAATCCTTAGAAAATGACCTCAAGTCTGTAGTGGAATGGGAGAAATATGGATGGTAACATTTAATTCTACTAAGATAAAGCTCCTTTTCTTTAACAACTACAAGAATCCTTTTCAACCACCAATTACCATGGCAAATAATACCCTATTCGAGGGTCTAACATTCACAAGTAACATGAATTGGAACAAATACATAGAAGATACTGCCAAGACTGCCGAAAGGAAAGTGGGCTCCCTCTACCATGCTAGAAAACTTCTCACACCTGCCAGTATCCTACATCTCTATAAGGCCATCATCTGCCGAAGCAGGGAGTAATATTGTCACATCTGGGCTGGTGCACCATCAACTACTCTCCTTAGACAGGGTCCAAAAAAAAAAAAAAAAAAAAAAAAAAAAAAAAAAAAAGAGTCTAATCTAATAGGTCCCACACTATCTACCAACCCCTGTCCCATAGCTGCAATGTTGCATCCCTGTGCTTGTTTTACAAGTACTTCAATGGAATGTGCTTCGATGAACTTGCTACCCCTTCAATGTAAATACAATCAGTTAAATCCCATCCATTCACTGTGGAAGTCTCCAGATACCAGAGGGTTTTCTACTCTAATAGCTTCTTTCCTTACACTGCTAGCTTTGGAATTCCCTCCCGTCTCCCGACATGCAGAAATTTAAATGTAAACAAACATTTTGCTGCTCAACTCCTCATGTAGGATGCCCCCTCCCTAAATCTGGCCCCTAGTCCACAGTAGCCTCTTACATCTCAGTGGCTTATTTAGGGTTAATTAAAGTAAAAAAAAAAAACTAAAATTAAAAAAACTAAGTTGCTGGTTTTGGTGAATAACAAACGGGGTCCTGAACAAATGTAAGACCTCTAATCTAACCATCATCAATGGACCCGAGGTGATCTTAGTATCTGATAATGCCAAACTCGAATTTCACCCTTTGCGATCAGGGCCGTCTTCCTCCTGAACTCCTCCTATGAGCATAAACACCGAACATCCACATATCTGTATGGGTGTTGCCAACTTTATCAAGAACTTTGATGCCAACAAAGCAACTGGTCCTGACAACATTCCAATCATAGTGCTTAAGAAGCTGCAACCGGAACTAGCTCCTATTCTTACAAAACTGTTCAATCATTGCTTAAAGGAGAATTGCTTCGCATCACCTTGGAAAACTGTCAGTCTGCCCAGTATTTAAAAAATACTGGCGATCGGTTTTCTGCATCTCAATACAGACCAATCAGTCTGCTGTGTGTCATGAGTAAGTTGTTTGAATCTGTGACAAAACAAGAAGTTGTCAACCACCTCAGCAAAGACAATCTACTTAGTGAGGAGCAATATGGATTTCGTCCTGCAAGATTAACAGCTAACTGTAATATCACACAGAATCAGCGAATCTATTGACAAAGGTTTGGTTTGGTTTGTTTTACGGCATAGCAACCAACTATGAGTTATGTAATGCCGATATTGACAAAGGATTTGTTTCTAAAGCAATAGCTCGACTTATCAAAGGCATTTGGTAGGATTTGGCAGAAAGGTCTGTTTCACATATCTGGAAATGTCTTCTCAACCATCCTATCCTTTTGATGAGTTTATAAAAATAGTTGTTGATAGGCAGAAATCTGAAGCACATAGTATCAACACTGGCATGTCCCAAGGATCCATTCTGGGCCCAACCCTCTTTCTGATATTCATCAATGATCTCCCAAATCACATTCTAAGATTATTGATTAACATCTATTCAGATAATAACCATCTATGGCAGCACTTCGAAGAGCATTAATGATCAAGATCCTTCTGATTCTCTCTTCTAACCTAGAACATGTGGTACAAAAAGTGGCTGGTTACTTTTAATGCATCTAAAACCAAGATTCTCTCCTTTCACCACCAATGCTCGGATCCTCAGTTTGCCCCAGTTGAAATGAATGGCTCTCTCCTTGAGGAAGCCCCCTGCTTAGGTAAGTTTCTAGGACGGACTTTCATTCCAGACCTTAAATGGAAGACTTAACATCAAATCTATTGCCCAAGTTGTTGAAAAAAATGGTTGGATCATTCTACCGCTCCAGAAAGTATCTCACTCCGGACAGAATCCTCTATCTGTATAAGAGTCAGATGCGTCCTAAGGTGGAGTACTGTTGCCACATCTGTGGAGGTGCCACTCAGAGCACTCTTTCCTGCCTTGACAGAGTACAAAATAGACTTCAAAATCTAGTGGGGAATGTCCTCTTCTCTAGTCTCTTTCTCACAGAAAAGACGTTGCTGGTCTTTATCGTTATTTTCATGGCAGGTGCTCGATTGAGCTCCAATCGCTGGTTTCTCCCTGTAAAACATTCGCAATACAACTTATCTAGCTACAACCACTGTAAATAATTTTCCTTTCTATCTAGAGCTAAACAACTTCCATGAGCAGAGTTTCTTTCCAAGAACAACCCATCTGTGAAACAATACAACTGCTTCCCAGTTGACTACAAGTCTAATGTTAAATTCTTGTTGAGCCATCTTAAATAATCAAATTCTGCCCAGTTTCAACTATCGTCTCCAATCCACAAGGTGTTGTCTCACCGTCCACCTGACAAACTCATTAACCTTAATCCTCGAGTGGCCTTTGAGCTTTGATAAGCGGTGACTCATTAATACAACAAATACACACACTAAAGATATAAAAGAAAAAATTAAAAAGACAGCAGATAGAGATGTATGCAATTTTTGTTCAAATTGACACAACATCAATACATTGAAAACAAAGTTCAATTTACTTTTTAAAAAGCTTTAGACTTACCGTACATTCTGGTGGAAGGTGTTTTTGCGTTCTGAATGTTCCTGTTCAGTTTTATAGGTTTTCTTGTGTTGTAACTTGAATTCTTCAAACATTCCATCTACATAATCATTTTTTTTGTCAATTAATTCAGACAGTGGGTTCATAGAAGCCAGATGTTCCTCTTTTCCAGGGCCGGGAAAGCCTTTGCAAGTCAATTCTGAGGGAAAAAAAAAAAAAGAAAAAAAAACAATAAATTTTCCTTTAAAAGTGATTAATAAACTATGTCTAGACAGAAATATACAGATGACCGGTTAGATGTCAGAAACTACTCGATTCTAAAACTTCCACAAAAATTAATGCTTGTATAATTTTGATTACTCGAACTACTGTTCTCATTTTTAGTGTTATCATCACAACGTTTTGGCCTCTGTAACCTCCAGCCTTCTTCCGCAAGGACCAGTGGCACAGTGGATATAGTACTAAGTAAAATTCAGTTCTAAAGTGATAGTCATCTGAAGGTTGAAGGTTCAATTCTCGGTGCGGGCAATACGAAGAATTGTGAATTACTGAAGACTTCTCCCAGTCATGGCTGAGAGCATGCTACTCCCAAGGATTAAATAAAGGCTTCGGTTCGTAATTACATCCAGATTGCCGAGTTCGAAAAGATACACTTGAAAGTCAGAGGCTACAGCAGCCGAAATGTGATAACACTAAAAATGAGAACAGTAGTCCGAATAATCAAAATTATCAATCCTCATCTCAAAAATTCAGAAACAAATTAATGTTTGTAAGAAATTATGCAAGAAAAGGAGGCCAGGTCAATTGTCAAGGTGCGTCCAGTTAAAAAATCGGATTAAAAACAAATTTTTTAAATAAAATAAAAATATTAAGTTTTAAGCATGTTAGTAATAGTAGCATTTATCTTCATTGAGAAAATTAATTTCCATCATTAAACCAGTCAATAGTCTGTCTGCCCCAATTTGACAAAAAAAAGCTTTCTGTAAAATAGTTCTATGATTAAAATTGCGTAGATGGTTTTATTAGTTTGTTATTTTTATTCCAAAAATAAAAACAATATTCATGTCCGTATACAGAAATAATTTAATTCAAAATGTACTTAATGGTTAGCTTTGAAGAAGGTTTGTTACATGTTCACGTATTGCTATTTTTAATTTGATATTTTAAAAATATTTATAAGCAATGTTTCTGTGAAAAGATTCTTTTTCAAGTCATGTCATATTTTTTATAGAAGACTTTAATCTTTTTGAGAATGCTTAATAAAACCAACAGAATGTAGTAGCTTGGCTGCTATTAGCTAGTTTAAATTAAACGTTGGACTTCCTTCTGTGCTTTGGCAAGTATTCGTTGGAAAGCAGAAGCGCTAAGTTGCAATGATGAAGAACCATATAAAACTTATTTGTCATCAAGAAAAGTCAAAAAAGACTATGAAGAAAAGTAAATTTAACAGAAAATTATCAAGAAAATATAGGTTCAAAGAAACTATAAAGACCAGCTTCAGGAAACTACTGAATTTCTTTTTGCAGAGATTAAATTAAAGAACTTTTTCTGTCTACTGCAGAGGCTTTTAAAAAAAAGTTTTGTGTTTTATTTAAAGTTGATGACTAATCTTGTGCTTAAATGTGTGTGAAAATAAGATGATATCATCAATCAACGATAAAAGTTAACGCAAAATCTTTTCAAGTCTTCCTTCCTGCTGGAGAACTCTAAATGTTAGATCAACTGTTGAAGAAACCAAGTACAGATCTTTTGTACTATGTAACGTGGCATCTTGGCAAATTACAAGAGAACGCTCTTAACGAATATAATGGCAACATAGCAATTAGAACCTACATTAACGACGACAACTATTTGGAACCCAAAAAACAAATTTAAGCCATAGTACTTGCTATTCTCCTGTAGCAGTTGCATGACAGATCTATTTTGTTTCTATGGACAAGCATGATCTTGCGTTATGGCACATGAGCAAAGATTTCTGGACTTGAATAACTGAAGAAGACCACCACTGGCAGACCCAAGTTGTCTTGGGAGGGCGTGGTCAAACGTGATAGGAAAGCCATAAGTATCGATTCTGTCAGGCCTCACGAAAGACAAGAATAGAGGGGAAGACTTAGAGACGGGACAATAAGGCCTCACCTTCAGAGGATTAATTGTGGCCCGATTCAACAAATAAACCGATTGATGATGATGATGGGCGCAAGGACACCTCTGTGCAGACTCAATTCCAATCCCCATTCAGAGTTGGCGCCAAAAGATGATTCAGTTCCAGAGTGGATTTTGTCACGGCAAGATGTCCTATCCTGTTCTCGTCCTTCGCAAAAAACGGCCAGACAAGATGGAAATCCAGGATACCACATTCTGTTTTTGACAAAAGCCAGCCTGCCAAACAACTCTTTAGATTTCAGTGTTCCCTTTGAATATAGTTGATTTACACTTTAGTGGAGATGTTCATGTTCATGGAAGATTGTGAAGCAATATTCAATTCCAGTCATATACGTACAGACATGTCTAACACTACCAAGTGGCTTTCTTCATCCTGACATTCTTCCAGACCAATAAACATATTCCACTAAACCCTTCAAAACAAGAGCCACATCAAAGATTTGAATTGACGTTTACGTTAGATTACAGACTGTTTATCTCTTAAGAAATTTAAGAGCTATATTACAGATTTCATATTTGGTGCTGCCACGTTACATTACCCTATTTCGAGCTATAACTCTTCAAACAAGATCAGCAGCTATGTTATAGTGAAATTTCTTTGAACGACTGCTGTGATTTTGTGACTTTCAGATTGGGTTTAAACTGTCAATTAGAAGAAACTTTGCTCTATCAATTTAAAACAATTTCGGTCAGAATCTTAAAAAATACAATCTCTTAATTGAATTGACTGATTTTGTTTTGAACTTAGCAAATTTATTTTTATATTCAAAAACTTTTTTTCTTTTTTTTTTTGAACATGTTCCGTCAATTGAACTAATTCAGGACGATAAAAATTAGTCTGGGTTTGGTGGTTTTATTTTGGGAGGAGCTCATTTAATGCCGAATTCAGTCATCGGAATTTGATTAGTTATGGTTGAAGGCAGAAGAAAATAAGATAGGAGGCTGGGAAAGGGATTTCAGGATGTAGGGCTAAAACCTTGACCAAGACCCCCCATCACCAAAAAACAAACAGTATTTCAGGCTTTGCAGTTTAATACTACAATTAAGTAACTAGTTAGAACCTACAGAATTTTCCTGAACCCTACTCAAGTCACCATGTGGGTCTCATGGACTCACTACATTAAAAGATCTATCAGAATCACAGTAATTAGAAATCTAAATATCAAGTCAAAATTCTAACCAACAAATAATGAGGAATGATGTTATTTTATTATGGAGACAAAAAATATTTTGAAAATTCCAACTTACCTTTGGGAACAGCAAAGTGTGATTCATCTGGCATTCCCTTCTTGTAGACAATATAATCGATGACATATTTATCATAATGAGAACCAAAAAGTGTGTCATAACCCATCATTTCGTAACGGACAGGATCGTTGTGATTCTTCTCCACCCACATAACATAGGTGTTCTTCTTCTGACCAATCATTTCTACTTTTTGCCAAACGTTTATCGCAGAATCGAGGTAAATCTTCTCACCAGTTTTCTGAAAGAGAAGCAAAAGCAAATTGCATATTCTAGAATATAAAGTTGGACTTCCCACCACAAACTCCTAAGGTTTTGGAGATAGACACCTCATCATAGATACAGTAAATAGAATATTTGGATAAGTATATTTCATTTTGAAATAAAGGATTATAATAATACTGTGAAGTCTGTGTTTACACTTGACATCCATAAAAATGAAATGTTTTATTTTATTTTTATTTAGAACTTAAAAATTCTAGAAGTAAAAAACAATTAATAAAATTTTAATAGGGGCTTTAAGCAGGATTACACATAAGTCCCATTTATTTAAATTTAATGATAAAATGTAAAAAAATAAAAAAATTAAAAAAAAAAAAATTAAAAAATGTTAATGTTATGGACTGTAATGAAAATCTTGGATGACTTCAGGTTTCCTTATACTTTGTTTTTTTTTTTTTGTTTTTTTTTTTTACTAAGACATTTTCTATAAATTCCAGGTCTTCATTCACTCACAGGTTGCATAATTCATCATTATGCCTCATAACCAATTTTTTTTCCAACCTTTATGTTGTAGAGTTAATGATTAAGTATCTCATGTTCATTAGAGATGATGGCTACATCCATCATAATAAAGTTGTTTTGCCTCCTTTTGATATACTTACATTATTTTCTACTTAAAAAGCACTAGGTCACCCATATATATATATATATATATATATATATATACATATATATATATATATATATCTCCAAATACATTTTAAAGAATCAAGTTATGCTTAAAATAAGCCCAAGTACAACTGGGCATCATAGATATTTAGAAATAGTTTCCTTTAAATAAATAGTGTGCAAAAAAAGGTATGTGAAATTAAATTCTTGTCAAAGAAAAGATCTTAAGTGTCATTTAGAAAAGAATGGTTTATAAAATAAAATTTAAATATTTTTCACGATTTTTGCTTGCGTTGATTCTTCAGTAAGAGTAGCTTCCCTTTAATCAAAACACAAAGATTGGGAATAATTCAAGTCATGAAATTCAAGACTGCAAAATTGACTACCGTTTTTATCTTGGATGTTATTCTCAACGTTTCGGCTGCTGTAACCTCAGACCTTCAGGTGTATCTTGTCAAACTCGGGAATTGTCCGAAATGTGAGAATAACATACAAGATGAGAATAGTAGTCCGAATAATCCAAATCCACATCTCAAAAATTATGCAAACATAATGCAAAATTGATGTTCAACTACAAAATTTCGACAAATCTCACTGATAGTTATATTTCTGGGTACACGTAGATTTTTATAAAAAATGTTTTTAAAATTCTATTTAAAATAATTGAATTACAGAATTCAATCCAGCAGAATGTTTTTGTTTCTTTATAAACCAGGCATTTTAATCTTTTAATAATTAAAAATAAATTTTTTTTAAACAAATTACTTCATGACCCTTAGAAATTTGGGAGCAAGACTACAATAAGGACCCCAGTTCATTAACACAATACGCGGAACATGTTCCGGAAGTCACCGGCGTCTTCCGGTTGACCTCGCAATACACGTGGTCGCTATTTACAAAACAACTTGTAAATAAAACTTTTATTTCGGAATTTTTTTTTCTTTTAACATGTTAATATTTATTTTAAGGCAGAGGGTCCATAAATAAAACAAATAAAATATTAACATGTTTTCTTTTAAAAGAGGTTTTGTCACATGTTTTTGTGTCACTATTTACTTGTAATCTTTCGTTTTGCCTCCCCACGAGGGCAGAGTTAGACTTCAAAAATCAGTTTCCAAACCAAAGCAATTTAAAGTTAATGAAGTTTTTTCCTTTTTTTTCTGTAAGCAAACATTATAAACAAATAAATAAAACTTCGCTATTTACTCGCCTCCTTACAAAAAGAAAAATAGTATTTTCATATAGCCCTCCACTTTTTCTTAAAATACACAACACGAAATATAGAATGTTCTGCGTTTAAAATTTGTTTTTTATTTAGTGAATAAAAGTAAAACAAAAGAAACGATAAATTGTTTTGTTTATTGCAAAACGAAAGATTACAAGTCAGACGATTTTTAAAAAAGCGTATATATTTGGTTTATTTATTAAAATAACTTGCGTAATCTTCCGTTTTGCCTCCTCAGGCTAGGAGCAAAGTGTAGTATAGAAAAATCCTTCTAAACTGAGGTAAGATCCAGAATGCTCCTTTTTGGGAAGCTTGATTTTTCCCTACAAAACGGAAGATTACTTAAATCCAGCGATAAATATTTCATACACCCCATTTCTGCCCTCGTGGGGAGGCAAGTAAATAGTGACACAAAAACATGACAAAACCTCTTTTAAAAGAAAACATGTTAATATTTTATTTGTTTTATTTATGGACCCTCTGCCTTAAAATAAATATTAACATGTTAAAAGAAAAAAAAATTCCGAAATAAAAGTTTTATTTACAAGTTGTTTTGTAAATAGCGACCACGTGTATTGTGAGGTCAACCGGAAGACGCCGGTGACTTCCGGAACACGTTCCGCGTATTGTGTTAATGAACTGGGTCCTTATTGTAGTCTTGCTCCCAAATTTGAAAGGAATTCGGAAGCATTTAAATTGCCGAATAGAAAGTAATTTCTGGCTTTAACATTCTTAGAAAATCATTATGCATTAAAAGATTGAAATTTTTGGAAGCTATTTACATCCAATGTTATAGAGATGAAAACTACATTACCTTAATTAGTTATAATTTTATACAACTTTAGTTAAATTAATAATTTAATGACCAAATGATACTTCAATAAATAAATCTAACTTTCAAAATCCTTCTCTTTTCTTTATATAATTTAGTTTAAAAGAAAAATGAAAATAAAAGGACTCCCAGGCAACACCAGGTAGGTACAGTTAATCACTACTAAAAAGATCTTTACCCTCCAAATGAGAATGACTCACCTTAAAATCACTAAGATCAGGAAGAGCCACCTGAGGTTGAACTCTAGATTCATTACCTCCAGCCGACTTAAAGCAAGACTTTTCATTATAGACTTTATATGTTGTCATTGGAGCCACAGTATAAGCTTCACCATACGGTCCATGATCACCACGCTGTATCACAGTAACAACACCTGAAGTAAAATTAATATTTTTATATTAATAAATATAACAAGTTATATTTACAAGACTCATCCCACAACAGGTTCACACAATGAGAAAACCTTGGACCGTTTAATAAATGCAAGAGGTCATCCTCCCAAAATACTTCAAAACAATAAAAAGATTTGGTATGATAAAAACAATAAAAAAAAAATAGTCTTACATGGCTGAGGTTATGGGCTTAGAAAAAGAAATCTTGTATTTGTTAATAGTATTTAGAGTTGACAAGTTTCATAATTAAACTTTAATCTAAGTCAGAAAATATTACCGACTACGTACAAATTGGCAGAACTTAAAACCCCCAAAATGGCGAATGTTTACAAAAAGACAACAGATGAAAACTATATAGATCGCTTATATTACTGTGACTGATATGTTTGGTGATAGTATTTTAAATATTGATAATATTTATGAAAATTCAATAATTCAAACATTCTGATGACAATATCACAAGAATAAAATTGGCAAAAACAATATCAAGAATATTGACACGGCTTCATTTGTTTGTAATTATTAATAGAGATACCTTATTTTATAAATAAAAAAAAAACTCACTATTACAAATTCAGTTTTCAAAAATTGAACTTTTCTTGAAAATTTTTCAAGAAACCTCGGAAGTATGAAGTTCCTATTTTAATAATCATTTAGATATAAAGACTAGTTTTCCCTGTTTTCTTTCAAACAGGAAGTAATAGTTAACACAAGTTTGTAATTAATAAAAAAAATAATTTAAAAAATAAAAAGAATCATGCATATTGAAAATGCATCCATAAACTTATTTCTACAACAGCTGCAGAAGTGAGTAAATTGAAATTGAAGTTTTATCAGAAAAAATGCCATAATTCAATCTGGTTTGTCTTTTTTACTGCATATTGAAGCTTTTGGAATTATTTCATGCCAAAAGAAAATAAAGTATGATTGTTGCAAATCAAACGGCGACCAACAGAGATGAACTGTTTCATAATAAAATCACCAGTCATTACAAATTAAACATTTGTTATTCCAACAGGCACCACAAACAATTTACTGAACACATGATCAATAAATTTGATTTTGAGTGATAGAGAACTGACTTTGCTTTTTCTGCTTATCAAAGTCGGTTCTCTATTGCTCCAAACACTTTCTCACACCTGAGGCTATTCTCTATCTCTACAAATCCACAATCAGATCATGTATGGAGTACTGCTGTCATATTTGGGCTGGTGAATCTGTCCCATTTGAGGGTTATTGATAAGGTGCAGAAAGGTATCAGTACGTAGACATCTCCTGTCTTTGCGACAATCACATTTTGTTCTTGTTAGCTCCTTACATCAAATGGCTTGTCTGAAGTGATTTCCATTTAAAAAAATAAAAAAATAAAAAAAATAAAATAAAAAATTGTTTATATTGGGCTTGGTTATTTTTATAGGTAACAAAAAGGCCCAAAGTCATCTTAAGTTGACTTAACTAGGACCTTTTCGTTTGACATACTTATTTCACTAGGTCATAATTTTCACCCTTGCACTATTGTAAACAATTCATTGAACACAAGATGCTACTTTATCCACTGTTGGGAAGACTTTCTCACAATGGTATTACAGTTCAAGGAAATTGAATAGATCAAACGCAGGATTTTAATTCTGCTTAGGCGATTCCATAGTTTAAGACCGACCCCACCCCTTAATGTTTTTTTTGGGGGGAGGGGTTCTACCTGCATTTACATTTAAAGCCTCATATATGTTGGGTGCCTGCTCGCATGTCTGAAACTTAAGTTTAAATAAAATGAATATTAAAAAGTCCTAACTTACCATTATAATATGAAATACTACTTCTATTGTTATCAACATCGACGTAGGCAGTGAACGGTTCTTCAATACCAGCATATGGTAACTTCAGAACAGCCATTAGGGCATATTGCCTAGAAAAGACTGGAGGCTGCACATCAGCAGGTTTGCCTGTGACCACAGCAAGCGTGGCTGAAAGTAAAACAAAGAATTAAAATTTAACAATGAAGAAAACTCTAGAAAATGGGTATTTTTTTTTCTTCTTTTTTTTAATTGGAAAAGAAAAGCAATTTTTAAATAAAAAATCAATCCATAACAATAATACATGAATCATGATTTTATCTTTTTAAATCAGTTGTTTTGAACTAATGGCCAATAACATAGTGAGACACTTGTAAATTATCCAGCAATGTTCACAACGCTAAAAATTAGTTGGGGGGGGGGCTTGTGAAATTTTTACAATTGGTATTAGACATGAATTAATAATTATTCCTGAAATTTCAGTTTCTTTAGAGCATTTTAAAGGGTTTTAGGGGGCATCATAAATATATCAGATTTGCAGTAAATCTGATCCATACTCATTAAACCCCAATGAAGCAAAATTCCATGAATTTCAATTTTTATCCTTATACCTCTTAAGGTTAGACCTTAAATTTAAGACATTCTAGAATAAAAATCGTGTAATGGATTTTGATCAACATTCGAATAAGGATTCTAGACATAAGGCATAGTATCATCTTTATATTAATCTTAGTAACAGGACATAGAAGTGATGCAAAACTGTTCTGTTCAGTGAATTAATTTTATCCGTCCTGAAACACGGGACGAGTATTCTTCTAATTTTATTTTAACACCCGGTGTTGGTGTATTTGATCGGTACCAAATTCCAGCCCTGTAAAGCGTTAGATCACGTGATATTATTTTAACCGGTCTAAAGTTAATAAAATCCCCCCCCCCTCCCCCGAAATTAACCGTGCGCTTTTTTTTTTTTTGATAAATTTTTTTTAAAAAGCAAAAAAAATGTGTTTTAATTGGTTCTTTTTATATTTTGCCAATTTTTATTTTATTGATCTGAAAAGTCTACGCTCTTTGAAGGATGCTTCACACAGACTGAACAGTTTTGGTGCTTATCCAGATGTCGACTGACATAAAAAATATATATATATCCTTATGATGTACGTACCCATGACGGAAAGCATATATATAAAAAAAAAAAATTTTAATTTAAAAAAATCAATTTAGAAATTTTAAGTTATGTCATTTTCCGGAAAACCAACAAAATTGAGTTATCCCCCTTGGCGACCCATAGATAAAATGTGGTGACCGACAGATAAAATTATCTTTTTTTTAAAATTTAATAATACTGGATGAATTTGCGTATTTTTGGTGTACATTCTTCTTGGCCTTTTGGCCAAGATCAAAGTGTAGTATCTGTTCCGATGGATACTGCACCCCATAGACTGGTATTGTTTTGGCCTTCGGGGCTTGATTTACGCCGGTCTATGAGTCTGTCCTGTGCAGTTCTAGGAGGTCCACCCTCCCAGACTTTGCCTCCCCTCTTTGGGGAGGAGTAAGTTTATTGCTTACTGTCTGAGGCGCCCCAGGCAATTTTTGAAAGTCCCCTAAGTACTCTTCCTCTAGAGTGCTGACTTCTCAACTCCCACTTTCCGACCTTGTGTCACATTCTGCTCCGTGGGAAGTAGATAAATAGGGGTGTACATTCTTCTTTTCAGCTACACGCAAGTACATAAGTTCATACATTTTTTTTTTAAAGAAGCGAAACTAAAGCACCTTTTTTCACGGGTACGTACATCATAAAGATATTTCTTAATTTTGTTCATGTCAGTCGACTTCTGGATAAGAACCAAGTTATTTTAAATTTTTTTTTTTTTTTTTTTAATTGGAGCGTCTCTGCAACAATGGCCATCAAATGGTTTTAGTGGCACCCATCGCACGCTTGTTGACAGCTACCTCTGCGTGTTCGTGTGGAGGCAACGATACCGGGGAACTGACCTATTCGTGCAAATCTTAACTGATTTAACACAATTTTATCCCCCTCAATAAAAAAATAAATTAAAAACATGCCTTATTCTTAGTTTGTTTATTTTTTTTAAGCAAAAGTGGCTGAAAAGTTGTCTCCCTTGAATAGCGGGGCTATATTTAGTGGCGGGGATCTTCTTAAAAAGATCCGGTTCCTTTTATATTTTGTAACGTTTTGATTTTATTGATCTGAAAGGTCCAACAAAGATAAAATAAAAAGCACAAACATCCTCCTTACTACCTATGGCTGGAGGAAAAAGACTTTGGAATTATTGAAATCACGTGTTTTGTGCTGAAAATAGAAACACGATCACATGTTTCATGTTTAGACAAAAAAATAAATACAATTTTAGTCGTACTAATTGTGTACAATTAGTTCCATCGTTTGAATATTTCAGGGTTTGTTTGTTTTGTTAATTAAATAAGTTTGCGATTTTTAAACTACACTTTTTATTTATGGTTTATTTTTAACGAAAACATTTTTACCATATTTTCTTTGTTTCTATAAAAACAATTCCTTACCCTAACCATAAAAAAAAACAAGCAAAACATCATCATAGGACGCAGCACCGTATCAAAAATGTCGGCTGCTCGCTGCTTCGGCTCGGCAACTCTCGGTCGTTTGCGTAGAACAGCCGAACGTTCCGAGTCGAACATCACGACAGCTGGTTCAGGATCGATAAAAGCACCAAAATTCGTTTTAGTATTCTTTTATTTTAATATTCAATTAATAGTAAATTAAAAAATAATTTAAAGTGTCGGGAAACACACGAGAAATAATCCGGTAGTTCTATTAATAGTAATATCGTAAACGAGTAAATTGTTTTGTTTTTTTACGATTTTAAAATGTTATAAACTTTCGAATTAGACATGAATTTAACCGGATTCAGTATTTTTTCTTGCAAACTATTAAAATTTTTCTTTGCATAATGTTAACATACAAATGGTAGCGATTTACAAATTATTTTCCGAAAGTTGCTAAAATTTTTAAATCACAAATAAAAAACAAAATACTCGTTTGTTTTCCACTAATACTTGATATATTACCGTTGTAGACAAAAATGGCATAAAATAAAATTAGATTTCATTGAAGTTATCGTGGAATATTATCTCAGGAAATAAACATTCAAGTTAAAACTAAAACAAATAATAAATTCGTTTCATTATCATAAAACCAGAATTTGAACCGAATTATTTTTTTTTTTTTTTTTTTTGTTCTTTTACTTTTAAGTTTAAGTTTATTTCGGCAAAAGTCGGTTCAGTCGTGGCCGTTGTAAAAAGTAAACTAAACTGGTTAGTTTACGATTACGAACGGTCACGGTTCAGATTCTGTAGAAGCACCCCAATGGACAATGTCGACTCAAAAGATACAAAAATAAGTTGCAAGAGAAAGAAAAAAAAACTACGCAAAAACCGTTTCCTTTCATCACAGCAATTTTAAAGAAAATGGTATTTTCATAAATAAAAAATATCTTCAAGTTTTAATTCGATATTTTTATAGAATCATTTCTGTCTCAAAACGGGTTTCTACTATCACGCCATCTCGGACATGCGGTTAGTGCTAATAAAACGTCTGTTTTTAGCACAAAAAAAAAAAAAAAAAAAAAAAAAAAATGACGCGCACTTCGTTAATACTGTCCCTAAGTCGGAGATTCTATTTAAAAATAAATATTTTCGATTCTTCATTAAAAATATATATATTCATAGAATCGGAAATTAGCGTTACGTAAATTAACAACACAAATGAAACTTTTCTAAGATAAAATAAATTAATTTTAAACATTTTTATTTTAATTATAAAATTAGAGTTCGATTTCTTTTGTAGATTTATTGGTATTCCAGAAGGGTTCAGTGTGAACCCTTCCGGAATGCCGATTTATCCAGATTTTGTTTTTATTTTGAATTAAGAAAAGAAAATCTTAAATTGGAAATAAAACGAATAAAGCCTTCTTTTAAGTAAAGTGCAATTGTACAAATCGCAGAAAATATCAGAAAAACGTTTCTGAAAGAAGTAAATTAATTTCTCTCGGCTTAATTTTAAACACACATAAAAATAAGGATGTTTTCTTAATTTTAATTCATAATTTTAATCTAAAAACACGCGCACAAACATTGAACCTACCCCTCAAAGAAAACATCCTTATTTTCCGATATCTTAAAATACACTATTTCCCCTGACAAATAAATCACATCCAATATTTCTTTTCGAACTCTAATCAAAAAGCTAACCATACCTTACAAATGGGAAATATTCTGTAGATACATTTATTTAATCATGAACTCACCCACTGCGATTATCCATAGATACAGCACGTTGTTGGCCATTTTCAAGTAGGAAGTATTTTTCGAATCGGTTATCTGCCCTTTTTATAGTTCGCTTCAAAGTTGTCTGCTGCCTGTTCTTGTGACGTCAGCCAGCGCCGCCGCCCCTCTGTCTTGTGACACTCAATCATAATAAGGTCATCATGAGGTTGGATAGTATCAACTTTAAGATTGCATTTCATCGACTTTGATCTTTTATAATCTTAGACGAGAAAGTTTTCAAATTAAAAATTGAAAAATTATTTTCTTTCTTTTCCTTCAGTAAAGTTTGGTATTATTGGAGTTTTGTATTTTCTGCTAATTCTCCTAAAACTAAAATGAGATTCTACTGTTTTCTGGTGAAAAAGTATGCAGTGAAAATTAAAAAAAAAAAAAACAATATTTTAGACTTTAGAGTGGGGATCACTTTCGCATATATATATCTAACGTAAAATGAACACCCGCACCAGATAATGTTTTTTAAAGACAATCCTTAAATGGGGGGGGGGGGTCGTAATACAGTACATTTCCATCTAAAATCTATATTTTTGAGATTTTTTTCAAAATTTCTTTTGGTTACTAAAGACTGACTCTTTTCCATTGCATGCGGGACCTATTAGTTATGAGTTAGGGCGCGACTGTGCAAACTCTAAATTAATATGCGCCAACGAAGCTTGGCACCAAAATTACGATTCAAATCAGTTACAGTTTTGATCACCACTTGATACGATGTGTTATCCTGTTCTTGTTGTTTCGCCACGAGCAACCTGCTAGAATTGAACTCCAGGATACAGGATTCGTTTAGCGACAAAAGCCAGCCTACAAAACAATTCTCGTTACCTTCCAGTGTTCCCTTGAATAAAAAGTGGATACCTATCTCTTTCGTAGTGGAGATGTTGGTCTTATTTATTGAATAAAGTGACCCTTTTCTTGTTCAATATTCTATTTCAGTCAGATGTGGCTAGATACAACTAACTCTACCAAGTTATGTTCTTCATCCTGACTTTCTTCCTAACCAATCATCTAACAAACCACATATAAAAACTAAAATTTCATCTATTTGCCTAAATACTTCTGTTTTTATTTTATTCACTTATTTAAAAGAGTGATATGAAAAGGGGAGATAATTCAAACTTTTTTTTTGGGGGGGGGGAGAGAAGGGGTAAAATACCCACAGCTGTTGCGTCATATGGCCAGTATGGTTTTTCCTTTTTGAAAATAGACTCACGTCTATTTCTACTATACAGTATTTGAGGATGGTGCAAAAAATGCTCGACGCACAAGTCCCTCATGTTTATTCGCCAATCTGCGATTGTATGGTCAGACATCAACTCAGATAAGTTTACATCTCAGTGCCACAGATGCAGGTCTTGACACCTGAAATAAGTCTGTGTGCTTGCAAAAAATCAATTCAATTGCCCTTATCTCAAATAAAGAATACAGGATTCGTTTAGCGACAAACATCAGCCTACAAAACAATTCTCGTTATG
The DNA here is from genome assembly GCA_963556195.1 of Sepiola atlantica. Taxonomy (NCBI): domain Eukaryota; kingdom Metazoa; phylum Mollusca; class Cephalopoda; order Sepiida; family Sepiolidae; genus Sepiola; species Sepiola atlantica. The sequence goes on along the minus strand of OY744521.1, from coordinate 182,821,803 downwards.
TTCCAGTGTTCCTTTGAATAAGAGTGGATACCTATTTAGTAGTGGAGATGTTGGTCTTATTTATTGAAGAAAGTGACCCTTTTCTTGTTCAATATTCTATTTCAGTCAGATGTGGCTAGATACAACTAACTCTACCAAGTTACATTCTTTATCCTGACTCTTTTACTGACCAATCATCTAACTAACCACACATAAAAACAAAATTTGACGACTCTAAACGTGAAATAATCACACGGTTCTCTTAAAAAAAATCTTTTTAATCACAGAAACATGCAATTTTGTTAACACTTTTTCATCCTATTACACAGTTTTAGGAGGCTCAAACTACCATAAAAAGAGAAGGATATACAAAGAAAAAACAGCGTTCCGGCACAACCAAAGATATTTTGTATGAACAATTTTGTGGATTTACCAGGATATCATTTCTGATGGTGCATATTTTTACGGGTTGTATATTGGCTGACATGTTATTTGTTGCATAGTCTTTCATTTTTTATCGGAGATCCCTAGGTTATTAGATCTACTATAAAAAAAAGGAGTTGAGAGTAAATCGTGATCGATTCGTAATAAAATACAATTTTCAATTATATAAATTCAGGATTATTTCTAATCATAAAAATATAGTACAAAAATATTATATTTTCCCGCCTCCTTGTTAATATGTTTACCATGTGGTGTACGGTTTCTCACTCATTGGCGACTCAGGCATGGCCACTTGGAGTTTGCTGACACCTAAATGCAGTGCCTTTAAAATAAATATTTTTCTATTTCCTTCTTTCTTGTGCAGACCAATATTTGTACATAGAATTTTGCATATTAAAGTTTTTTCTTATGTTTCTTCTTATATATATTGCACCTTCGTGCTGACTAGGGAGACAAAATAAGTTCTTATTTTAGCTTTCCAACACAATATGTTAAGCATGGAATGTTTCGTCATCCTTTCATCATTGATAATTTCAATAGATTTTAATGCTGCTTCGGTCCATTCTAGCTTTTCTTGTCTCGTCTCGCCAAGTGATATTTATCATTCATATTAGGTTTGTCACCTAAAGGAAGTCAAGACACAATATTTTCCAAATATTTCCAGGATTCTTTTCCTTAACTTTTTTCTCCCGTAAGGAGAATCTGTCCTTTTTTATATCATTGTCTTTCGTGTTCACTTCCAGTTAGTTAGGCTCTTCACCTGCTTCAGGCTTTCTTTCATCTTAACGATTGCTTATTTGTATTATGTATTTCTGTTCTTTCCTTTCGACAATGGTGGAAACTCGATACCAACTTTTTCCGGTGATGTGCGGGTGTGGTTTGCGCAAATAAAGGCACATTTTGCCGGTCACAGTATAACTTCAGAGTCAAAACACTTGAACTTATTACTTAGCGCATTTCCAACATCGTTAATAGCTACTGTGAAAGATCTTAATCACAGACCCTCAGCCCAAAGCTTCTTATGGTAGCGTTATGGTTGAGGTACTTCGTTGTACATCTCTTTTTGCTGAGCATCATTTCCAAACACTTGTAAACGATGAGTTATTCAGAGATTGTTTGCCTAGCCAGCTTCTTCGTCGGATGTGTGAATTAGCTGAGGGCGTCCAATGGATAGCGGATTATTGAGACAGTTATTCGTATCCCGACTACCGTCTACTGGCCCCTGTGATGAAGATGGGTACGATAGAACAACTTGCATCCTTGGTGTCCAAAATCATAGGCTATACAGGAAAGACCCTTTCAGTGGCAAATTCCAGCGTGATGGCGAAAATTTCAGCCATAACTACTAAATCAACCCCTGATCCGTCTTATACAGCCATGCAAAAGGCTATTGAACAGCTGACAAGGAAGATAAAGATATTAAGGTTGTCTGGAGCCTATTCACTGATGCATCAACAATGTCATTGATCATCTTCTTGAGCACAATATCATACTGATTCCCATAAATTTTGCATGCACCACAGATGCTTCAGAGATCGAGCCCGCCGTTTCAACAAACTCTGTGTGTACATCCTAAAAAATCAGGGAAACGCAAGAAGGTGGAAGTGAGCACAACACTTTCTTCCCATAAGCTACGTATCAGTCATGCATTCTACGTATAGGATTTCATTTCTCAGTATTACTTTTTAGTCAATACTGGAGCTGCATGTAGCATTTGGCCTCTAAGAAACCTCCTACTTCAATGGTTGTACTTCAGGCTGTAAACAGTTCTCCGATACCCATGTTTGGTCAAGTTGCATGATCTTTGGACTTACATCTACGCAAAGATTTCATGTGAATTTTTATAATTGCTGATGTCCACATCCCTATCCTAGGTGGCTATTTCTTACACCATTTGATAATGGACATGCGTAGACGCAAGCTGATAGATTCTAGTATTAACCTATCATTATCTGGTAGAAAAACTTCTGAGCAGCTTATATTATAAATGCGAAATGTTGAAAACACTCTCGGCACCAATGTTATAGATCCAGAAATGCTGAAAAGCCTCTGACACAAAATGTTAGAACTGGAAATTCAAAAATCTTACAACATCAAGGCTATTTACTGACACCGATGATATCTTCCCTACTCCTCATGCAAAATGTGCTTGTTTTATTTGGAGCTTGTGAGTCACATGTTAAGACTCACTCTTAGTGATGTAACGAGGGTACCCCACACGCTCCTTCCTTCCTTCGTGACGGCATCAAATGTAAACATAGGTCGCAGTGCCGAGTAATACAGATACCTCACTCTGATCCGGCGTCACTGAACCACTTGTAACTTAAGTGGTCCACTCGCGCCTCTATCTCGGTACTCACACGTCTGGTCCTCGGCGCAGGAATCCTTCCAGACTGTGAACACCCTCCTTGGGCTCGTGATGTCGTAGTGGCAGAAAAAGAAAGATGGTTCGAACCTCCTCCCGGTCGGATGAATGATGATTGCTTCGCTGGTCCGCTGTGAAGGCAAAGTTACACAAACAACGAACTGACAATAGGAATAATGCAACAACATCGGTTAGGTCTTTTCGTAAGCAATAATTATTTAACAAGATAAACAATTAGTATTAAACTTTAAGTCAAAGTCTGTTTTTCGATAATGGCTTTGTTTACTAAACTAGTCCGTCTTCTCTCTGCATGAAACTCTATTTATGCTTTCCAAGTTGTTAATTAAGTTTTAACTTGTCTACTGAAAACGGTGTGTGGGGGGGGGGGCACTATCGTTAACACCACCCAGACAAGAGGCTGTTCGCGCAGCCCCTCGTCCGGTGAATCTTCGTCCCCGAGCCCGGACGGAGACGTCTGTTCAAAGCGAACTCCAATTTCTAACTGACTCGTGACTGATCTCGTTCACCCAACAAAAACGAAAAACGTACAACTCATACCGTTTCTTTCTTCAGCTTATTTCTCCATTCCCTCTCTCTCTCTCAGGGCCAGGGTGGGGCATACCGACTTGCTCTCCCTCTCTCTCTCCCCTCTCTCTCTCTCTCTCTCGTTGGGTGGTACGACAATCGAAATTCATTGCTTAGGTGTTTTTAGATCTTATCTACACCAAAGAAAACCATTATCCTCTCTCTCGGGGCCAGGGTGGGGCATACTAACCTACTCTCCCTCTCCCCTCTCTCTCTGGTTGGGTTGTTTTCTTTCCTGTCACCGTAAAAGACCTATTCTCCCTCTCTCTCTACCATGGGGGGAGGGGAGTGACCAAAAGACTCTTGACCAAAATTGTACGGCCGTTATCAACATTCCAGCTCTCTCTAGGCTTTGCTCTTCCATTGTATCTGGATGATTACATCTGACGGCTTACACACTTGTTCCCCCCAGCCCGGCTCCTACTCTGGCCAATGTTTGGACAGTCGAAATATGTACTAGTTCTTAGATCTCCACTTGTTTCTACGTAGGGCCTGATTTTCCTGATGCATATTAGTGCGCCCTAAAGGGGCAGATTGCGTCGGCTACAATCACTGTTTCACACCTACGACTTTTACTTTTTTTTAATAAAACGGTCAAAGGGAGACCAGCAAGTAATTCATGCGAGAAAAAGCAATACCCATCCAGAATCTCAATTTATAAACGTATTAATAATACACTTGCAAGAACAACAAAAAGGTGATGTTATTCAAACATAACAAGAGTTTATTATTTCAATAAGTAAATAAAAAGTTCTTCTTTGTTCTAGAGGAGCTGGATTTTATAAGACCGAGATGGTTGATCAAATAGGAGAGTATCTATGAGACAAGATTCGAACATATGAAAGTTCAGGGTTTTGGACGAATTAAATATGGATTTTTTTTTTCATAAGACGCATACGTTTGACAATGTTTTTGTGTTAGTTTACACGTTGAGCGAGTAAAGAGAGCTTCCGGTGACCTTTCGATTTCTGAACGGCAATTGTTAGTTGACAGCTGTGGGAAAGATATTTTCACAGAATTTTAGATTCAGTTGTTCATCTTCCGCGGACTTATTTTTAGCACAGTGAAACATATATAATCTCGTATTCGAAAAGGAAAATACTGACCTTGTCTCTTGTGGTATTTATCATCACTTTGTCAGACTTAGTTTTCTCTTGTTAGTGCTCGATAGACAGCGGTAAGTTCGTTTCTGTAAATTTTGAATCCAACTTATTTTTGTGTACGTGGATATATTATTTTCAACTTGTCTGCTTTGTGAGCAGCAAATCTTGGCACGTCGTGTCCTTCCGGCCGCCTTAATCCATCCCCCTGGTCTTTCTTGCCGGGATCTCCCGCTCCCTGTCTAGGGCCTTCCGTTCACATAGCAACAGGCTTTTCTCAAATTTGATTGTTTGCCTTTCATTTGCCCTCGTAAACTGTATGGGCTGACTTTACGGCTCTTGGCGTAGCAACAGGGTTTTCTTGTTTGTGATTGGCTGGCCAATCATTTGTTTCCCCTGCCTCTCACTTGTCTGGAATACATCCGTCCTCAATTTGTAATGTGTGTACCTTCTGGCGAATCGCACATTATTTTTTTTATTGTAGGGGAACATGTGCCAACAAGTCCCCTATTCTTCTTTTCTTGCTTTATGAGGCAAAATATGTGGATGTAACACTTCCGCTGAAAACCCTTATCATTTGCTATTAGATTCTTTTCCTGATCTAACAACCATAAATTTTGAAATAAACAGACTTGCTCATCCTCCATATTCAAGATTTTGCTTCATCTTTGCACAGTTATAAATTTCTTTCAAAATTAGATCTTGTGAAGGCTTACCACCAAATACATGTTAATCCTGCAGATATTCCTAAGACTGCTGTTACTACTCCTTTCAGAGCATTTGAATTTTTAACTATGCCATTCGGCTTACGTAATGTGTCTAGCACTTTTCAGCGTTTTATGGACGAAGTAGTTCGTGATTTAGACTTTGTGTATATGTATATAGACGACATCCTGATAGATAGCTCCTCACTGGCGGAACATTTAATACATCTTCATATTCTTTTCAAGCATTTGCAACGTTATCATGTCAGGATAAATCCTGTTAAATGTACCTTTGGTGCCACAAGTCTTGTATTCTTAGGTCATATCATAAGCTTAGAAGGTGTTTCATCTCTTCCTGAAAAAGTTGAAGCTCTGCTTGATTTACTTTGTCAATTACGAAATTTTCTCGGACTATTGAACTACTACAGACGGTTAATCCTGCATTGTGCGAATATACTTACTTCTTTAACCGATCTATTGAAAGATAGAAAAAAGAAAGGTTAACCCATTTCACTTGATGACTGCCAGCATAAAGCCTTTCACGAGGCAAAGAAAAAACTTGCAGATACATCTTTACTAATACATCCCATACCTGATGCTGAATTTTCTATTGTTGTGGATGCATCTAATTCTGCAGTTGGCACAGTTTTACAGCAACATCATCAGCAGCAGATTCAACTTTTGTCATACTTTTCACAAAGGTTGACACTCACAGAAAGTCGTTATAGTACTTTTGGACATGAACTTTTGGCTATTTACTTAGCTATTAAATATTTTAGCCATGTATTGGAAGGTTGGGAATTTGCCAATTACATAGATCATTGTTCACTTACATTAATGCGATGTGCTAAACTGGACAAATATTCCCCTCGAGAAACTAGGCATTTTGACTTCATTTCCCAGTTTTCTAGTGACATATGGCATATATCCGGTTCACAAAATACTGCTGCAGATGCACTATCTCATCTTCCCATCAGTGCTATTTCTTCAACCATCTTTGGAGGATTTGAATCTGTCAACTCCACAATTTACCAATTGCAAATTCCAATACATCCCCATCCCTAGAGCGGATGAACAAATATTATGCGAGACATATCTGAATTCACCTTGCCCTCTAGATTTTGAGAAACATCGAAGGACTGTCTATTCTTCCTTGCACGGATTGGCTCACAATGGCGTCCCTGTCTTGGTGAAACTCATTTCAACCAGATTCTTCTGGACGAATATGAGACGCAAAATTACTGCTTGGACCCGTTCTTGTCAACCCTGACAAAAGTCGAAGGTGCACAGATATGTACGCGTTCCACTAAAGACGTTCAGCATACCTGATGCAAGATTCAAACACATTAACTTGGTTGGACCCTGGTCGGTCAGTCAAGGCTACTCCTATTTACTGACCTGTATTGATCGTTTTTCACGATGGCCTGAAGCCATCTCACTGAGCGATATTTCTGCTGAAACTGTAGCATGTGCCCTAATATCGGCTGGTGTCCCAGCAACAATTACCACTGATCGTGACAGGCAGTTTAAATCTTACCTATTCCAAGAACTATCCAAAATACTATGTATTAAACGTACTAGGACTATAAGTTATCACTCAGCTTTCAATGGAATGGTCGAGCGTTTTCATCGACAGTTAAAAGCATCATTACGTTGGATATACAGGGTGGGCAAAAATAAGGGTCCTATTTTTAAAAATTCATAACTTTTTTATTTATTGATTTTTTTAAATTTTTTATTTTAGAATAAGTAAAGGACCCCTTCCGAAGCAAGCATGAGCCGTATTAGCCCTAAGGAACGTACCCTCATTTAGAAAACATTATTTTTGCTTAAAAAACTCAAAACAGTGTAAAAAACAATACTTTAGTTTTTGTAAGTTTTAAGAAGTGTTTTTCGGCTAAAATTTGTTTTGTTTATTTCAAAAAATCTCGGAAGGGTCAGTCTACACACACATAAAGTTTGGTGAGTTTAACTTTTATTTTGTGGAAGTTATTCAAATTCAAGTTATTCAAATTTAAAGATAGGACCCTTATTTTGGCCCACCCTGTAGTACGTGCCCATTGTTCTCCTTGGCTGTCACTCTGCTTGCATTACTTGATCATATGTTTGCTGCTTCAGATTCGCCTATAGTGGATTTGGAACACGACGTTAATAGACTTAGATGCTACTTCAATAGCGTGTCGCACATGAACACTTGGCATCAAAGCAGCAAATCAGTTGTCCGTAAGTACATTGCATCATGAACCCATGTGTTTATAAGGAATGACTTGGTAAAAGCCCCAATCACACCACCTTATTTCGGTCCATATCATGTGCTCAAACGTGATGACAAGTTTTTTATTCTGGATGTTGGAGGAACCAAAGAGACTGTGTCGGTTGACAGTTTTTAGCCAGCGACACCCAGGAACCCCATGTTCCACCAACAATAATATTTCCTGAACAAAATGATATGGAACCTCCAGAGACAAACAAATCATGTCTTTCAACTCACGTTACCACCACACGTTCTGGTAGACATGCTCATTGGCAAAAAAATGTGGTTTGAGTTGTCCCCCTTTGCAAATTGGCTGTTTGGAGAATTTGAAAGCTAGATGGCTCTGGTTGACAGTCAATTTGCATAGGTGGGGCAAAAAGTAGTACAAAAACCGTACTCTTTTCATTGAGTGGGGGAAGAGCGGTAAGGAGAGTAGAGTGAGGTTGAAGGAGGAGACTGAAGTAAAAAGAATTGTTCTTGAACTGTTGCTTACCAATTGGACGTTCAGAAAGATTAACCACTGTGGTTTGCCACCAGATTTTTTTTACATTTGTCTTCACGGATTGACCACAAAAAAATATGCAGACTTTGTATATCTAGACAGTTACATTTTTCAAAAATAACTAACTCTTTTTAAAATGTTACCCGTACATGTGTAAGTTTTAAAAGAACAAGTTTTCTCTTTTCACCGAAAGAATATTTTGCACATTGCAACATAAAAAAGACATTTTCTATCGAACTGAACAGTTATTTACTCTATTGTTACAATTTTCATGTTAATTCAAATGTATTGTCATGTGCTGCTACAACTAATAGAGTTTCTCTTATTTTTATCAGATAAAAGCCTAAGCAGGGGGTAACTTAGCAGTTGCATGAGGGACCTATTTTCTTTAAATGTACGCGCCGTATCATGCGTTAGATTGAGTGGTTTGGCTTTGCACACACAAACTGAAGCTTAGACTTATAACTGCATGGGAGTTAGGCAGAATCAAAATCATTACACGTCAACAAAGTTTGGCACCAAAATTACGATTCAAATCAGTTACAGTTTTGATCACCTCTTGATAGAATGTGCTATTGTGTTCTCGTTGTTTCGCCACAAGCAACCTGCTAGAATTGAACTCCAGGATACAACATTCATTTATCGACAAACGTCAGCCTACCAAACAATTCTCGTTATGTTCCAGTGTTCCTTTGAATAAAAGTAGATACCTATTTAGTAGTGGAGATGTTGGTCTTGTTTATGGAAAATGGTGACCCCTTTCTTGTTCAATATTCTATTTCAGTCAGATGAGGCCAGACATGGCTAACTCTACCAAGTTACGTTCTTCATCCTGACTTTCTTACTAACCAATCATCTAACCAACCACGCATAAACACTAATCAAAGTTTAGTATATGTATTTTTAATATTTTTGTTCCCAGTACAAAGTGCCCCATCTTCGTGGAGCTCGATTTCCCTACATTAAAAATTGACCTTGTGTCTAACTTTGCACTTGTGGGGAGGCAAGTAAATAGGTGTTTGTTAGAAGCAGCAGCAGTGAATATTGTTTTTATGTATCAGCTCTCGATTGGACAAAAGCACAAATCAGCAGTTTTTTGTTTGTTTTTTGTAGCAGTCGTCCTTATAACAACAACTACTAAAATAACGGAGAGAAACAATTTTTTAATCATTCGATATTTGCTTGACTTAAATGCTTGGTACTGATTGGATCAAATACTCAATTTAGACTTTAGCCAATCAGAAACAATCTCTCCTTGAGACGGACACCTGTTCATGAATCTTATTTATGGTGGATTCTTGATGTGAGTCAAGTGTTGAGATGGAAGATAGCCATTTGATTTAGTCGGCCATGTAAATAGGTATCTGACAGATCTGGCTTGAACTGCATAAGAAAAAGGAGGTCACCAAGTTCACAATAGAATACTAACATTTCCATTATAATATAAATCAATTTTATTCAACAGGAACATAGGAATATAAAGCGAATTGCTCAGCAGGCAGTTAAAAACAGAATGTGGAATTCTTGAGTCCCACCTTGTCTTGCCATTTTTTGGCAAAAAACGAGAGCATGTTCTTAACGTCTTACCTTCATGACATCTCGTTCAGGAATTGATTTGTCTCTTTCCGACGACGAGGTGGGCGAAAACAGGAAGGCTGCAAGTGCGCATGTGCAACGATGTGTGTACATACAGAAGAAATAGATCTGTCATGCAATTGCTACATATTTTAAGAAGCACATTTGCACTTTCCAAGCAATTAACCAGTAGAAGGCCAAGTTGTCTAGCAAACCCTCGTCACTCTGAACAACTAACGCACTCCTTATTGAGATCAGCACGTGGACTTAACTTCCTAAGATGTCCACCTATCTAAACATGAACATACTTTCTAATTTCCAGACTTATGTACTCCTGGTAACGTTTTCCTTGTTCAAACTTTATGGACTTATAACATTTTCTTTATCTTGACTCAAGGACTTTCAGCATTATACTTTCTCAGTCAAAACACATGAGCATTCAATAATTTCTTTACTAACTTCTCTACTAGCCCCTTTCTATCAAATATACCTATCTCAGATTCAATGTCATCAGGGAAGTCGTTTATGAAAATCAGGAACAATGAAGGTCCAAAGATGGATCCCTGGGGTACACCAGCATTTATGTCATGTTGCTTAGATGAATGGCCATCGAGGACAACCTTAATCTTTCTTTTAGTTAGGAAGGATCTAATTATATTAAATATGTTGATTATTGCACTCTCGTCATAAATTGAAATTAAGGAACTGGAGTTATTTCCCCTTATAGATCCCTTTTTATCCGTTAGGTGTCGCTCGGCCCTGACTTGAAGGAACTCTCCCCTTTTTTTCTCTCTCTCTATCTTGCTTTCGTTTGAAGAAGTCAATAAAAAATCAGTCCCTGATTTTTAAGTGTAACCCTATTTTATGACTTGTTCTTAAAAGATAAGCTGCTTGCTTCAACACCACAAGGTAGGATCGTTTTCAATTCCCTTTTATTATTGATGTCGTGTTAATTTCTGCAACAAAGGTTATGGGACCCAGAACATTTTGGAAGGATTAAAAAAAATTTAAAAAAAAAAAAAAAAACATACCCACGTGTGTTACGACGGCCATTTTTTTTTGCCTGGAGAATCGGTTTTTGTTTATCGTGTTTTAAAAAAAACTCAAAAAAAAAAAAAAAAAACAACTATGGAAACAAAATCGAATATTGTATCGCTGAAAGGAGCAAATTATGCTACCTGGAAAATACAATGCAAAATGGCACTAATTAGGGATAACTTGTGGAACATTGTAAACCAAACTGAGACAGCACCGGACTCTGTTACTGAAAACAATTCGTATCAGAAATATTCGTCACGGAGGGATCGTGCATTAGCTACGATAGTTTTGTCTATGGATCCGTCACTACTATATATGATTGGCGACCCCGTGGATCCGACTGTTGTATGGAAAAAGCTAGCGGACCAGTTTCAGAAGAAAACTTGGGCTAATAAATTAGCTTTAAGAAGGAGACTTTTCTCTCTCAAATTATGAGAAGAAAATCCGATGGCAAAAAATTTGTTGACTTGGAAAATTTTAAAGTCGCAAAAGAAATAATCCTTGGAGATGGATACTCAGTGGAAGCTTTGGGAAACGGAACACTTGAAGTGTGGATGAATATATCTCACAAAAAACGGCAAAGATACAATTTATATGAGACTCTGTATGTGCCTAAACTTTCATTTAATTTACTGAGTGTATCCAAAAGCACAAAATCTGGTAAAAAATTCGTTTTTTCGGAATCCGCTTGCAAACTGTTTAATGAAAAAGAAAACATTATTGCTACAGCTACCAAATTCGGAAGTCTCTATTATTTGAACTGTGAGGAAAAACAAGAGCCTGTCCATGCAGCAGCTACATGTTCAAATAATGATACAAGAGAGGAGATTTGGCATAGAAGATATGGTCATCTCGGAGCAAAAAATTTGCAGAAATTAGCGAAAGAAAAAATTGTGGATGGATTTGATTTTGATGTGACAAAAGAATTAAATTTCTGCGAACCATGTGCAGATGGAAAACATCATCGTCAGTCATTTCCAAAAACTGCTGGAAGAAGAGCGAATGAATTGCTTGGACTCATACAAAGTGATGTGTGTGGAAAAATAGAGCAAAAATCTCTCAGTGGATGTGAGTACTTTGTCACATTTATTGATGATAAATCAAGATATGTTTGGATTTACATGCTCAAACACAAAGGAGAGGTTTTTGAGAAATTTGTCGAATGGAGAACCATGGTGGAGAAGTCTAGTGGGCACAAAGTCAAAGTGCTAAGAACTGACAATGGCGGTGAATACACTTCCAGAGATATGGAACTCTACTTGAAGAAGGAAGGCATACGCCATGAATACACAGTTCCTAAGACACCTGAACAAAATGGAGTAGCTGAAAGGAGGAATTGAACATTGGTAGAAACAGTTCGACAATGTTGTCTGATTCAAAGTTGCATAAAAAATTTCGGGCAGAAGCCTTATCAACAGCTACATATGTTCGGAATCGAAGCCCGACAAGTGCAGTGCACAGAATGACACCATATAAAGCATGGACAGGTTATAAACCAAAAGTGAAACATTTACGAGTGTTCGGATGCAGTGCTTATGCTCATATACTAAAGGACGAAAGACATAAAATGGATCCTAAAGTTACGAAAAGCATCTTTCTTGGATATGGCACTTGTGTTAAAGGATATAGACTGTACAACACCGAAAAATCGAGAGTCTTTTTCAGTAGAGATGTAATCTTTGATGAATCAAAATCAATAGATGAACAAAAGAATACTGAAGAGAAAGACAGAGACAAAAAACATTCTGTCACTGAAATCGAATGTCAGAATATCAGTGAGAATGATGATGACAACTCACAAGAGCTCACAGTGCTACGAAGATCGATTAGACTGAGGAAACCTCCAGATCTGTATGGTGAATGGGCCACCATCGTTCATGAATTAAATGACCCATTAACCGTGAAAGAAGCTTTTTCCAGTCCTGAGAAAGACAACTGGAAGAAAGCCATGGACGTAGAAATTGAGTCACTTCATACAAATGAAGTTATGGGACTTAGTTGAGCTGCCTAGTGAAAGAAAGGCTATCGGTTGTAAGTGGGTGTTCAAACGAAAATATGATGTTGATGGAAGTTTGGAAAGACACAAAGCACGACTGGTAGCCCAAGGCTTTAATCAAAAAGCCAAAATAGAAAAAGATTACCACTGCAAAAAGTAGCACCAAAATAAACATATGAAGAAATGCGAAACTGGAAACAAAAGCAAAAAGAAAGCAAAATGGGAAGGAGAGCAACTACATAGATGATTTATAAGAAATGACCAAGGAAATGATGCATAAAAACACATGGACATGGCTACGAAAAGGACACTTTAACCAGAATCATTACTGGCAGCCTCACAAAACAACACGATCAGAATGAACTATATAAAAGCTCAGATTGACAAAACCCAGTAAAACAGTAAATGTAGATTCTGTGAACAAAGATACAAAACAGTAAACCACATCATAAGTGAATACAAAAAAATAGCCTCAAGGGAATACAAAACATGCATGACTGGGCTAAGAAAATGGTCCACTAGGAACTATGCAAACGAATGGACGTTGAACATTCAGACAAATGGTGCAAGTATAAACTGTCAGGGCGGGCATAATTTTAATTGCACTAGACCTTTCTGGGTCGGGTCTTCTGCCTTTTGCGTCTCTAATTTGTCCTAAATATTTTATTTTGTCCTCGTTAAGCTTAAACTCATATTCAGCAATTTTTAAAAAAACCTCATTTACATGTTCAATGTGTTGTTCAACGGTATCGCTCTTGATCAATATATCGTCCAAGTATGCCATAGCATCATCCAAGAATACTTAATTACAATAAGTTGGTCGCCATTACCGACTCTATGCAGACGTGCTAAGTGGTTAGCTAAGCGGTTCTCCTTGGTAAGGGAAAAGGTGTCGACTTCATAGTGACCTGACGAATCCATCCTGTCACTAAGGGTGAATTCGGATCAGTCCACAACACGCTTAAAAAGAAAAATCAACTAATGAGAATAACTCTGATTCTTTGAGCATTCCTTATTTGCTGTTTTAGTTGATATACTTAATCTAACAAAAAAGACATGGTTATAGAACATAGAAATATTTAGAAAACAAATTTGAATGTAATGGATCCCAGGCAATTCCCGGTTGGTACAGCTAATGTTGTATAAAAGAAAGCCTGGCTGAACAACGAATTGATAATTCTAATCTCGATATCAAATTTAAGTGGAAGATGGCCTTTGATTCAAGCAACTCAATTAAAAATAATGACAATAAGAAAATTAAGTCAATTCAGTAGATGCATGAAAAAGTGATTATTTGAAATGACTGATAAATTTACAACTGATAATGAAAAAGAATAAAAATGACTGTTAACCATTTATCTGTTTCAAAGTATTTAGTTTATCTAACCTGTAATTCCTGTTGTCCACAGACGAGTCAATAATAGTAAGACGACCTTTGGGTATTTAAGAGATCGAACACCAAAATGCTTCAAATAATGACATTTTTGAGATGAGGAATTGCTGTCATCATCATCATCATCATCATCATCATCATCATCATCATCATCATCATCATCATGTATCAGACGGTTTTCAGTATCTTGCTTGTTGTTCTATTAAAAAAATAAATATAAAGTAATAAAATCAAAGATTCGGTATACTGACTGAGAGTAGCCATCTATCCCAGTGGATTAAAGAAAGGGTTCAGTTTGAATATCCTGAAGTAGGCTAAAACGTTGTGAACACATGGATGGTGGCACCGGGGGGGGGGGGGCTCCAGTCCCCTCACTTTTTGACTTGGGCCCCCCCACTTTACAGTCATCAATAATTAAGTTGATATGCATGTGTTTAACCGGCCCCCCCCCACACTTTTTAGGAGAAGCCCCCCCCCCACACTTTTATAACTGTCCCGCCGGCCCTGGTGAACATAACAACCAAGATGAGGATAACAGTTGGAAACATATAAACAATGTAAATAGCAAATAATAAATATGTCAAAAACACACTAACATGGTGAAAAGTGTTTGAAAATGCAGCTGAAATGACTTAAGTTATAAAATGCCTTTGAAATGTTTAAATGTTGTGGCTCCATTCGAAACTCTGAAAATGGTTGAAATTTGCTCAAAGTTGAGAATCATAGTTTTCTTCTAGACTTTTTGATGATGTTACAAAAATGATTAACTTTATTAAACAAAGACCAATTCACTCCAGAATGTTTAAAAGCTGGACAAAGAACACAAAAATCTATTGTTACATGCGGAAATCTGATGGTTTAGAGGAAGAGTTCTAAATAGTGCGTTTGAACAGAAAAATGAGTTGCAGAAATACTTTCAAGAAAACAATACGCAAGATTTGAGGATGAACATTTCCTGCAGAGCTAACCTACTTAGGAGACATTTTTCATCATATGAATCAACTGAATAAGTCAGTTCAAAGCCCTTGAGAAAATATGCTAACTTCAAGCGATAAAAATATTGCATTTAAAGGAAAACTGAATTTATGGAAAAAACATGTTGCAAAAGGAAATCTTGAGATGTTTCCGCTGTTTCTTTGGCACTGAAAAGTGAAGAGGGATATAAAAACTTCAAGTCTTATTGAACTCATTTGGAGAAACTGTATATCAGAACTGAAAATTATTTTCTTTCCTTATCAACACAGGTGTATACTTATATATACTCTGAATCTGCTGGCTATCCTTACATGTGTGAGCAAACCTTTCATATTTAACAAGTATCAAGAGCAAAGACAGAAATTGTCTCCTTTGGATTGAGAATAAAATCCGTGTTTTGAATGAATTATTTGTGTAGCAAAAGACAAGCACAGGTTTATCTTTATCAAATGGATCTGAAAATAACATGTTCTTAGCCCATTTACTGGTTCACACAGCATTGATTTACCTTGTCTTTTCAACATTGCCAGTAAAGGATAAACAAATAAGAAACTGATGCACCACTATATGTTTACTATTATACTATAAGTATATGATAGTGGTTACTTATGTTTATTTTTTACGTTTGAATTTAGAATTTTTTGGGGGGGCATAAATGAAAACTCCCTGATGAACCATTATAAACGAACAGTATGAATCTTATTTTTCATTACAAAGAAGTATTAACTTTTCCTTAAACCAGTTATTCAAAATATAAACTATGATATTTACTGTGAACTACGATAAAAATAAAATGAGAAAGATATGGTATATAATTTTGTTTTTTGCACAGAGGTTGAGACATGTAATTTATTTTAAGGGTTACACAAGAGTGAAAAGGTTGAAAAATGCTGTTCTACAAGTTCACTTAATTTCAGAATTAGCCTTGACAATCCGTCTATATGTCCTATTTTCTTCAATGGAAAGAATTCCATTATAAATATATAGTTTAAAAGAATGGTTCCCATGTAGGTGATTCACAGTATGAGCCAGTATGCCTTTCTTAGACCCAAATATTGATGTCAATAGAGAATGGGCCGTTTGCAAAATAAATATTCTTCCATGAAGAAATTTATGATTTTTTTTTCCTGCAAATATTATATATTTTTTTTTACTGAAAATATTGTATATATATTTTTTCTTTCTGGCTGTAATTTTTTCTGCCTGCAATAACGTGATTGATACATAGTTTGCTGCTTTTTAAATGTAGCAGCCCCCTATCTTCTTTAAGGGTGCCAAATAGACATATGTAACATGGCCCCTTATTATTTTCTTAAGGGGGTTTCACATAACTTTGTAACATAGACGCACCTTCAACTCTTTGTAGTGTAATGTCAATTCAAATCTTTATGCGTGACGTTGCCTTTTATAGTTATATGTCATGTAGTCATTACCTTGTTGAGAAGATTTGCTTTGTAACTCATCAAGATGTCACGTATCAAACAAAAAGCTTGTAAATTATTTTCAAGAAAATGAAATTATTTGAGTTGGAAATTCCGTTCAAACAACTGTTCAGTTTGTGGAAAGGGAATCGGATGCAATTCAATTTTTTCTGGTATTTGCAAGCATTGCATACGCAAGAAGCACAGTGAAATTACTGGTAGGTTGAGAGATGGTAAGCAGTTTGTGTGCATGAAGTATAAGACAATGGAGATTGGTGAGAATTCAGATGTAGAGAAAGTATATTTGAATGGTGAAGCTCGTGAGGTTGTTGAGAAATGTTGTTACCTGAGTGATACCATTGAAGTACAAGGCGAAGTAGGTACTAATGTGATTGCAAGAAATTAGGGGTGGATGAAGTAAGTTCAGGGAACTTCTGCCATTACTAACCAGCACAGCATTATCACTGTTGACCAAAGGAAGAATCTATCAGGCATGTGTACACAGTGTGATCATATATGGAAGTGAAACCTGGCCAGTGAGAGTTGAGGACATGCGTTGCATGGAGAGAAATGATATGAGAATGATACGATGGATGTGTAATGTGAGTCTTAAAGACATGCTTAGATTTGATGACCTCAAAGGAAGATGAAATCTGGACAGTATAGGGAAATGTGTGCAGAACAGGAGACTTCAATGGTATGACCACGTTGAAAGAATAGGTGGAAGGTTTTGGATTAGTAGATGTCAAACAATTGAGGTAGCAGGGTTATTTCACAGGGGTAGACTAAGAAAAACATAGGAGGAAGTGATTTGTTGAAGTTTGAGTTATCTAACTTGGTATATGTATATATATAGTTGTGTTCCTTGTTGGGTGTCAATGTATCTCACTGGAATAAACATGGCGTCCAGATAAGCATGTGTTGTGTCAACATTGGTAGCTGTTGTGACCTTGAAGGGCCGATAATGAATAAGACAACACGGTGGTGTATTTATAAGAATGTGTATTTATAGAAATACAGAATAGTATGTTACAGAAAGACTACTCTGAGACTTCTTTGAGAGTTCGTCGTAAGCTCCTCTATATATAGTGTCTAAAAGAGTCCATATAGTCACGAAATAGGGTAGATCACCATCACACAATAACACCCTTCTTTTTAGCTTTGCTCCGTATGGAGTCAATACGTTTTCCTTTTAAGGTTTACTACAGTCAAGTCCATAATCTTACATTTTCTCTTTGATCTTTGCTGTTCAGGATTGGTATCTCAGATGTGTCGAACACAACATCCATTAGTTCGTCCTCTGGAGTATTATTCTCAACAGCGTCTGAATATCGTTTCCTCATCTGGTTAATGTGTCTTTTATGGGTAAACTTGGGTCCCTTCACTATGTAAATCATGTTTCCAATCTGTTTATCCACAATCCCTGTTTCCCAGTAGGATTTATTGTTTTTGAACATCCAAAAGAAAACTTTTTCTCCAACTTTAAAGCGTCCCTTCGTGACATTTTTTCACATCCTGGTTTCGTATGGGTTGGCAATGATCTATCAAACACTGTTTTAATCTTCCTTGCAAACATTGCTGCTGCTGACGTTATGGAAGATGGAAGATTTTTGGGGGTGGTCATCCAATATACCTGCAAAAATTCTTGAATGGCCTATTTGGTAGATGTATCCCTTGCTTTCTTAAGCGCTCTTTTGAATGTATCCACAAACTGTTTTGCCTGACCATTGCTTCTTGCATGGTACGGCGCGATCGTGATATGCTCCCCTACAAAAGTTCGACAGAATATTTTAAATTCGCTAGACGTTAATTGAGTTCTGTTGTCTGATATAATTCAGTGAACGACCCTGAACTGGACGAACAATTTATGTAAAAAACTTATGGTTACTTCCGTGGTTGTTTCTTACATTTAAATATATCCGGCCATTTTGAGTAATTGTCTAGCACTATTAGGTAATAGAAACTATCCAGTGGGCCAGCAAAATCTATATGGATTTTAGACCATGGTCGATCAGTTTTTGTTCAGGGTTTGAATTTTATAGAAGGTGTCTTCGCTGCCAAAACACAACCTTTGCATAGTTTCACTGCATTTTTAATGTCTTTGTCCGTGCTTGTCCAATACACATCATAACTTCTTATGAGACTTTTCATACTCAAATACCCAAGTGATCGACATGAAATTCTTTTAGTATTCTTTTCTGTAATGCTCCATAATAACCACTTGATAATCCATCAGCATGACTAATTTTTGACGATGGAAGATATGCCATTTTATAATTCTAATGGAGGAGATACTGTTTGCAGTATGCGTTGGTAAATCCTTTTTACCAATAAATCATTAGCAGTGGCTTATGGTCGGTTTGCAACCCAAAATGTTTTCTGTGAACAAATCAATTAAATTTGGTGACTGCAAAAATGATATCAATGGCTTCCTTCTAGATTTGTGAGTAACTTTTTTCTGCAGATAGTAATGTACAACACGCATAAGCGATAGGTTTTAGCGATCTGGTTTCCATCTTGTGTAATATGCAAGCTCTAATGCTGTCTGAGCTAGCATCAGTAGCTACAATGATTTCGAGATCTGGATTGTAGTGTGTCAAAAATAATTCTGATGTGAGGATATTTTATTTTTCAAATCCTCCTGGCATTCTGTTTTCCAGACCCAATCTTTTTCTTTTTTTAATAACTCATTGAGAGGATCTCACAAATTGTGCAGCTTTGGAATAAACACACTGTAAAAATTTTCTAAACCAAAAAAACTTTATAGTGACGATACGTTTTCTAGAGCCGGTGAAATTTTTTTATCGCATTTGCTCACTCTGGGTTTGATCTTCTACAATCTTTGTCCATAATTTGACCCAGATATTTTATTTTTTCCATGAAAGAATCGCATTTTCCCTCCTTCAATTTAAATCCATAGTCCTGGATTCTTTTAAGTATTTCGTTTATATGTGATTTATGTTGCTCGGTGCTTTTACTGATCACTAGAATGTTATCTAGGTATACTGTTGCAAATTCTAGTTCGCTAAGCAACGTGTCCATTACTTGTTGAAAAATGTCTGGTGCAATCTTAACCCCAAATAGTAATCATTCGAATTTTTATAAATAGCTTTGAGCTCTCCTCATCCACAAGTATTTGTAGATAAGCATCAATTTGAAAATTTTTTTCCTCCGTTAAGTTTAGCAAATATCTCTTCTGGACTAGATAGAGAGTAGTGGCAATCCTTTAGTGCATGGTTCAATCCTATGAAAAAATCTTCACAGACACGGATCTCTTTATTTTTGTATGTAGACTGTAGGCGAAGCCTACTTGCTGTACTCTACTTTCAGTAATACTCCCATTTTGTAAAGTATATTTAATTCCTTGTCTATCTGATTTGATGACGTGAATAAAACATTTTTTTTCTTTTAAAAAACTGGTTGAACATTTTGTTTTAATTCAAACTTGGCAGTCATTTTTTTACATTTTCCCAGTCCACCAGAAAAAAACTTCTGAAAAGGTTTCTTTAGTCTCTCCTCTTTGGCATTTAAAGTTTCAATATTTTGACCAAAGGAGTTTATGGGCATATTTCATAATTGAAATTTCTCCATTCAGTCCGTATCCAAGAGGTTGTTTAGAAAGATTTTTAATTTTAAACTCTTTCCTTTAAATGTAACATTAGCAATGAGCTCGCCTTTAAATTTTATTTGTGCACTAATGACGCTTTTAGATATATTTTTCGTTCTCATGAAAGTTGGCTTTCCAAATTTTTTCCACGTTTGAAGATTTATTATTGACAAATCTGAGCCGGAATCAAGTTGTAACTTAGTATTTTTATTCAATATTTTTACTTGTACAAACTTCCTGATATTTTCAACTTCATCACTTTTAGCAATTTTAATAAAGCTTTTTAAAATTTTATTTTTAACTTTACAGTGTGTACTTTTGTGTCCCACGCTCCCGCAATTAAAACACTTTTTCATTTTATATGGACAATCTGTGTACCAATGCAATAGCCTACAACCAAAACACGGTTTAAGAGGCAAATTATTTTTCTTTCGTTGATCAAATTTAGTTGATTAATTAATTTTCTTTTTTTACAGGGTTTTCTAATATGTGACACTCTGCTTTACTCTATGTCTCTTGAATCTTGGAGAACATGAATAAAACGTTGGCAATCCTCTGCGATATGTTGAAGCGTTAAACCAGGTTCATTTTCTAGTTCATTAAAAACCCTTCTTCTGATTTCAGTATCCGTATTTGATACTAAATCCCGTGCGAAAATTAGATATTTAAAATTATTAGTGCTCAACTTCAATAATTTTAAATCATAGCAGTGTTTGTTAATCATTGCAGTGTTTGTTAGAAAAAGTAGTATAGCCTTCGTCTTTTTTCCTTGTGAGATTCATATATTTCCACCTTTTGTGAAAAAAAGACATTTTAAGGCTAAACAATTTAGTTAATAATTGTACCGCTTCAACAAATGTAAGGTTGCTGGGGGATTTTGCAGCAATATATAATTAGCAAATTTGGTGTCTTCAGCCATACACAATTTTCTAAATAGCAAACAAACCTTTTTGAAATCAGTCCAATTCTCACAGATCATATAATGATTTTCGTATCGTCTAAAATATCAATTAAATGTAATTTCATTTTCAGGGTCGTAATTAAAATTATCGATAGCACTCCAAATAGCATTTTGTGAAAATGCACTTTCATCTTCAACATTTTGATCCCTATTTGATCATTCGTATATTTTTTTGTTCTTGTTAGGTATGAAGAAAAATTTCCTCAAATCTTTTCATTTGCTCCAATTGTCTTTCTTGAAATTTCTCTTCTTTTTCTCTGAATTTTTCCCATAGTCGAAGCTGTTGTTCTTGTTGGTGCTTAATAATCTACCGACTTTTTTGTGTATATTTTTAAATTTTTTATTTTCCGTTACACCGTCGTAACTTGTCTCTCTGGAAGATAGTTCTTCCCTTCTTAGCGAGAAAAAAAAATTAAGCTTGTTCAAACTTTTTTACGTATTCCTGATTAAACAATAAAAAAACAAAGAAAAATCAACAGACTTTTTTCTTTTTTTTTTCCTGTGGTCGAACTAAATCGTTCAACCCCATATTGGAGAATGCCTTGAAATCTTTTTCGTCCTACTCAAGAACAAAACTTGCGTATTAAAAATCCACTACAGCTTTTAACTTCTCGCTGTTATTGTTGTAATTAACAATTTTTCAGAGCACACCACCTAAGTCTTTTTTCGAAAATCCAACATTGCCAGTTGTAGTAATGGTTATGTTATATTTGACATAAGTCCAAATTTTCATTGCCAGTGTTTTGTGCAACATAAGTCCAGGTTATTTTGTGTCAGAATAAGTCTGGGTTCTCGTTACCAGTGTTGTGACCTTGAATGGCTGATAATAAATAAGACAACACGGTGGTATATTTACAAGAATGTGTATTTACAGAATAGTATGTTACAGAAAGACTGCTCCAAGACTGCTTTGAGAGTTCGTCTACACATATTGTCTAGAAGAGTCCATATAGTCACGAAATAGGGTAGATCACCAGCACACCATAACAGTAGCAAAAGCTGACTTCTTTCATCTGATGAGAAATTATTCTTGTTCAACTCACGTTGAAACACGTTTGAAAGAAAGATGGCTTCCTTTACGAAACTGCCACCAATTTTGAAAAGTGAAGAATTATATGCTGAATGGAAGCAAGATATAGGCATATGGTCCATATTTACAGATTTACCTAAAGGAAAAAGGGCCCAGCGGTATTTTTGTCACTACCTCCAAAATATACAGGAATGTGCTTGAAATTTGGCGATAACAATATCGGCGGAACAGACAAATTAAAGTAATTACGGATAAAGTAGACAAAATGTATTCATGAAACAAAAACTCTATGGCATATATGTCATTCAAGGAATGTTGCTCTTACAAAAGGACAGCTGGAGTAAACATAAATGACTTTTGGTTATGCTATGAATTTTTGTGTCAGAAATTATGGAATTTTGGAATTACCTTGACAGAAAGAGGCCAGGCCTTTTCTTTTAATGCAGCACATATATCGGAGGAAAACGAAAAGTTAACAAGAACCATGTGTACAAGTTTGATATATGCAGCAATGAAAGATACATTGAAGAAAGTGTTTTATGATATTTCATCAATGGAATACAAAACCATTCCTACTATCAAAGAAGTTGAAACAGTAAATTTCTTTAGGTACAAAAGTAGCAGGGAACAAAAAAACTTACAGGGGAACTAAAACAAATCCTACAGACAAGGTAAGATAACGCATTGTTTTAAATGTAATTCGACTACGCATTTTGCCTGAGATTGTACGAGTTTTAGTTTTAGAAACAATATCAACACTGTCGTGGATTCAAACCAGGTGAACTTTACTTTGTTTAATGTTGGTTCATGTTATCGAACATTGATAAATGATTTTTATTCTAATGTAAAAATGTCCAATTTTGTGAAAGAGATATTGGGTATGGCAGTGTTGGACTCTGCTTGTTCACGAACTGTTGCTGAAGAGCTTTGGTTTAACGTATTCTTTAATACATTAAATGACCGAGATAAGCAGTTAGTGGAAACTGTTAGGTCTGACAGAACATTTTGTTTTGGAGATGGAGTGGAAGTGAAAGCCATTAAAACAGTTAAATTTCCTGCAACAATAGGCGGTATAAAAGGTGTCAAAGGTTATATTGAGGCTGACATCATCAAAAATGATTTACCCTGTTACTAAATCAATGAAAACTGTGGGAATACTACTGAATATTTAAAATAACAGCTATCGGATTTGAGGCAGATACATTAAATTGGATGTAGTCCTTCATAGGTCCGGTCGAAATTACAATGCTCAGGAATCTGATTGGTCATCGTGTGACCAAACAATCTCACTAGGGCTACTCTCTGCAAGAGGAAAAAAATATAAATGTGTATGACTGCTACAAGGTCACCAATGAAGAGGATAGGCGTTTTTTCTTTGTTTTGGTGATGAATATTAACATTTTATCTATCTGGTATGTCGTATATTGGATTTGAAATAGAGGAAAATATATTAATTTAGTGTAGACAACAGGTTAGAGACAAGTAAAATAAAGTTTGGTAAAAAATGAGAATTCAAAGTGTCTAAAGAAAGGTTCCTGAGTGGAGTAGATGTTTTTTGTGTGAGAAGAAATTGAGTAGACATGTTTGTTGCGGCTGTCGCCGCATGTATTTACATGTGTATAAATTCAATAGGCAGGAAGATGTGTGTGTATATTAGTGTTCTCATTTTTGTTAATGAGGGAGTTTATGTATGGACATGTATTCGTTTAGCAGGTTTACTATAACTAGGAATTCAGAAGTCTATGACTAGACTTCAAACGTTAAACAAACAAAAAAAAAAAACTCAGTTCAGTTCAATTCCTGTAGAAGCACAAAAACCCTCTGTGTAACTTCGAGCTCCAATGAACGAAAACAATTCGGCTCACCGCAGAATCTCACTCGACACTCACGTTTCTCCTTTTTCTTTTTCTTCTGATTTTCTTGTCTTTTTATTAGCAGATTTTCCCTCAGTTAATTCCGCTTAACCAATCAGAAAAAAACAATCTGCTGGCTCACTATTTGTCATGATAATTAAATCTATTATTATTCTGCAGCAACCAGTAGATTTGTTACTTCGAGGTTGTGAGTTCAATCTTCACTAGAAAACTAGTAAGCCAAAACTTATTTCCCTTTCCATCTGCAAGCCAGGCAAAGGCGGACCCTCTTACTGCGGGTAAGAACTAAGTCCGGGCCACCTCCACCGCTCGATTCTGGCTCAAGATCATCAATTCCGCCACATTTACTTAGTGTACATGTGCTTGTGTACATGTGCATTCAATGAGTGGTGTGTGTGTGTGTGTGTGTGTGTGTGTGTGCTTTACCGGGTGTTGTGTTCAGAAGTTCATGAAAGTCTCTCGTTCGTCATTCGCCAGGGTCTAGAATTAGCTTCTAAGGAATTACTCACGTGCATCGGATAGGGACGAAAAATACTAAAGCAAAGAGAGTTTGATTAGCAATGTGAATATTGCTGATAGCCTTACCGGGTCCCAAAGGCTGGATTGTGACATATGCATGTATGTTCTCTGTTGAAGAAGAACAGGAGAAGGGAGAGGGAGAGAAAGACGCTCTGTTTTGATTTTTATAGTACGCGCTGGAATTCTCTGATTGGCTGAAAGAAACTGCTGATTGGAGATTTTGTCTAATGAAGAGTCGATACGTAAATACAATATTCACTGCGCTGCTACTCCCAACAAAAGGAATAACGGATCTCAATTATAGAAATAGGCTGGAATCCTTAGGTTTAACTACTTTACTAGAAAGAAGGATTAGGAGTGACTTAATCTGCGATCTTCAAAATAATGGGATTTTTAATTTTTAATATTTTAATTTTTTAATTTTTAATATCTTTCATCGTACTACGAATTAATTTTGCAAGAAACATTTCAAAAACAAAATCTGTTAATCAAATAGATTTTATTTCTTATAAAGTAATATATTTTTGGAACAAATTACTATGGAATTCACCTTTCAACAGCAGTCGACAGGAGTTTTTTTTCAACACCCCGCAGAAAACGCCAAAATAGGGATCATATGTTTCCGGTCACTGCCCCTGCTGATTAGGACATATATAAACGTCGTTAGTGACAGATCCGGTCTCTTGGTTCCAGATTTCTTCAGACACGACAGGAAGAATTGTTTCGCTCCATCGGCCACTCGCAAGTTATGCGACGACTACCAGCCACGGAGAATCTTTCCTTCTCTCCCCTTTTTTTTTCTGACTGCTGGACACTCACAGTAAGATTGACATTTTCTTTCACCCTTTTTCAATTACACGCGCACACACACACACACACGCACACACACACACGTGCGTCCTTTTTTCTCCATACAAACTTATTTAAAGAGACATTGTTTTAAATAACGAAAGGACACTTATTTCTTTCAAGTCGTCAAAGAGACATTTATTCAAAAGACGTTGAAAGACCTTCGCAAAACATGGAATATAATTTTATGTGTGGAAATACAAAATAAATTGTTTTTGTTAATGTAAATGTTTGAATATTGAATATCTTGTTTCTCCTTCATTTGTGTGGAATGTTGGCGTTTTCTTGCTCGTCTTTCTACCATATTTAAGAGGAATAGAATGCGTTAGCATCCCCCACAATTTGGTGACCCCGTTGAACATTTATTTAATAAGATTCCAGTATTCAAACAGCAATGGCTTTTAGCGACCCTACAGAATGTACACTGACTGTGAATTTGCCAACATACAACCCTACAAACGTACAAACGTGGTTTTCTCAGCTGAATGCAATTTTTACGGCGAAAAAGATTACTTCGCAAAATTCAAAATACGTGTACGTGGTAGAAAAACTACCAGCAGACGTAGCTACAGAAGTTGTAGACCTTTTAGACCACATGCCGCTGGAAAAGCCATACGACATTTTGAAGGATGCCATAATAAGACGAACAGGCAAATCGAACGAAAGGCGACTCCATGACCTTTTCAACAACCTAAATTTAGGAGACATGAAACCATCTCAACTTTTAAGAAAAATGCGCACATTGTTGGGATCAAATACAATGTCCGACACGGTTCTAAAAAAGTTATGGACAGACAAGCTCCAGGCCCACACTACACAAATTTTGGCATCACTACCGGACGACTTAAATTTGGAGAAACTTGCAGAAGTAGCTGACAAAATACACGAAAGTAACAACCCAGAAAAGAACGTGTATGCGTCTTCAGTGCCGATACTAAAAACAGACACACCTGACATTGTAGCCAGGCTTGAAAAAAACATGTCAGAATTAACGCTCAAGGTCCAGAGTCTCCTTAACAACCAAGAACAATTTTACCGACCTCGGAGACGTTTCAGAGACAATTCCTATTCTCCACATAGGAATCGCCGGAGCCGGTCAAATTCCTCCTCCAGATGGGGACAAACGCACGATACCTGCTGGTATCATCTCAATTTTGGAAAAAAGGCGAGAAAATGCATAAAACCATGCAATTTCAATGCTGACCAGACTCAGGCGGGAAACGGACGTTCCAGCAGCGATTAAAGACGACATTAACTGCTGGAATCAAACAAATTAGTCGTCTATTTTACATCCGGGATAGAAATACCGGATATCATTTTTTAGTCGACACGGGTGCACAAATAAGTGTAATACCACCAGAACCCAACAGCAAGTCTACACCATCAGAATACACGTTGCAAGCAGCAAACGGATCAAAAATCCAAACCTTCGGTGAGACATCACTAACATTAAACTTGGGACTGCGACGACCTTTTTCATGGATTTTTACACGAGCCCAAGTAAAAACACCCATTCTCGGGGCAGACTTTTTATCTCATTTTCGTCTATCAGTAAACATGTATACACACTGTCTCATCGACAACGAAACACAGTTGTCGATGAAAGGAATAACATCAGTGTACAAATCAACAGGAATCAGCTGTACTTTACCAACTAACAGTGATTTACAGGAATTGTTTAAAAAATTTCCATCCATAATGACTCCTTTGAAGCACACGGATGAAATTCGCCATTCTGCTAAACACCACATTAAGACTACCGGACCACCAACTCATGCATCTCCACGCAGACTACGCCCGGATAAGTGCAAAATAGCAAAGGACGAATTTCAACACATGCTAAAGTTAGGAATCATCCGCCCATCAAGTAGCCCATACTCTTCGCCACTACACATGGTACCAAAACCAGATTCAGGGGCTTGGCGGCCTTGTGGAGATTTTCGACACCTCAATACTAAAACAGTTCCTGACAGATATCCTATTCCACATATCCACGATTTTGCCATGGGTCTGCAAGGAACTAAACTTTTTACCAAACTTGATTTGGTCAAAGCATACTATCAGATTCCAGTGGCGGAAGATGACATAAAAAAAACAGCAATCACTACTCCTTTCGGCCTATACGAATTCACAAGAATGCCTTTTGGATTACGTAACGCAGCTCAAAGTTTCCAGAGACTAATAGACGAAGTTTTGAGAGGATTACCATTTGCTTTTGCATACATCGATGATGTTCTCATCGGTAGCCGAAGTATGCAGGAACATCACGAACACCTAGAACAAGTTTTTGAGAGACTGGCACATTTTGGTTTAAAAATCAACGTGAACAAATGCGTTTTTACAGTTCCTAAACTGACATTCTTGGGTCATGTAGTCGATGAGCAAGGAATTGCGCCCATACCAGAAAAAGTGGGAGCGATACAGCAGTTTCCACAACCAACAACATTACGACAACTGAGAAGATACCTCGGTCTTATCAATTATTACCGCAGATTTATTCCAGGTTGCGCAAAGATATTAACCCCACTCACAAATTTACTGCGCAAACAAAAAAAGAAAAATGCAACAATTGCAGTAGAAGGGGAAGCATTGATCGCATTTAAAAACTCGAAGAAAGCACTAGCAGATTTCACAAAGCTTTCCTACATCCGTAATGAGGATAATTCACTACTCACTCTGACTACGGACGCTTCTTCAGATTCGATTGGATCAGTTCTACACCAGTTTCAAAACGGTACAGAAAGACCAATTTCTTTCTTTTCTGTGAAATTGAATAACGCACAGCAAAAATACAGCGCTTTCTCCAGGGAATTACTTGCGATCTATCTCTCGATCAAACATTTTCGGCATCTTCTCGAGGGTCGAGACTTTACAGTTTTCACGGATCACAAACCCCTCACATACGCCTTACACACAAGCATGGAAAGATATACACCACGAGATACCCGACAACTGGACTATATAGCCCAATTTACATCGGATATTCAATACATCAAGGGTACAGATAACATTGTAGCAGATACTTTGTCACGTTCCACTATTCATGCCATAAAATCGGAAACACTCAACTTCGATCTAATCGCAGTAGAACAGCGAAATGATGTGACATTAGACGAAGTAAAAAAGAACACTTCCTTAAAATTAAAGGCACAACCAGTCCCTTTCGGATCAGAAACATTTCTATGCGACACGAGCACAGGCTATTCCAGACCATACATACCACCTTCACTAAGACAAAAAGTTTTCCAACATTTTCACAACTTGTCACACCCAGGCAGACGAGCTACAAAAAAATTAATTAGTGATCGTTTTGTATGGCCTAAAATGCATAGAGACATAACTGACTGGACTAAAGTATGTTTAAAATGCCAAACTAGCAAGGTAGGCAGACATACAAAATCTCCTCCTGGACAATTTATTCACCCTGATGGTAGATTCACCAACTTGCACATCGACATAGTTGGACCACTACCAGAAGCAAAGGGCCACCAATATCTACTGACAATAATCGACAGATTTACCAGATGGCCTGTCGTAACTCCTTTGCGTGATACATCCGCACATTCCGTCGCGAAAGCAATATTGCAGGATTGGATAGCTAATTTCGGTTGTCCATCCGTAATAACAACAGATCGCGGCGCACAATTTCAATCAACACTTTTCGAAGAGTTCACAAAACTTTTGGGAGTGAAACACATAACCACTACGGCTTATCATCCTTGTGCGAACGGAATGGTCGAGCGTTTCCATAGACAACTGAAAGCAGCTCTGACAGCAAATAACGATTCCGGAACATGGTTAGAAAACATCCCTTTGGTTTTGTTGTCCATCAGAAATGTGTTGAAACAAGATTTAGGGTGCACATCATCCGAAATGGTTTTTGGGACCACACTGACATTGCCTGGCCAATTTTGTGAAAAAACAAGTCATTTTCAACCGACTACAAACTTTGTTCAAAATTTTAAGCAAAGGATGAATGATTTGGTTTTTACACCTACAAGGACCCAGACAAAAGAAATTTACATCCCAAAAGACCTCAACAACTGCGAATATGTTTTTGTACGCATAGATGCAGTAAAAAAACCTCTTTGTGCTACATATTCAGGACCTTTCAAAGTAGTCGAGAGGAAATCAAAGTATTTCACTATTATGAAAAATGAAAAACAAGATACGGTTGCCATAGACAGGTTAAAACCGGCATATTTGGACATATCGAGAAATAGCGTGTCGGAACACCTCACACTTTCACAAGACACTGACGTGTGCGAACAAGATACTACAATAAGCAGCACACCACCTACACCGAAGCTAAGGACAAAATCCGGCAGGAGAGTAAATTGGCCTGCCAACTTAAAACAATATGTTACATATTGAAAATATTTTTTTTCTTTCAATATTTTTCAATCTGAGGGGGGTTTTATGGAATTCACCTTTCAACAGCAGTCGACAGGAGTTTTTTTTCAACACCCCGCAGAAAACGCCAAAATAGGGATCATATGTTTCCGGTCACTGCCCCTGCTGATTAGGACATATATAAACGTCGTTAGTGACAGATCCGGTCTCTTGGTTCCAGATTTCTTCAGACACGACAGGAAGAATTGTTTCGCTCCATCGGCCACTCGCAAGTTATGCGACGACTACCAGCCACGGAGAATCTTTCCTTCTCTCCCCTTTTTTTTTCTGACTGCTGGACACTCACAGTAAGATTGACATTTTCTTTCACCCTTTTTCAATTACACGCGCACACACACACACACACGCACACACACACACGTGCGTCCTTTTTTCTCCATACAAACTTATTTAAAGAGACATTGTTTTAAATAACGAAAGGACACTTATTTCTTTCAAGTCGTCAAAGAGACATTTATTCAAAAGACGTTGAAAGACCTTCGCAAAACATGGAATATAATTTTATGTGTGGAAATACAAAATAAATTGTTTTTGTTAATGTAAATGTTTGAATATTGAATATCTTGTTTCTCCTTCATTTGTGTGGAATGTTGGCGTTTTCTTGCTCGTCTTTCTACCATATTTAAGAGGAATAGAATGCGTTAGCATCCCCCACATTACTCTACTGTAAATCATTTTAAGAATAAACTGCATGGATTCATAAATAATTGTAAAAAATTAATTTAAAAGTACAATTTTGCAGTCCATTTAATGAAACATTTAAGAGGATTTGATCTATATATTCATATGATATATATATTCTGTGGGATTTTTTTTCTAATTAAGTTGAAATGAGATTATTGATTAAAATAAAAAATTCCCAAAAGCATATAAAAAATAAATGTTAAAAAAAAGTATGCAACTTAATAAGTATTAAACTATATGAATTTAAATCAGTTTTAAATCCATGTAGCATAATTAAGTTGCATAAATAAAAAGGTCACTTGATTAAGAATCATATTTAACAAATAAATGGAGTATTCATTAAATGTTATTCTTTCATTGTTCCTTTTTACTTGCCTTCCCACGAGGACAGAGTTAGACACCTAAGTCGGTTTTTAATATGGGGAAAATCCAGCTCCTCCAAAAGAGGCACTCCGGGTTGGAACAAAAAATTTTATTGCCTCAGTCTGGCAAGATTTCTTCTTCATTGGCCGCAGACAGAAAGATGAAGTGTAGTATCAGAACAGATACTACACTTTGCCTTATTTGCAAAAAATATAAAATTTACATTTTTAACAAATTAGACACAAGGCCATCAAAAGTGTGGGAAAATTGACTATCTTACTCTTGGCTACAATCTCAGTCACCACGATACGACACTTTACTTCAAGATAAAAGGCCCGAAATTTTAATTTATGTAGCTTTTATATTTAGTTCTGTTAAGAAAATAAACTCTCTTTCTCTTTAAAAGGGGAGAGAACTAATGTGTATGTATTTACAAATAAATATTTGAGAACATTGATTGGTCAAGTATTTACACGTGACTTCCAGAAAGGCGGTCAGCACGAATTGTGCCTTAGTTTTTAATTCTCATCTTTTTTCCCTCCATCTTCCACGTGTTCACAAAAACAAAAGAAACGATCAAAATACGCGAAATGCCGATCTCATCGAAATACTTTGCTCCGATCAAAGTAAGTGATTTTACCTGGATCGGCAAGGAAACACTCGTAGGTAATAGACGAATGACAGTAAAACATTATCGGTACGTTTTTTTAAACATAAACTTTTTTCTGTCTATTTTTTTTTTTTTTTGTTTTGATTTTTAAGAAAACTTTCCGTTCATTTTGTATGTTATATAACATTTTTACTTTAAATTGAAAAAATTAAAAAATATTTGTAACTACGAACAATGATCGTTTTAAAATATCGTAACTTTTTCGAAAGAAACGGAGAACTGACATTTTTTTTCATCACTGATGATCGGCAAAACTTTTGAAGTATATAAAAAAAAAAAAAAAAAGCAAACATTGAGTTATTTACTCTAAAATATACTTTCGCCACAAATTCCGTATACAAACCAAAAATAATTAATAAATATTAATTAATTTATGATAATCATATTTCCCTACGCGAGTCGTGAATGTATGTTTTTTATTTATTTTAGTTTGGAGGGAGGAAGGGTGTTCATCGGTCACCTGTTTACTTTGTTCATTCATTTTATAAAGTTTTAACTTTTTTTTTTTAAATCCCTCAAAACTCCAGTTTTCCATGAGTCCCCAAACTCCATGTTCCGTGTTCCTGATTGATACAACTAAATTTTAATTTCTCAAGATCCTTATTTTTTAATTTTCTCTTACATCTTATTGTTTTTAGTGTTGGTATTTTAAAGATGATGTTGGTACTTCTAAGTACTGGACACCCAGAGGATTTCAATACTTAGGGAATCCGTTCCAAGTATTGACATAGAATCCCGAGTCAGTCCCGGAAATGGTCGACGCAGTTTACAATTTGAGAGCCACTTTTTTTTTTATCTTTAGGAACTTTGACACTTCTGCAGAATAGTGACGAGCCGAAATTTATTTGTTTTCATTTTAGAAGAGCTCCAATAGTGTAAGGTACCGACAACTCTCTTTTTAGTACATAATTTCTAATTTATCTGAAAATGGACGTGAATGACCTGAATACGCGCGATTTATTTCTGAATTCTATCCCGTTTAAAAACAAGAGAAAAATTGTTGAATTATCAACTGAATATAGTTCCACTCAACCAAGTGGTGATAAGGCCATCGACCTGATCACCGCACTGCGCTGCAGAGGTATCACGTGACATGAAAATTAGGCGCCAAATTTGTTCTTTTAAAATTGTATCTTCAGTCCGAGAATAAAAATTGTGCAATACGCACGTATTATTGTTACCCCATTCTATTCTTGTCTTCTATGTCTTTGTGACTCATAGTCTACCACGATGTTATGCTCTACCCCTCAAAGCTTAACAGGTTATGGGCCCAGCTATGCAAACCACAGACTAATGTTTCAGGGAGATGAAAGAAAGTATGAATTATGGGAAGTGAAGTTCCTTGGCTACATGCGGACTCAAAAACTGTACAGCACCATTACAGCAGGGAGTGAAGCTGAAATAAATCAGAACAAGAACGCTGAAGCTTTTGGTAAACTAGTACAATACCTCGATGACCAAAGTCTTTCGTTGATCATACGAGACGCGAATAACGATGACAGAAAAGCATTAAATATCCTAAGAGAACATTATCTGTCACGTGGAAAGCCAAGAATAATTTCGTTGTACACAGAATTAACATCGTTGCAAAACAAGTCAAATGAAAATATTACAGACTATGTAATAAGAGCTGAAAAATTCCGCCACATTCCTAAAAAATGCCGGAAAAACAATAAGCGATAGATTACTGATCGCAATGATTATAAAGGGATTACCGAGTGGGTATAGGACATTCACCACGGTAATAACGCAGAGAGATACACCTATGACATTCCAGAACTTTAAAACCGCTCTAAGAAACTTTGAAGAAACTGAAAAAACCCAAGGTGAAAACACGAATGCAGTAATGAGTGTGAGAGAAAAGAAATATAACAGCCAACCAGCAACCATTTCTAGACCAAATAAATATAATAAAAATGAATTCAATGGATCATGCTCCTTATGTGGGCGATATGGACATAAATCCGAAAATTGTAGAAAACCCGCACGCTGGTGCAAAAACTGCAAAACACGAACACATGACACAAATTTTTGCAGAAAAACACAAGATAGACACTCAAACACCGAAGGGAATGCGATAAAACACGTATCAGATAAGAACACTTCTTATTTTGTTTCTGTTAATAACGCTAGTGATTCTTCATATCTTGATTTATTAATTGATTGTGGAGCCACAACCCATATTTTAAACGACGAGTCTGTAGTAACAAAGATAATTGATGCCTGTCTCCCCCTTGGAGTAATAATGGAATGTTCTACATTCGTGTATATTAAAGAGTGAATGTTAAACACTATTTGTCTAGCTAAGCAACAAATGGTTAAATAAAGCTTATCCTTAAGTTATATTCGGCATCCAGTTTTTATTACAATTTATTTAACCATTCGTTATGGAACGTTACTTGAAACCCGATCGTCTAGACCTTGATACGGCCGACTCGGAATCTACTGACAAATGGCGGCATTGGAGAAAAATGTTCGAAGGATTCCTTACAGCTCTACAGTTATCTTCAAACGCGGCTTTAACAGGTACTGAGAAATATACCCTTCTTTTACATCATGTCTCTACTGCTATTTATAGAAATTTATCTGAATGTGAAAATTATGAAACTGCGGTGGACATTTTAGAAGCCATGTTTGTAAAGAAAAAAAATACTATTTTTGCTAGACATTTACTTGCTACCCGGCGTCAACAACCAGAAGAAAGCCTTGAACAATACCTTCAGATTCTAAAGACGTTAAGTCGCGAGTGTGAATTTACAGCCTTAACTGCGAACCAAGCGAGAGATGTTTTTATCAGGGACGCATTTATTAATGGAATACAGTCCAACCAAATAAGACAAAGACTACTAGAGAATAAAAACCTAGACTTACCAACAGCTTATGAACAAGCTCTAACGTTGGACATGGCACAGAAGCAGTCTGTCTTCTATTTACAACCCGATATTTTGGGAGCTGCTATCGTAGCCCCTCCTCTGCATGTTCAAAATTCTTCCATTGTCCAAGATGCTGCCACCCCCCTTTCTAACGATCACGAACAACTTATCACTGCCGCCTCAGCTGGATCCACATGCTACTTTTGTGGCCTTCGTATACATGCTCGTTCGTCCTGCCCGGCTCGAGATGTTAGATGCCATAAGTGTGATAAGCAGGGACATTTTTCGAAAGTTTGCCGGTCAGCTTCTCAAAAAAAACGTTCGGCTACTCTTGCTACTGTAGCACCAATTACAATATCAGCTGCATTCCCCGGCTGCCTCTCAAAAACAATCGTGAGGGTAAAAATCAATGGATTGACTATTCATGCGCTTATTGATACAGGCAGTTCCGAAAGTTTTATTAATGCCAGTATTGTAAAAGCAAATAAATGGGAAATATTTCCTTGTTCCAACCAAATATCAATGGCAAATTCATCTTTATCGTCCCATGTAATTGGATATTGCATGGTTAACCTGAAACTAAAAGGAAACTCCTATCAAGGGATCAAATTATCAGTAATGAAAAACCTCTGCTGCGAAGTGATTTTGGGTCACAATTTTCTAAAACAACATTCATGCGTTGAAATTCCTTTTGGTGGCCCCAAGCCAGTCCTAAGCGTATGTGGACTAGCAGCTGTCAAAGTGCGGCACCCGTCACTTTTTACAAACTTAACTCCTGACTGCAAACCAATAGCAATAAAATCAAGACGCTATTCAGAAACGGACAAGCAGTTCATAGCAGCAGAAGTAACAAAACTACTTAAGGAAGGAATTATAGAGCCAAGTGAATCTCCATGGCGAGCACAGGTCCTCGTAACAGCCACTGAAAATCACAAGAAAAGGATGGTCATTGACTATTCCCAGACCATCAACAGATACACATTACTCGATGCCTATCCACTGCCTCGTATTGACGAAATGATTTCTAATATTGCAAAATATCACACTTTCAGTACTTTAGATCTCAGAAGTGCCTACCATCAGGTACCTATCAAGCCAGAGGATAAGCCCTACACGGCATTCGAGGCCTGCGGTCGCCTATATCAGTTCTGCCGAATTCCTTTTGGGATAACAAATGGTGTGGCTAGCTTCCAGAGGGTAATAGATGAAATAATCTCCAATGAAAAATTGAAGGGTACTGTTGCATATATAGACAATGTCACAGTATGTCGGACGAACTCAAGCAGTTTCTGCATGAACGAAGGGTAGCTGTAAGTAGAACAACTCCTCACAATCCTCAAGGAAACGGACAGTGCGAAAGATACAATGGCATAATATGGAAGACAGTACAGTTGGCGGCAGCAAATCGCAATAGTCCGATCTCCGATTGGGAAAGTCTCATCCCCATGGCCTTATACGCTATTAGGACTCTATTATGTACAGCGACAAACGCTACCCCACATGAGAGATTCTTCTCGTTCCCACGATGAAGCTCAGCAGGCACATCACTTCCCTCGTGGCTTGCACAACCTGGCACAGTTTTATTAAAACGTCATGTTCGTCATAGTAAACATGACCCATTGGTAAGCGAGGTACAATTAATCGAAGCGAACCCTCAGTATGCACTGGTCAGAAATTCAGAAGGAAGGCAATCTACTGTCTCCTTAAGGGATCTAGCCTCAGCAGGAAATGTATATGAACGTAGAACTGCTTCAGATGGATATAGAGCTCCGGTTCGTGGAACAAGTCCGACCCTCTTAGGTGATCGTGTGCCAGATACGTCAAGTTCAGAGTCCCAACAAAACGAATCTGAATATACTAACAGAGTCGTCTCTGACTCTAGTTCGGACGACAGATGGGTACCACGAAAGCGGTTTCACCCAATATCTGAGACAGATACTCAATCTTCAGACACCAAGCGACCGAAGCGCCGTAGAAAACGAGAGCGATTTGGAGCAAGATATTTTAGCCCTAAACCAGCCACACAAGACAGTCCCGAAACGTCGTCAGGTCCCGAGGAGCCTAGATTAGAAATGGATGTCGGGCACGAACAACCAAGACGCCCTCAAAGAACCCGCAGGAGGCCAGGTCGATGGGATGATTTTGTTCCCTACGAATAAGAAGATAGATGGGGGAGAATGTAGTAACAAAGATAATTGATGCCTGTCTCCCCCTTGGAGTAATAATGGAATGTTCTACATTCGTGTATATTAAAGAGTGAATGTTAAACACTATTTGTCTAGCTAAGCAACAAATGGTTAAATAAAGCTTATCCTTGAGTTATATTCGGCGTCCAGTTTTTATTACAGAGTCCAAGTTCGTTAACTTCAATAAAGAACTTGATTCCTCCCGCCATATTGTTGAGCTAGCCGATGGAAGCCGGTACAATAATTTGGCGCTAAAAAGGGGGATGCTTCTATTAAAATGACTGATACGAATGGAAGGATACATAATAACATCTTAAAAAACGCTTTATATATACCTTCTTTTAATAATAATATCTTTTCAGTACAAGCGGCGACAGAAAAGGGTGCTTACGTTGAATTTAAACCTAACTCTGCAACATTAAATACTAATGGAACTAAATTTAATATATATAAGAACGGTAAACTATATTACTTAAATAATGTAACTTCTCCGAGGAAAATAAAACATTGATCCAGCAGGACCGATAGACCACATAGCAAAGGATGATTTTAAGTATGTATTAGGGTGTATAGATGATTATTCCGGTCTCATAGTCACCTACATGTTGAAAAGTAAAAGTGACGCAGTGGAAGCCTTCGAAAGATTTATAGCTGACGTTGCCCCGTATGGAAATATAAAAATAGTAAGGAGCGATCAAGGCACGGAATTTACTTCTAAAATCTTCTGATCACTACTAATTAAGAATAAAATACATCATCAAAAATCGGCGCCCTACCTCCCACCAAAATGGTACGATCGAAAGAGCATGGCGCACAATTTTTGAAATAGCTAGGTGCATGCTAAAACATGCTAACCTTCCAAAATATATGTGGTCATACACTGTTATGTCCTCAACGTATATTTGTAACCGATGTTACAACAGACATATTAACAGCATGCCATACAAATTTTTCACGGGTGATAAACCAAATATCAAATATGCACTTATTTGGAAACATTTGTTACGCATACGTACAAAACCCCCAAAAATTGGAAGACCGAAGTAAGGAGGGAATTTTTGTAGGATATGACAGAGGTAGTCCGGCCTACTTAATATATTTTCCCGAACCCTGTGAAATAAAAAATGTCAGAATAGTAAAATTTACAGATAAATTTAAAGATAATATAAAAGAAACAAACGAAAGTTCTACAACTGAAAATATTCAAACAGTTGAACCCGAAACAGAAGTAGTAACCGAAAATATTGGGAGAACGAAAACCCGCTCAAAATATCTTAATGACTACTATATGGAAGATGAAAATAATGACGCAATAAAATAAACAATAGATTATTGTTACCACATAAGAAATGTACCAAGTACATACGAAGAAGCGATAAATTCAGATAGTTCTGAAAACTGGCAGAAGGCCATGAAAATGGAGATGGACATTTTAAAAGAAAATAAAACATTTGAATTAACTGAATTACCTCAGAATAAAACCCAAATTCCAGCACGATGGGTGTATACTATTAAAACTGGTGAAAATCAGGGAGAGATATTTAAGGCAAGACTAGTGGCAAAAGGTTATGCCCAAAAGCCAAACGTAGATTATGAAGAAACATTCTCACCAACAGCAAAATTAACTTCAATAAGAATGTTGATGCAAATCGCGGCACAATACGATCTAAAAATACATCAATTAGACGTAAAATCAGCCTATCTAAACGCACCAATAAATTTGGAACTTTACATGGAACACGCAAAAGGATTTGAAATAGAAAATAAAAACAAAACCGGTAGATTAGTGCATAAATTAAATAAATCACTATATGGTTTAATACAAAGTGGTAGAAATTGGAATAATTTGTTACACACAAATCTAATAGAAAACGGATTTAGTCAATCATTGGCAGACGTTTGTGTTTATACATAATATAATGACAAATATACAATTATTATTGGATGGATTGATGACATACTAATAGCGACAAAATGTAACTAAAATATGATAAATACGAAAACTATTCTATAAGAAAAATGTTTAAATGACAGATCAAGGCAAAATCAAATATTTTTTAGGCATAGAATTTACATATGAAAACAAAACAATATACATGCATCAAAAACGATATCTTCAAAAATTATTTGAAAGATTTGGAATGAAAGATTGTAAACCTAAATACACATCTAGCGAAAATAATATTAACAAGTTATGTAACGAAACTACCAAGAAGGCGACCTCAACTTACATCGATGATGTGTATGTGGATGAAAGTGTCGCATCTGCAACCAGTGTTGCTGAACACTTTGTCGCGCTTTGGACTGGTCAGCAAAACTCCGGAGTGACTAAAATATGGGTCCTGGGTGCTTGGCTTAACTCTCTAGGGAATAGACGATGCCCTGTTTTCGAAACGTTTGAATTAGTTGCCGGACGTCCCAGACACTATTACCAGAAGAAAGGTGGTCTCTGTGAAAAGCTTGTTGGGCATCTCCCAGTGTGTGGCTGGCTGCAAGTAGCGCCTAGTGTCATCAAGTGAAGGGCAAGCATGGAGACAGAAGAATGGGACGATCAAACTGAGAATATTCTATTAAGATGTATGCAAACCGAGACTGTTATTAGAGTGAGTCAGGCCGACCCATGCAATGGTAAATGGTGCATCGATGGCGAGGAGCTTGATGTGTGAGTTGACGCAAATTCTTTGGCCACAGGCGTCCTACTTGAATCACATTGGACCTCGATTGAAGATTTGTGTTGGATGCGACCAGAATCGGACACACGACACATAAACCTCACGGAGTTGGATGCTATTCTAAAAGGAGTAAATTTGGCTAATGACTGGGAGGCTAAATCCTTACACCTGAAGACAGACTCCTTATGTGTTTACTGATGGCTTACTAACATGTTGACTAACAAATCCAGAGTGGGCAATCAGGCTGCTAGTGAAATGCTTATCAGAAGACTGTTGCAAACCTTTTCAGAACTTAGCAAAGAGTATGCGCTGGTGGTAGATGTTGTTCTCATCAAGTCAAAATAAAGCCGATAAGATCACAAAAGTCACGCAAAGGTGGCTGGAAGCAATGAGGAAAAAAACAGAGCCTGTGTCGCAGATATGTACCGCCACCAATAATAGCTTGGGCCGAGCCAAATACAACAGATCCATTTGAACAGCATCCTGGAGTGAAACGAACAACCTGCTTCGTTAGGAGGATCGCCCCTGGTATGACAAAGAGGGCTGTGAAATCTGAAACTTCATCTCGTCGCGAATGTCTGTGTACTGATCCTGCACTGATACGATGGCAACATGGGAAGCTCGAATTATCGAGCGTATGGCAAAGGTTGGGTATGGATGTCACTCATTATGGGGGTGTTCACTATCTAATCCTCATAGATTGCGTGCCTACCCGATTTGCCATATGGCGACTCTTGCAGCAAGAGGATTCTGCCACTATGATACAGTGACTCAGTTCTGTTTTCTTTGAAAGGAGGCCATCCGAAGAAATTTTGACAGACAATAGTACAGCTTTTAGTAGCAATAGGTTCAGAATATTTGAAAGTTGGGGTGTCCGATGCATCGTCAGGAAATAGTATTGTCGAGAGGTCCCATAGATCTATAAAACGGATTGCCGCTAGGAAGGGATGCACTGCTGAAGAGGCAGTTTATTGGTACAATATCATGCCAAAAGACAATGTCCATAGTGCGATAGTTCCAGCGAATACACTGTACAAGTATGAGGTCTGGGTGAAAGGCATCGATGAGGCCCTTCCGTTGCTATCAGAACACAAGCATGAAATTTATGGACGGGGGGGGGGGGTACGTTGTGCTGGTGGGAGCCCGGCCAAACAGGTGCATGAGTGAATGGAGGACAGGAACTGTGACGAGGATGGTGAGTCCCCAAATGGTGTGTGTGTGGATGGAGTGCTTCACCATGTAAGGGATCTTCGTCCGTATCCTTGGATGGTGAGCAATTCCAATGACAGTGGAAGTGCAGCGTCAAGTGATGGCAAATTGTGTGTGCCGGTGATGAATGGCGAGGCTGATAGCTCGGTAGATGATGACCTTAATCGGTTGAGTGACGCCGACAATAGCGAAAATCAACATGTCTCGATAGAACCACCTCAAGAAGCAATTGAATTAGCTGTGCCACAGATGAAGGAGGCTGCCTCACAGCTTCTGCATGTGTGATGATGAGAACGGGTGGGGGGGGTGGGGGGTAACGGGCTGACCCCCCCCCCCCCCCCCGGGCATAAATGACAAAAAATAGCCTGTGCCGTGCATGAAATTTGCATAGCATCCAGTTGAATTGATAAAAAGAAAGGATTTGAAAATGGAATTAAAATGAACTGGGGAAAGTGTCAGGAACGACGGTTGATTGTTAGACGATTGTCCCGGATTTTTTGTTTTGTGCGTTGCTTTCTTACATCCTGTCTGCTTGTCTTTCTGCCAACATTAACGTCTGTGGATATTTTTATGTTCACAATATTGAATGGTTCATCCACTCAATCAATACAGATGATGAAAGGAGGTTTTGGCACGATTTTTCCCTTACTTATGATCTAACACAGATTGTTAACAAACCCACTCGCGTATCCAATGCTGACGGACATTTTACAAGTCTTCTTGATCTTTTCTTAACAACTTGCCCTGAACTGTGCTCATCCACTTTTCTGTCTCCGCTGGGATCTTCCGATCACTTAGCTGTCTTAATTAAGATCAAAACAAAGTGTATCAAGATCTCTGATGTCCTTCGCCACTGCAGTGTATCGATACTCGATGGTTGATTGGGACAGCCTCAAATCTTTCATATCAGAAATTCCTCTGCGTTCCATGTTTGAAAAGAATGTGTCCTGTATCTTATTTGATTTAACTGATTGGTTAACCGTCGGTACAGAGAGTTTCATACCTTCCAAGAAATTCCAACAGAAACCAAACTGCCAGCCATGGTACACCTCAGAATGTGCTGCCACCATTGCTCACAGAAACGACTATTTCAATTGGTTTCAATGAAATAGATGTTCTGAAACCAAAGCTGCCTTTAGGACTGGCAACAACCACTGCAAAAGGGATATAGAAAAATGTGAGTCCTGTACCCAATCCGTTAATTTAGTGTAGCTGAGCAAAGGCTTGGTTCCCACGAGTTTTAGCGAATAACAAACAGGGCCATGAACAGATGTGTGACTTTTATCCCAACCATCATCAATGGATCTGAGGTGATTACCTCAGCATCCAACATAGCCAAACTTTTTGCAAAGAACTTTGCATCAAATTTCACCCTTTACAGTCAGGGCCGCCTACTTCCTGAATTTTCCTCGATGACTGAAGATACTCTGAGCGACATCCATATATCTGTCCGGGATGTTGCCAAACTTATCAAGAACCTTGATGCCAGCAAAACGTCTGGCCCTAACAATATTCCAATCATAGTACTTAAAAAGCTGCAACGAGAACTAACTCCCATTCTTACAAAGCTGTTCAATCATTGCTTAAAGGAGAAATTCTTCCCATCACCTTGGAAAACTTCATCAGTCTTCCCAGTATTTAAAAATACTGGAGATCGGTCTTCTGCTTCTCAGTTTCGATCAATCAATCTTCTGTGCGTCATGAGTAAGTTGCTGGAATCTTTGATAAATCGAGAAATTGTCAATCACCTCGGCAGAAACAGCTTATTCAGTGAAAAGCAATATGGATTTCATAATAATAAACAGCTGATGTGCTGACTGTAATATCACACAGGA
Organism: Sepiola atlantica; assembly: GCA_963556195.1. Classification (NCBI taxonomy): domain Eukaryota; kingdom Metazoa; phylum Mollusca; class Cephalopoda; order Sepiida; family Sepiolidae; genus Sepiola; species Sepiola atlantica. The sequence goes on along the minus strand of OY744521.1, from coordinate 182,779,727 downwards.
TGAGTGACTCTCTTGACGGGGGGGGGGGGCTTCGTTTCTAGAGCAATAGCTCTGGACATATCAAAGGCCTTTGACAGAGTTTGGCATAAAGGTCTACTTCACAAGATGGAATATCTGGAAATGTCCTCAACCATCAAATTCTTTACTCTCTGATAGGTTCATAAAAGTAATTGTTAATAAGCAGTAGTCTGAAGCTCATAATATCATCGCTGTATAAGAGTCAAATATGTTCTAAGATGGAGTACCATTGCCACATCTGGGGAGGTGCCGTTCAGAGCTACCTTTCCTGTCTTGACCGACTTAGAAATCTAGTGGCCGTTGTCCTCTTCTCCACCCTACAGTCTCTTTCTCACAGAAGAGACGTTGCTTGTCTTTCTCTACTCTATCGTTATTTTCATGACGGGGGCTCAACTGAGCTTCAATCTATGTAAAACATTCACAACAAAAACTCATCTAGCTACAACCACTGTCAATAAATTCATTTTCTCCTTCTGTGTACCTAAAACTAAACAGAACTTCCATGAACAAAGTTTCTTTCCTAGAACTGCCTGTTTTTCAAAATTGACTGGGTCTTCTCAAAACTGGGAGGGGGGGTATCGCTGAGGGAAAACTAAGACAGTCTCTTGGTATCTTTTCATCAGAAGGTGGAGAAATTTTTGACAAGAACGGATTGCTTCCCATGAGCGCAAATCTTCTTCCGATGACTTGGTACGTGGTCGCTAATCAACCATCCTCTGAAATTTCCTTCTCAATATATGTATGATCAATTGTAGTGATGGCAGTATTTTTCTACAGAAATCGTGTTGCTGCCTCATTACTTTTCTTCCCACTCTTAGCATTATGGAGCATTTCTTTTGTAAGGATACAGAATTCTTAAAATGATCTTTTCAAGGATCACTCCATTATCTACTCTATTACACAAAAACAACGTGCAATGAAATAAGGTTATATTCTTTTACCATTCCACATAGAACTAGATGAAGCCAATGGTAGATTCACAAAATTACAACATACATAAATTACACATCTTTTCTGAACCGTCTCGACACACCTTAGTAATAAAGGCCCAGTTCTCTGAAATTTTGGTTTTTGAAAAAGTGGTTATTTTATTAGCAGTGTCTTGCTAATACGCTTCTAACGAGGTATCAACCACTTCCTCATTTTATGTTATGGCCACGTTATGTCCAAAAAAGGCGGGGTTTTTTAAAAGTTTTTTTTAGAATATGCCCAAATATGGTAATTAGAGCCTAGTCACCTGAAATTTAAATTTTTTCAAAAAAAGGTTATTGCATCAGAAGTGTCTTGCTAAATACGCTTCCAACAAAGTATCAACCATCTTTTCGCTTGAAGTTTTGTTGAATTGTTTCCCATTTTTAGCATTCTGGGCATAATGTGCACTGGTTTACCAGACAGCTATAACATTGCCGTTTTCAAGTCCAATATAAACAAATTCTTGTTGAGCCGTACTCTTAAATAGTCAACTTCTGATTAGTTACAGCCATCATTACTAATCTCCTCAGTGTTTCATCGTCCACCTGTCAAACTCAATAACCCTTACTCTTGGGTGGCCTGCGGATCTTGATTAGCAGTGACTCGATAAAAAAAAAAAAAAAGCAAAAAAAAAAAACCAACCTAAATATTACTGGAAACAACCTGTAGTAGAAAAGCATTATCAAACAAATAACAGACATTTCATACAAATTAAAATTAAAATTCATTGAAACTGTTTAGTAAACCAAATAAGAAAATGTCTGTGAAGAAACAAAAGGTCCTGCTTCCTTCCATGGGGTCATACAAGGAATTGAGTCGAGTAGTAGCAGTGGTGGTCGTGTGTACAAACAGGTGTTGCTGCTTGTCACCTGTTGTCTTTGTTTTTTTTGCTGATAATATTGATGATAAGCAACAAGACGATTGGGTGAGGGTGTCTTATGACCTTGCTGCTGCTTGGGAGATATCTGGTAGCTCGAGAACTAAGGTTCATTTTTCCCATATCCAGAAGACAAGAAGAGTCTGAGGGAGAGGGGTGGGTGGTTGTGGCGGTCGATGGATTTGTGGATGTACTCAGCTGTCTCTTTTGGCCCTCAGTCATCAACAGGATCAATCTTCTGGAGCCAATACTTGAGGTCATGATATTGGCCACTTCTGAGTCTGAGTGTCACTTGCTGTTGCTTGGTGATAGACTATTCAGCTGTTCAGCTCAGTTTCTCTCCATAACCCCCCCCCCCCGTAGATTTTCCTAACTCATTCATGCAAGAAGGGTGGTGGTTTAATTGCATGGTAGATTGCTGCTTTCCCCGCATCGTGGTGGTGGTGGTGGTGGTGGACTCTGGACGGATCTTCTTCAGTGTCTTTATTGCCAGAGACACCGCACTGACTAGGGCACCAAATAAAGGTTATCTGGCACTCATTGCTACTGAGACTCGAAAGCCAGATCAGGATCTCACGCTCATCTTCTGTTGTTGGTGGAATTGATAGGTGAGCTGCTTAGATCTTCTGCGAGGCGGAAAGGCTATTATAAACCACTCGTACTATGGAGACCCCTTCTTCGATCAGGATTTCTTACAAAGTCTTCTTAATCGTTATCAGCTCAAATTGGAAAGAGGAGCACCATTTGCCCATAAGGATTGCAAAGGATTGTAGGATCATTTGGATGGCCGGTGGTGATGATTGATACTCCCATCGCGATAGCAAGGTATGTTAAGTCAAAGCAGTTCATCGCTCCAGTCATTCCTCTGGTCTGGTCGCCATTTTGCCTCATGAGTGTTGGTGAAGAAGGAACATTCCGACTTCTGGGCCGACAATTCTATCTTCCATTTCCGGCTGCACTCACCAATGTGGTCAGCATTTGCTGGAGTCTCCTCTACATCCTATTCAGGTCGCTGTTGTGCACCCATACTACTACATCATCAGCGAAAAATCTAACGGGGGGGAGGGGGAGGGGCGTTAATCTAGAACAAAACAGTAGGGGCTAGAGAACAGATCCCTGTAGAACATCCTGTTTAAACGTAACTTCTTTGCTTTTCGTGTCGTCTAAGGTAACCCAACTTAGATGGTTTGACAACCAGAATTGGGTCCACCAGAGCATCTTGCACAGGAATCCCTTTCAAGATATCTTCAGAAACAGCGCATCTCTCCACATCTTGTCGTAGGCTCTTGAATAATCAATGAGAGTGAGGACGTTCCTCTGCATGGGGTTCCTTTGAAAGCCATCACTGATGGATTGAGATAAGCGTAACAGCTGATCGTCTGTGCTGCACCTGTTCTGAAAACGTGCTTGGTGTTCAGAGAAAGGGTGTAGAGACTCTGCAATAAACTTTAACCTGTTCGTCACCAGATGCTTCATCACCTTTCCAATCATTGAGGTAAAGGATATGAGTCATTAGCAGTCATGGTGCTGCAGATTTTTGTCCGCCTTTTTTCGGTACTGGTCGATTGTCTGTTAGGCTTCACACCTAAGGGATTTTGTTTGTTTTTCAGGGCAGATTAAAAATTGACTACTGCCACTGGTCCAAGGTGGTGAAGGAAGCCAGGGTGAATCTTGTCAGGACCTGCTGCTTTTGCTGAGTTCAACTTCTTCAAAGCTCTTTGACTTCCCCAAGAGTGAATTCTTGTGCAACTTCTTGATCATCGTCCGGTTGCTGTAGTCATTTGTTCAGCAGCTTCTTCAAATCTCTGTCGTCCTTGTCGATTTTTAAGGAGATTACCTCCTGATACATCTTTACAAATACGTTGGCTTTCTGGACCGAACTGACATGGTCTTTGATGCCTTTAGCAATGATCTTAGATGTAGTTTGGGGCCCTGGAGTAGACCACATGTTTTTACGACCCTTTGCCGAGGTAATCTTCTTCCAAATCTCCGCTTTCCTTTCCCGTACAAGTTTTTTTTACCTCTTTGGCCTTTTGCTTAAACTCATCTGACTGAATGCTGCCCTTCATTCATAGCTCATCTCTTGATCGTTCAGCTTCCGAATTTTCTTTCAGCCGCCACTACTCATTTGTCGTCCCCCACCACCTGCAAGCCGGTATGCTGTTTTGCTGCTGCAAGAACCACTTGGCAGAAACTTTCATACATGTGGATGATATCTCTTTGCAATCAGTTTGTCTGCTTTCATCCTGAATGCTGGCAAGTCCACCTATTTCCAGTCCTACAGGAACCTCTTATTCCTTTGGGCTTTCTCTATTTGAAGATAGGATGGTGGTCCGAGGAGAGGGTGCCTGTTGAGGCCCAGTCGCACTTGCTGACTAGGGACTCTTGTACAAACATAACATCTGACCAGGAGCAGAGACCCGTTTATGCCCGAAACCACTGGGAGGTGGCCCTCGAAGTCGTTGGGAGACGTAGTCCTCCAGGCCCCAACTTTTGAATAGCTGCTGCTGCTTTGTTGTTGCATCGAACAGGGTTCCAAATATTTCTGTTAGACATTTCTAAACGTTTTTTCTTTGTTAAAAATTGGTCAAAAAAGGTGGGAGCAGATATTTTACCATAAATTTTCATAGAAAATTGAACCCCCTGCTAAAAATAGAAAATAAAAAAAGGAACTGTCCCCTTATGTTTGAAGAAAAGAGGTTGTTTACTTTTTGGTACGCCAGTATAATTTTTTAAATAGTAAAGAAAGTATTAAATTGGCAAAAAACAAAAAAACAAGCAGTAGTCGATAATTACGTGTGTTCCTATTTCCTTACCTTCCCACGAGGGCAGAGTTAGACAATAGAGAAAATCCAGCTCCCAAAAAGGGACACTCTGGATCTGGACAAGAATAAAAGTTGACTCAGTTTATAAGACTTTCTCCTCCACTGACCGTGGACAGAAAAGATGAACTGTAGTATCAGAACACATACTACACTTTTCTTTCCTTTTTCTTCTTTTTAAAAAATTAATATTGAATAAAGTTCAGTCTTAATTTGAATCCTATCGTATTCCTTTCTTTAAAAACAAAAATGCAATTTTTAAAGTTTCTCAAACTTATTTTTAAGCTAACATTCATTTTCGACTACTGCATGTGTTTTTGTTTTTTTATTAAATTATACTAATGATATTGTCATTACTATTTAAAAAATTAAACTACGTACCAAAAAGTAAAAAAAAATTTTCTTCAAACTTAAGGGGACAGTTTTTTGGGTTTTTTTTTAATTTTTACTGGTATTTTTGTTTTTTTTATTACTATTGCATGCTTACGCCTGAAAAAATTGTTTGTTTACTTTATACAAAGATTTTTTAATTATAGTTCTACTTATGTAGATTTGTGATTGTGTTAAAAAATTCAAATTTTAAATAAAACCGTCATTTGTATTTATTTAAAATTTAGTCCAAACATTTTTCTAAGAAGTAAATAAACAATTTTTTTTCAAGCTTAAGAGAGAATATTAAAACAAAAATCGATAATTTACCAAAAATAAAGTTTTAATTTCATATAATCGTTATCGCTGAAAGTTGTGACTAAATCTGCTTCATTTTTTTATTTAAAATAATACCGCAAGACGATATTGAAGTTCGATCTGACAGGCAGAGATTGCCTTGAATATGACGTAAAGGTTGTTCCGCTGACGTGCCTATTTCTAGAAAAGAAGCAGCAGCCGCAAATAGTCATGCCTTGGTCGATCCTGATTTAGTAATGCATAAATAGTATTCCCGCTTAATTGATAATTTTTTTAAATTTAGTAATTTTTATAATTTTCAACTTTAAAAAAAAATAAAACTAGTTGTTTTTTTTTTTTAAATGCAAACCTCATATTATTGTAAAAATGGCAATACACAATTAATATCTCCCTTCAAGGCAATGAATTTTAAAAAAACTTATTTCTTTGATGTTTGTCTTCCTTTCCCTCTTCCTATTTTTAAATTTAGACTATATTCTTATTTCCACTTTAGAAATGGGTACAGAGTCGTGACTTTCAAAAGCTCGGCTCTCATCTGCTAGAGTTGTTGTGTGTTTACAAGATTAAAGGTTGTTTTATTGCCGATTTATGGATGTCTCATTCTTTGAAGTTATGTTCAATATTTTATTTTATGATTCTTCTTATAAGCTCATCTCTACAGACACAGATCGAAACGAAAGGTGTAATCAAATTTCACTTTTACTTCCTCATTATGTTGAGATTTTAGTTAAAAATAACATTTCAAAAAAAAAAAATTTTTCTTAGAAAAGCTAAGTGTTTTTAGACCCCCCCCCCCATGATGGTTATAAATATGGAGATACATATGTTGGTTGTCTTTTATTCTATTTCATTCGACATTTTGACAGAGCTAGTAACAGTATTTCTATGGTATTTGTAAACTTGAATGTGTACATGACTAGATTTTGTGCTCAAGTTGTAAAACGTGGGTGCATTTCAGTTGCACTCGAATGACAACCTCTATTGGAACAGCAGACCAAGAAGAATATGCAATTTCTCTCCTGGATCTGCGTTTCTTTGGATGAAAGCGCTGACTACTTAGCTGCTTTCACACATCAGCATACTTCAAGGAAACAAAGGTAGGATTGCAGAAAATGAGCTCCTTTTACTGCAAACCTATTAAGACGACGTTTTAGTCCGATTTCAGGATAAAGTGAAAGGTACAGCTGGAAAAAGTGACGAGGCCAGTTGCCAGATTTTTAAAATGTCTCGCCCTCTAATGTCAGAGCACGTGACATTGCCGGTGACAGATACTTTCTATTCCGTTCTGTATCGCTGGACAGACTCATCCTTCACATTTAAGGTTGCTGATTTGGTGACAGATTTATCTTCAAGTACAGCAACGGGGATTCCTCAATTTGACAGTATTGCTATTAAGAATGAGGACAGAATTTCAACTTTAGAGTCAAAAATTAATGTCTTCAAGGGTTAAACTTAAAAACAGAAAATTCCTAGATGTATGTGACACTGTGAAAGCTTTAATACATCGGACAATGGAAGACGCAATGAAATTTCCAATGGGATACAAAATAACATCTCCTTCATGATTCTCCATAAAAACAAGACAAAAAGCTCATTTTGTGATGACTGTGGGGTCTGGAATATCGGTGCATCACCAAAAACGTTTTATTTAGTTTTAAAACTTTGTACATGAGGAATGGCATTTATTCTGTGAGGAGACAAATCGACAACAACAAAACTTATGTAGCATTAGAACCACAATCAGAAAAAGAGACACTGTTGGAAATACAACAGTATTATACATCACTTAAAAAAGATATTAATTATAAGAAACTAGTTAGTTAGGTTTATCATGCACCAAAGAGCTTGTCTGTAAACTTAGATTGTGCAGTATATTTAGGTTGTCACATTTTTAAGCAATAACAACACAAACAAGCTGCACGTGCGTGGTCCCCCTCTGTATGTGAGTCGATGTGGCGAGTGTAAAATGCAATAAATTTGGGCAATTTGGGGCATTTTTTACTCCCCTTTGACCCCCTGAGGGCGCGAACCAGAATTTTTCTGAGGTCAAGGATGCTCATTTTATATCCAGAACAATTGCCTCTACATTTTGGCCAAATTTTAAAAAAATTGAATGGATGGATCAAACGTTATGGGAGAAAAGGGTCATTTTTTGCCATTTTGGAGGCTTTTGATGCCCTGGGGGCACGAACCAGATTTTTTCCAAGGTCAGCGATACTTATTTTCTATTAGAAACAATTGCCTCCACATTTTGGCCAAGTTTCAGAGAAATTGGATGGATGAAAAGTTATGGGGCAAAAAATGTCATTTTTTGCCATTTCAGGGCCTTTTGACCTCCTGGGGGCTAACCAGATTTTTTTTCAAAAATCGGAGAATGTCACTTTCTAACCTGACCAAAGTTACAACTTCATGCAAAATTTCAGAGAAATTCAATGGATGGTTGCGGAGATAAATCCCAACAGATGGACAGACAGACGGACGGACGGAAATGCCTCAAAACATAGGTCCCCCGATTTTATAAATCGAGGGACCAACAAATCCATTCTTTTTAACGATATTTGCAGAAAAATTATTTTGATTCACATCGGCATTTGATGAAAAATAAAGACAAAATATGTATTTATTTTAGATCTTCGTTCTACACTCACTACAAAACACATCCATCAACCAAATAAAAATAGACTTTAAATGAATATCTTTTAGGGGAGATGGGTTTCATGCCTGTCGCTCGAAGGAGTGTCGACCTGAGTATACAGGTATTTGTGTTCCCATCCAATGCTTCTTTGGGAAGCTGGATTTTCTCCACAACAAAGCTGACCTTGTCTCTTATTTTGCCTTCATGGGGAGGCAGGTAAATTTGGTAAATATCCAGCATCACCTTCTTTTATGCGGGCGGTATGAGTAATCCTATTCCAGTCATGTAAATTATTTAGAATGAAATAGGCTTTGGCATTACCCTCAAACAACTTATTTTTTTACTGAAACTTTGTTTTAGTAAACAAAATAACATTAAAACAGTAAGCTATAACAAGTTTCACCATACACATGAAACTCCAAAATGAAAATCGATTCATGAAAGTAAACAGTAACTTATTTCCTAATGAACCTGCATATCTAAATGCTTTAATAATGTGAGTTTTATTTTTCTGATGCTTTGAACACGATTTTGGCCTTTCCTTTTGATGAATCATACTCATTGAAAATCCAAGACATATAACTGTATTTTTATTGTCTGAGTGATGATGAAATGGACCGTAAAGAACTGGATTCCTTTAAGAATAAATAAAGACATGGTCACTTGAATCTAATTTTCTATTGTTTAGCCGATGAAAGATGGCAAGGAAAATGGAACTTGGTAGTTGACCTCCAGAATACCTTGATTTTCCTTCTGGTTTTTACACAGCAGAGAGCACACCTTGTAGTGTGGAGCAAGGAAAAGAAGGTTGGGATTATGTTGGAGCTGACTGTACTCTGGGAGGATAATTTTGCAATTGCAGAAGACAAGAAGTATAAGAAATATGGTGACCTACTGACGGAATGCCATGAAAAAGGATGGAATGTGGAATACTATCATTTGGTTGTGGGAGTTCGAGGATATGTTGAGCCAAAGGTAATGAACTCACTGCAAAATCGTTTCTGTTGTACGAACACAGAAGTAAACATCTTTGTGAGAGACGTACAAGCAGCAGCGGAGAAAGCATCATACTGGATCTGGTTAAAAAGAAAGGATGAGTGTTGGACAGAAAAGTAGCTTACACCAGTACCAATACGACCTCCTGATGAAGGGGCCCCGCCACTTCAGAGATGCACTATCAATAAAATTGTCTCAGAAACGATCATACACGAAACTGTTGTTTATGTTGAATTCTTGGAATGTATGTAAATGAATGTCATAAATTTGTTTACCTCGGAACTATAATATATATATATATATATATATATATATATATATATACTGATTGGTTGCATTCCAATGACTCCCCCAAAAAATCATTCCACAATCATAATTTTTTATTTCATTATTTCGGTGAATGCCTATATTTTTTCTTTTTGTCTTATGCGCGTTTCGCAACCTGGTAAGAAAAATACCGGCTGCTCTTCAGAGTTAATCAATCAACAATAAAAGAACAAGCACTTTATTCCCACACAAAAAAGGAAGAAAGGTGGTCAACAAAGGTAAGAAGAGCAGCAAGCCAAAATAACACAAAAAAACTCACATTAAAAATGACAATCAGAGAATCCCCCCCCAACATTTGACACGACATAAGCCGATTATCAGGCCGTCATCTTGGAAAAAAAAAAATGAAATATTTTAAATCTCCATGATATAAGTGAATACTGCAGGTGAAATTTTGTAATCATACTCCAAAAATTCAACATCAATAGATATTATTGTGTAAATATACGCATACTAGCATAGTTGCTCGGATCCTGGAAAAGAAAGTGGCATAGTTTTAAAAAAGTGTAACATCTTTCTTTTAAAACCTCTCACTCAATCAATCTTCTTTCTAATTCATTGTGCAAACTTTTACAATTTCTTAATAAATGTAATAGAAAATAAACGATGATCAGCAACTGATTGTTTGATTTAGTTTTAGTGTTTTTCGAACATTTACCAGTAAGAATAAAAGAAAGTGATCCAATGGGTAAAGGGGCGTCTAAAACTGTTAAAATCTTACCTGAAAAAAGATGAAATAAAATTCAAGTTAACATAACAATGGACTAAAAAAGAATATTAAAAGAAACAAGTTTTACTCTACTATGAAGACTTTTATTGGATAAATTCTTGAAATTTTATTTTCAGAAATTTGTATAAGTGAATGAACACAAAAAATTGATTTTTTTTTTTTTATTATTTTTTTTTTTTTAATTTTTTTTTTAAAGACTTATTATGCAACGTTATTTATGACAACTGGCTTTTCAATTAAGATCTACAATGAACAATTAAGCATTTAAGCAGAGTGTTAAAACATATTTCAGGTGAACACTGCTCAGCAACAATAGTATATGGGTGAAGAAAGGTAAAAGCACTAATTTTTAGGCCACGATGAACAGTTTTGATGGAGCAGAAGTATTCTCATAATAAACCAATTCTCCTCAAAGAAAACGTTGGAATATACAGAGATGACGGTCTAATTAGTTTATACAACACACACAGTAGAATAGCAGACACCAAAAGTAAACAAATAATCCAAATACTACAAAACGACGAACATAGGCTTTGACATAAAAATAGTGATAAACTTAAGAGGTAAATTTCATTTTCTTTTCAAATTAAACAAAGGAACCTACAAACCATACAAAATACCCAATAACACACCTTTATACATTAACAAATGCTCAAACCACCCACCTACATACAGTGTTCAAGCAAATCGGTAGAACACAGAATATCCGGTAATTTCAGTAATAAATTTAACCGACACAAAATAGAGTACGAAACTGCCTAAAAAATAGCCGACTCATGGATAGTTTAAGATACAAGGAAAGCACAAACATATATAGACAGAAACCGTCACGTCATTTTGTTCAACCAACCCTATAATAGTGAAGTAATCACACCAAAAGGTAAAATATTCTTTAAACGAATAAACGTTTCCCCTGAGACAGCACACTTCACAAAGCTATAAATAGGAACAATATTATGGTTACTTCCTTCTGCACTGATAACATGCAAGCTATAGTAAGGAAACATAACTTTAAAATATTAAATAGCTATAACAAAAACAGCAACAATAATAATACTGAAAATAGAACTTGCTTATGCAACTGAAAAACCAGAACTAACTGCCCTTTGAGGAATAAGTGCTTGATAAATAATTTAGTATATAAAGCCACTATGTGCAACAACACCAACAATGAAGGAATAATGTACATAGGTGTCACATGTGTACATTCAAAGCTAGATACACCTACTATATGATGACCCTCAGAAATTCAACATACAAAAGAGCACAAATCTTCCTAAGTATATACGGAACCAAAAATATAAGAGGAATATCCACACTAACATAAAATGGGAAATCATAAAGTTAGCACCATCTTGCAGCATAATGAACAGTAGGAATTATGTGCCGAGAGGAAAAATGTCAGATAATATACTCAAAACAAAAAACATGAATTCCTCGCAAAATGCATTCAAGCAAATATTCCCTCAGCCATATGAGCCCAGGCTAAATTATGATACTGCATAAAAATTAAAAATAAACAACACAAACACAGGCATGCACATGGAAAAATAATAACATATAGATAAATGAGATAATAATGATGATAATAAATAAAAGAATAATAATAAACAAACAAAATAATAAAAAGTAAATGATAAACAAATAAAAATGAGTGCAAGATAAAAATAAATACAAAAGTCAATTATCCGAAAAATTCAAATGTTAAATTAGAGTTGTTCCACATTTGACCCCCAAAAAGCAGACCTTGTCAATAAAGATGAAACTACTCCGTGAAATAAAAAAAAAATATACAGAGATTAATTAAAATCACATTCACAAATTTAAATAGAACAGAGAAAATTAGTTGGAGTTTCAATCAGCAATAAAAAAAAAAAAAAAAAAAAAAAAAAACGGAAGTGAGAGAAATAAACACAGGATCACGACAAAATCCGTGTTCCTTATCTGACAATTACTGAGAGCGTAAAACCGTGGTTATGGCCTACTAAAAAACATGTAATTCATTTAAGTGCTATATATATTATTACCGACCAATTGTGACATGTTACACAAGGAGATGTGTTATCACCAGAGGCAAATAAATAATTTTCCGGATTCAGAAAAGCGGTTATCCGTTCCTGATAGGTTTCAGATAAGATATCAATAAACACAATACTCTGAAGAAACAACAATGAAACAGAAGACTGTATAAAGTATAGTTTATTAATAAGGATATTAATAAAACATGCACAACAAGAACAGGGGGAGAATAAACCAGATAATGGCAAGGAAAAGAGGTAGTGTTCTGGCTTGGGGTAAATAAGGTTTTTAGGAACAAAGCAAAGGCAAAATGATATTATCCGTTTTCATAAAACGGATAATGTTTTGGTTTAGAATGAACAAAGTCTCTGTGAATTTAAAAAAAAAAAACAATTCAAAAAGTACTTTTTGGAGGAGATGAACGCTAGTCGATTGAGAAATTAATATTTTTTCAATCAGAAAGAATGGGGAATGTTCAATTATGTGATTGAGATGATCGTCGGGGGGAGTTCGAAGTTCAAAGAATATCTTTGTAATAATAAAATGCAATAACAATTAAGTAAGGAATGTCTGTGATGTAGATTGATATAAGTTATGCAAACAAAGAAACTATTGGAGATAAAGATAAATTTTGTTAGAAAGAGAGGAGCAAGTGAAGAAGTCAGAGTTGGTTGTTGTTGTTGTTGTTGTAGAGTAGTGAGTTACACACACAGCTAAAGACCAAAACACCTACATAAACTGTGTTTCTCGCTTTATTGCACATCATAATATTGTTAATAACTTCAATAATATAAATCGCACAAGTTTGAAATTTTGCACACTGAAAGAGTGCTCCTAAGTAGGTAAGATACCAAAATATTTTGCAAATCTATACCATATTTCTAAAGTTATAGACATTTATGCATTTGTTAGCCACTTTCACTGTTTCTTGCTTTATTGTAGGTTTGTAAAAATGCCCCAAAATCAACGTTTGACTGCTACTGAAAGGCAAAGGGTTGTAGCTGGCATTGCAGAAGGACTGACACTTCTGGATTTAGCCAAGGAACTGGAAGGGATAAGAGAACCTTGGTTTCTTTTGTGGAGAAGCCCAACACTGCACCAAAGAAAGATAAAGGTACAAGAAGGAGCATTTCCCCTCGCGATATGCGAAAAATACGCAGACAGATCATTAGGGAACCAAATGGCACTAGCGCCTCCATTTTTGACAAAGCTGGCGTTGTTCCGATGTCCAGGAAGACCAGATGCAGTGTCTTGAATGAGATGGGCAGGAACGTGAAGCCCATTTCCAGGCATCCCTTGAACAAAATCCATAAGGGAAAACGCATTGCGTTGGCAGAAAAATACATGAAAACGGACTTCCAACAGGTTCTATTCACAGATGAAGCTAGAGCCACACTTGATGGTCCGGATGGATGGGCTAAAGTTTGGAGTCCTACCGGAGCTGCTATCTAACATCGCGTTCATCACCAACAAGGTGGCGGGGGAGTTATGTTTTGGGTGGGTATCATAGGTGATAAATTAATTGGACCTTTCCAAGTGCCAGAGGGTGTGAAACTCACAAGCCAAGCATACATATCGTTCTTAGATGAGCATTTGTTACCTTGGCTGGACGACCTGCCTTTACTTCGTCTACGTCAACTGATTTTTATGCACGACAATGCTCCATCTCATGCAGCAAAGGCTACGACTACCTTCCTCGCATCTCTGGGCATCAATGGAGAGAGTCTCATGACTTGGCCGCCTTGTTCTCCTGACTTAAACCCGATTGAGCAGCTCTGGTCAATTTTAAAGAGGAAGGTTTATGAAGGCGGACAACAATTTACATCAAAAGATGCCCTCTGGAATAAAATTGTTGATGTTGCTAGTAGCATAACACCTTCCCAAATCAACAGATTGACTTCATCTGTTGATGGGAGACTGTAGAGGGTAATTTCAAAAAATGGGAGATTTGTTGATAAATGATTCAATTTTGTGGTGCATATCTGGTGATTTCTTCCTTACATTTCATTCATATTGTTACTTATGATTTAAATGATTAAAATAATTAACCCTGCTAAGTCAATGTTTTTTTTCATCACCTAGGGACTGTTTTTAACAAACCTGCAATAAAGCAAGAAACAGTAAAAATGGCTAACAAATACATAAATGTCTATAACTTTAGAAATATAGTATAGATTTGCAAAATATTTTGGTATCTTACCTACTTAGGAGCACTCTTTCAGTGCAAAATTTCAAACTTGTGCGATTTATATTATTGAAGTTATTAACGATATTATGATGTGCAATACAGCGAGAAACACAGTTTACACTTGAGTGAACACTGTCACACAACAGGTTTTCTAGTAGTAAGGGAATACGACAGACAAATGATGAGAGCACTTAGCAGAAAAAAAAAATTGGAGAATAAACTTTCACGCGTATGTATTTTGTGTTTTCGTGACTACTAACTCCTGAAAACAAATAACTACAATCAAACAAGACAAACAACAACTATATAGGCTGGTGCTACGTTGAGTGTAATTAACCAACAACACATTTCTTCACATTCCAGCGTCGTTCATCCCATGGAAACTCGCTTCCCTCTTGGCTAATGACTCCTGGACCCGTACTGCTAAGGAAGTTTGTAAGGAACAACAAAAACGAACCTTATGTAAACCAAGTTGAGCTCCCTAACAGTAACCTGACCTATGCAAACATTAGGTACCCAGATGGACGAAACTCTATTGTGTCTGTTCGTGACGTAGCATCTTGTCCCGAAGCCAGACAATCTCAAGATCTCCTATTGAGGAACAAGAGAGAGAGGGAACCATTTTGTGCCAGTACATGATAATATACAATACCATAACAGGGGCTATGATGACGCATTGGCCCTGTCTGAACTAAGACGATCCAGTCGGGTACCTAAGCCTCCCAATCACATAACAAACACTCTTTTGGGGTTGGTTAGAAAGTATTATGATTTGGGTGTGCTCCCATGCGCACTTGTATCAAAGAACCATAAAAATTTGTTTTTAAAGTTAAAGATTTCCATTCGCCACTTCTATAAATATAACAGTCGGGTCCCTCAGATTTTTTTGCGTGCTGCATAATTGCCTATCTTAACTGTGAAAACATTTTTCTTGTTTTTATTTTTTCCCAATCTGACTGTCCCGATGGATGGAGAATGTTTAAACAACAATTTTACCTTTACTAATGCCTAAAATATTGGAGATAAAGATACACTGATTCTCAAAGTTAACCAACATTTGTTTAGATTCTGATGGTGCTATGATGTCATTTCAGTCTACTTTGATTTTTAAGCTTATTAATATATAAGTGTGATTGGGATTTTTTGGGGTTCTCAATCTTATGAACACATCCTGAAACGTGTGTGTGTGAATGTCTTTTACTCATCTTCAAATCGAAAAGGTGTTGCAGCAGAAATTAAGAAATTCAAACAAGAAATATTTTTTCTATAACTAGCTTACAATTTATTGCAATTAGAATGTCGACATTACTTGGTTACATGACGGCATTACAGATGCATTTAACTCCCCAACCACAGATGGCGGAGCAAAAGGCGTAATGTCTGTTACTTCAATTGTCAAGTCTATTCTCATGTTTTTCTATCTCCTCTCTCAACCGGTGACGTAATTTTGCAATTGTTTTTAATAAATTTCTCATGTTTACAATTTCCTTTTTTAGTCTCAAACTTGAAATAATCAAAATAATCAGCCGTAGTTCAAACGTGACACCTACCCACACCTCTGACCTACCCACGTTACCATCTAGGTTATAATACTCATTCACTATCCTGCATTTTTTGATAACCCTGGGTAATTTAGTTACATTAGTAGTTTTATTTTTAATTTTCATTGTTTTTTTTGTTGTTTTTTTTCTTTTCTAGATCATTCAAATTTAACGGACTGAAATGTAATGTTGGTGATTATATATATATTGCTAATGAAAACAGTGAAGATGATACAAGTATGGCACATATCGCTGAAATTAAGGACCTTTTTGAAAAATCGAAAGGTAAGTTGGACACAAAATCATTTTGTTGCCAATCTATTAAAAAGTATCTATTATTATAACAGTACAACTCATATTGTTGTTACTTTTGTAGGTATATTATTATCATTCTGTTTGTATTTAAATCTGTACGTGTATGAAGAAATGTTTGTCTGTCCTCCTCTCACAAGAACAAAACTGACATTTTTTTATGATGGTTGTAATAATTTTCTCATTTCTTTTGTCTTGCAGGTACTCACCGCGGTACTCGACATATTGCTGTTGTCGTTTGGTTCTGGAGAGAGGCTGAACTACCATCACATTTGCTAAAGAAATACAATCTCAAAATAGCTCCAAATGAATTGCTGTTGAACACTGCAACAAGTCTTGATGCAGAGATTGATGTTGAAACAATCATTGGAAAATGCAAGGCAAAAAATCCAATTCCTTATTTTTATTTAAAGATTTTTTTTTAAAGATTTTTTTTTTTTAATTTCATTTTAAGGACTGAAATATAACATTCTTATAACGTTCTTTTACTCTTTTTATGGTGCTTATTTTACCCTTCTAACGTTTTCCGGCGCCTTTTTACGTTTTGTAGAAAAAAAATGTTTTAAAGCCATCTAAATGAAAATTCAACATTGGCTTATAGATTCTATTTTCTAAGTTAATCATTATGGCAGTTCTAACTATATTTTTTTCTTTGACAGCATTTATTTGTCAATTAAATAAAATCATTATTGAACTCTTTTTCACTATTTTTTTACCAGATTGAGTATTGCCAAGTGGATGAATTAAAGTACTCCAAGAAGGCTGCCCACCCAGCTGATTTGTATCATGTTGCTCGGACTAGTGATGGTCGTTGCATCAAGGAACTGGCCGCTCGACCAAAGGGCAAGATCAAGTCGAATGGTAAAAGTTCAAATTCCAAATATCAAGATGATTCTGATTCCGAGAGTTCTATTTCCGAATTTGAAAGGAAAACAAGCAAGTGTTTTACTCCTTCCCAAAGATTAAAGGAAAAAGAATCCCGGGAGTCTCCAGTTGTCCCTCTGCAAGGAAGCATTTTAAAAAAAGATCAGCCTAAATCAGGTCAGGTTCTCCTGTTTTTATATAATTTCAAATTCTTTTTTAATTTTTTTTTTTATTGCAGTTACGAATGCAAACCATAGATCAGGTAATTTTGGGAGATGGGGAGTTATTAGTGCAGTGTTCCGTACTTCCCTCACCATTGTTATTTATTTTTCGACTATGTTTCGATCAATCACCCCAATCGTTATTCATATGTATTGTTCATATATGGTAATGTTTTTCCTGTCAGCATCCTGATCATCATATTCTGTTTAATGTCCATTTTACATGTTGGCATGTGTTGGATGGCTTTTAGAAATTGACTTTCAAACTAATCTATCTCTGGATAGGTCTTTATTTATCCCTCTTTCTCTAAAGTCCATCTTTATCACTTCCTTCCCTGTTTTCCTTGGCCTTTCTCTGTGAACTCACCCTGCTACCTTGACTGTTTTATATCTAACACAAAAACTCTCATCCATTCTTTCAACATGACCATACCATCAAAGGCTACGCTTCTGCACACATCTCTCTATACTGTCCAGATTTAATATTCCTCTGAGGTCATAAAATCTAAGCCTTTCCTTGATACTCGTATTACATATTCATTGTATCATTCACATACCATTTATCTCCACGCAACACATGTCCTCAATCCTCACTGGCCAGGTTTCACTCCCATACATCATCACACTGTGTACACATGCCTGATAGACACTTTCCTTGGTCGACAGTGGTATTTTAATGAGAAAAACATCACTGTGTATGAAGAATAGACTTGAAGAAGGCACATCAGTTGATGCATAATCCAAAAATGAATGTCAACGATGAAGTAAATAATCTGAATCAAAACAATTCAAATAAGAATGAAGTGTTTACTTAGATCTTTGTCTGCATCTGCTCAATAGAAGCAATAAAGTCCAAAGTTTTGGTAAATCATGGTTCAGAGTAATCAAGCTCAAAGAGAAATGAGCAGAGCTTAGAGTTCCAACGTCGAACTCACTTAGCAGAGTTAGCAAGCCTCCTGCTACGAGTCTAAAAATGATTGGCTTTTTCATGCCATATTGATATGTAAATCTAACACCAATTAACAATGGATATCACAGCAGACTATGGAAACGGCTAAGCAGAATTCAAATCCACCCACATTCAGTCACAACAGAATCAACAAGTTTGACTCTCATGATTCTCTTCTGCTTGTATTAGTTTCCTCCCTGATAAATCAGGTACTCATGGTATTAAGGAAGTGGTGCTATGGACCCAGATATATGTCAAAAACGAAATGCAACACAAACTCTTAGATGTAAACAAAATTTCACTTTACCTATATAAATGTATCATTCTTTATCTTGTGTCATTAATTGCTTCTTTTTTTCTTTTTTTTTTTTTTAGGTTACTTCAGGTTAGATTACTTTTACAGTGACAAGTGATTTATTTTTTAATGTTTGTGTTTTTCAGCGTAATGTGCACAGTATTATATTTCTCTATGCATATAAAAACTGTCCCATCTTAAAGAGAAAAGGCCACTTGTCAATATGGTGGGCTTAATATAATATTTTAAGATGTCTTTCACAAAAAATCCAAGTTGAAAACTTTAGTAAATCAAATTTTTGCCTATTTATCAAATTGTGTTCTCGTCTATTTTTATATTGTCCAAATCTGAGGGTTCTTTTTCATAGATTTTTATTTTAATAGTAAATCAAACTTGATCTCTAATGTGCTATGAATCATATTAAGATTCAATGAGTGAGCTGTTGAAATGAAGCTTATATGAACAGTTACGTTTCTGTGTCATTTTTGTACCTTTTGTTTTTTCAAGAGGTAATGAGATTTTGCCCAATTTTTAGCCTGGGTCTATCTAATAATTATTGCTTCCATTAGGTTAAATTTTCATTTATCACAAGATGACATTATATTTGTAAGGATTTTTTCACTTTTCAAGTCAAAGACTGCATTTTTAGTTATATACTGAAATTTGGCTTCTGGATCAGAGTAAACAAGATAGCAAATTCTCTAATTTCCAACAAACTTTGATCATAATTCTTATTTTGGTAGCATTGCTTATGTTTTGCAAATATCTATGTGCACACATTAAAAAATTTTAAATGTAATAAAATAACATTTTGGTTGGAGATACCTACTTTGAAATTACAGAAATTAAAAAAATAAAAATAGATGATAATATGGGGTTTCGCGTTTGGAGCAGGATTATACATGTGTACCTGTTCATATCCGGATGTGCTTAAAGAATATAAATTCACAAGAAATTATTTCAATAAATTTTACTGTACTTCCACCCCAACTTTACCCAATCAATGCTGAGTACATCCAAAGGTCTCACCCCCAAAATTGCATATAAAATATAAAAAGTAAGAATAAAAACAGAAATCTGGTACCATGCGATGGAGATAGGACAATATATATTTACTTATTAAATCCTCTAACAGCTTATGTTAAAGAAATACTTTATTTATTTGCTTAGGGTCACCATGGACCAAATTAGTGGGGGGGGGGATTACTTTCTTTTATTCTTATTGGTAAATGTTAAACAAAAACCCACTGAAACGAGATCAGTCAGCCAATGATTACTTTTTCTTTGATAATTATATTGAAGCAGTTGTGTATGAATGAGGGAACCAGTTGGAGGGAAAAGTGTTTAAAAGGAAGGTAACATGACTGAGGAGTTTTAAAAGAAAGATGTTAACACCAAATAGCCCTGCTAGTCTATAATAAATGAATTGAATGCCAAATAACAAAATTGTTTTTCTGTTTTGTAATAATGGAAATATAAATGTTATTATTGCTGATCAAATCTACCTAAAGTTTTTTTCTTTATTTTATTTGCTCTTTTTGTTTATTGTAATCAGTTTTATTCAAATCTCTAACTTTTGTCAAAACCTGGACAGTGGGAGCGTTCTGGGTCCATAACCCAAACATCACATTAAATTGGAACTATGCTCTCCTACCAACGACAAAAAACTGAAAAGAAATATGGTAATGTGAAAAAATGGTAACAGAGCATATTTGGAACTCTACAAAGAAAAAGAAAACTGTTGAATTTAGAAAAGGCTTACTTTGACTAATTTATTGATTACCTATTACTGACCTTCTTTTTTTTTCTTTTTTTTTCTGTATGTGAAGAGATTGGTCTGATGGAAGTGTGGGGGCTTTTTTATTAAGAAAGGATCAGCTGACATGACTTTAAAAATACAACTTAACATATCCTTTTAGATTTTTTTTTCTCCAGAAAGTCAGCTTCTTTTGTTTTTGTTTTTTCTTTTTTATGACATTTTGTGAAAAAAGAAATAACTAAATGTTACAAAAAAAATTTTTTTTCTAAATTTAAACAATGGAAAACAAAGTCTACCTTTTCTAAAAATTCAAACTCTTTTTTTTTTTTTCCAGAGTTCCAAGTAGTATCTACAACCATCTGTTCATACTACCATGAATTTTTCAAAACTCAAGTGTCATCTATTTTGATTTAGTTTTTTTTCATCTTACTATAATGATTTATTTATTTATTTATTTTTTTTAACTGCAGTTTGGACAGCAGAAAGTAAAAATAAAAAGTCTAAAACGTTCAAGTGTGACCAGGTGGTAGACATGCTGGATGATGTTGACTCTGACAACATGTCGGTCTTATCAGAGACATCTGAAAATTCCCAGTCTTCAATGGAGTCATTAGACCAAGTGAGATCAGTTAAGAAACAGAAGGCAGAACAGAATATGAAAACTCCAAGACCCAAGGAATCTGCAAAGCATAATCACGCTGCACTAGAATCTCCCCAGAGTCTTCCTAAAAGTGCACGCCGAGGGCTTACAAATGTATTTAAGAACCTGGAAACTACGAAGGAGAAAAAAAATAATAAAATAAGGTAAGACACTAAATTTACTTCCATTTTACAATTTTATTACGAGAGCAGATCAAAAAGTTCGGAATTTTTTTAATAGTAGTAAAAAATATCCCTCGCACCTTAATGAAAACGCTTATTTCTAGCATGCTCCAAAGAATTTTTGAAGTCATCAAAACCAGTAGAGGTAGAACTCATTATTAAATTTAGTTGTTGAATGTTTTCATACACTTTTTGTGCAATTTTGTAGAATTTTTGTCTCTGGTCTTATAATTTTGATCAAGTGTAAAATGCCTAATTTTATAAAAATGTAAATTTCTGAATAAACTCTTTAGAATGTAGCTTTTTGTTACCATAAGATTATAGTATTTGTAACCTTAAGTGGGAAGAGTTTAAAATCCTATCCTTAAAAAAAAGGTTTCTTTTAAAAGATTTTCAAGTGGTCTTAAATTTTTGATCAGGAGTGTGTATGTATGTATATATATATATATATATATATATATATGGGAAGAGAAGGATGAAGGTAATCCGACGTGATGGGAAAATGAAAAAGGAAAACCAAGAAATGGATGTTTTTTATGTGTACATCAACGTTTCGTCTTTATTTATAAGACTTCATCAGGATGATAATATAGAGAAAAAATGTCATGCAAGTACAGATACATGTAGGGTAGACATATTGGGAGGAAAAATAAAAAATAAACATTCATTTTTATTCTCCAACAAGTACGGACGTCCACCCAGTAGTGGCCATTATTTCATTTTATTTTTCCTCCCAATATGTCTACCCTACATGTATCTGTACTTGCATGACATTTTTTCTCTATATTATCATCCTGATGAAGTCTTATAAATAAAGACAAAACGTTGATGTACACATAAAAAACATCCATTTCTTGGTTTTCCTTTTTCATTTTCCCATATATATATATATATATATATGTGTATATATATTATATTATATTTATAATTTTACTGACTATGATAATAGAATTGAAATATTTATTTTCTGCATTTTGATTCTTTCAACCGAATTGTAAATAAAATAAATTACATTTCCTAATTTGAAATATTCATACAATTAATAATTATTATTATTTTTTCTTAGGAAACAAGTTGGCGTTTCAGAAGTTGTCAATTTATTGGATATGGAAGGCTCAGAAGAGGAAATGGACAGCACAGACTCTGATGATTCCATTTGTGTCTCTAAGAAGACATCTGCTAAATCAAAGGAACCTATCTCTCGGAAAAAAGATTCCAAAAGCAAAAATCAGACACCAAACTTCAAAAATGACAATGCGCCCAAAGATGAACCAAAGTCAGCCCGAAGCAAACCTGATTTGGATAACTATACATCTTTAAGATCCTCCAGATCAAAGGTAGCCAGTCAGGAGAGTCTGAAAATAAAAATTGAAAAAAATAAAAATGGAATAACCTCTGTTTCCAAAAAAGTTATAACTCCAGCAAAGAAACTGAAGATCTCCACAAGAAATCGCTCTGCAAAAACATCCAAGAAATATGAATCTGAGTCCAGTTCTGCTTACTCTACAGAAATGTCTGAAGATGATGATGATGATGATGATTTTATCTTTGAGAACAAAAGGAAAATAAGAACTTCCAAGACACCTGTGAGTAAAACCCCTGCCAAAGATTCAACCAAAACACCAAGATCATCCAAAACGTCACGTAAGGTATTTATCAGTCTTTTTTATTTTTTTATTAGTAATGTATCTGCATCGTAGCAAAACTCAATCTATATTATATGATTGTTTTTTTTTTGGGGGGGGGGGGGAGTATAGCCTCTAAAACTTCTTGACAGAATTGCATAATATTTGGCATAAAGCATACTAGAGAGGATTGGTCATAGAGTGGTAAAATATTAATACTACCGTTACTATTAAAGACAATACTTATAGGCTCCAAAACTAGAGAGCAGATTTGGCATGAAAAGCCCTTGGTATGCTGAGCATATCAAAATTATACTACTACTTAATTATTGCAGGTTAGAATTGGGTGGTACAACAATTTTAGTTTCTGTATCAGTTTCAGTGTTTTTGTCTCTTCATAGTCCTGTTTCCAGTTTGATTTCATTTTTTATTAAGTATTTTCTCTTTTTAACAAAACCATTCATTCTTTTGTGCGATAATAAGTTATTATTCTACATCTCGTTGAATTATGCCACTATTACAGTAAGGAGTTGCTCAATTTCTGCCTCAATCATTCTCTATTTTAAAGAGTTAACTGTTGAAATATAAGCTTCTATGATTCATTTATTTCATAGTTGACATTTAACTTAAAACAGTGATCATGAAGAATAAAACTTTGAATCTCCGTTCTGTTTTAATTCTTTAACATTTTTTTCAAACGTGCTTTTCTTTTCTCCTACCTAAACTGTAGAATTGAAAGTTGAAAAAAAAACATGCACGCGAAAAAAAAAAAAGATCCGAATTGTATTAACAATTCTCCAAAACACGACGACGGCAACTCTAAAAAAAATCTGACTCTCGTCAATTGGGTAACCTGACACAAAACGCTAATTCAATTTCTTTCTCCTTTTCTCGCAACGTATTGTATGTAATGTTATCATCACACGCAGTGAAGATAGTTTCTACTCTTTTTATTTCAACAAGAATTCACCCTGCAAAACAACAGTCATTCGCATAAGTGAACTATTGTCCTCACACAGAAATAACAAGATTCTATCTTGTAATCGGAACGCTCTGGGTTCAATCCCCGATGAACAACACACAGCACGACTCTCACTTTTTACCTCATGGACACGCATGATGGGTGCTACACTCCCCCCTAATCTCTTGATCACACATGATGCAGGGTGGTTGTGGCCTTTTGATTTGTGCACTTCTTCGAAGTGGGACATGCACCCCAGTTATTGCTTCTGAATTGCCCAACAAAGTTTCTGTTTCTGAATTGTCTGACAAAGTTTCTGCTTCCATATCGTCCAAATTTTCTGCTCCCGAATTTGCAGCTCCATTTTCGTGAGGATTACTGGTGCTGACCATTAATAGTTCAGCCCTAGCTGAGTCATCATTTTCCTCATCATTTTCCTCGGTAGTTGAATGGTCCACCGCCAAAGCAGGGCACAGATTGTGTATGTGATGTGGGATTCCAGCAACCAGGACAGATTGCTGACTGACCACGCCAGTCACTCGCTCCTGTTTGAATTTGTGGTACATTGACAGCCGAGCGGTTTCAATTAGGCATGATCTCCTCCATCATATGGTCCGTCCATATTTTCCTTGTTAAGTGACTGCACAAGGTCGATTCCTTTTACCTGAGCATGGTACGTGAAGATGGCATTTGCAGGTGTGGTTGCCGGAAACACGCCATCCTTCGGCATCACATTGTACCAGTATGTTGCTTCCCCAATGGAGCACTTCTTCTTGGCAGTAATTCTCTTTATGCTGTGGTGGCTTCTTTCCGCGATGCCATTGTCTGATAGTACATATGCATAGCCGCAGTTGAGCTCCACATTCACACAAAAACTGTCTGGCTGCAAGGCTGGGTCATTATTGACCAAAATCTCATACGGTGCTGCTCCCCTTTCGTAATAGACAATAATTGCCAAATAACGTTTGCCAAGTTTTGTTGTGCAGTTGGCCGCTAAACCGCAAAACAGGTGGGTCCACAGTCAATTAGAGTAAGAAAGTGGTTGCGATTATAATAGGTAATATCCATTCCAACCCTTTGCCATGTATCATTTGCTTCCAGTCATCTCTTTGCCACCATGCTGGTCAATTGACTGACATATCTCACAATGCTTGATGACTTGTTTGACCGCTGATTTGGCCACTGGTGGGTCTATGCATCTCACGAAATACGGAGTCATCTTGACGCCTGGATGGCCGCTCTGCATGTGAATGTCTTCTATCTGCTGCTGGTTCATCACGCTCACTGTAGCAGTGCATGTTTGACCAATGGGCTCAGCACTCACCTTTACGGCATTGTACCATTTATGAGGCACTCTTGTCAGTGAGGTTACAATATGACGGGACCAATGTTACACTGACTACCAGGTCATACTCAGAAACTAGACTCTTCAAAGTATCTAACCTTCGTCTTATCAGCATCTTGCTTGCTGCTTTGATGCGTATTCTTGCTTTCCTGGTCAGTGTATCTGACATCCAGTAATAGACACAAAGGAAATCAGTATGCAGGTGCAACCTCTTTGCTTGCAACTGTAGTGCTAAGCTAATACCTTTCATCACGGCATCTAACTCTGCCAGGTTGATGTGCTGGGCATTGTTCGCAGGCTGAAGCCAACAGGCGTCCTCCAATGGCTCCATCTTTCTCCAACAGAACTCCTAACGCTAGTGAATTGATGTCGACCCATTGATACACCACTCTCATCGGGTAAAGTCCTCATGTATTGCTCTCTCAACACTTTCTGCAATCATTCGGGTGAGAAAGGTATCACTTATTTGATTGCCCCATCTTTTGGTTAGCGCATTCGCCCTGTGTTATGCCTACTGTCATGCGAAGCCAGACACACACTGGCAGGTGTCCCACGAGTTTTCCACACAAGGAAAAAATAATCCATCTTTGAGAACTTCAGGGATGCCTGAGATCACATTTCTTTGTTTCCATCACAGGGTGCCATTCTACAAACCACACTTGGTCCTTGCACTTTAGACTAAACTGCTAATTTTGCTTGAATGTGTGGAAAACTTGTGGGACACCTGCCAGTGTGTCGCTGACTTGACATCTTCATTGATGTAAATGTCGTGGAGGTAAGCTGATGTCGCCTTTTCGACGGTTTCCTCCCGGGATAATGCACCACTGATGATAGTCTTCATGATCTGCGGCACCACATTCAACCAAAAACCCAGTCAAGTTAGACAGTATCTTTTGCCATGAAATACCACCATCTGGAATGGCCATGAAGTTTTGTTGACCCGCACCTGCAGATAGGCCTTCCTCAGATCAAATAATGATACATTCGATCCTTTCTGGTGCCACTCCCTTAACTTGTTCACACATACATCGGCATCAGCCATGCAAGCCTCTATATATTGATTGAGTTCACGGTAGTCCATGAATGGTCACACCTTTTACTTGTTATGTTGTACCACTGCCATTAAAGGATAAGATCTTTTGGAGGTCCAACCTCTTGGTTTGGGTATGGGATCAACCAGCCATCTTTGATCCAGGTGTCAAGCTCTTGTTCATATGCGGCCCTTACATACAGGGTACTGTGTGACGCCATTCCATAGCTTAGTTGGTACTTTATTATCCGTCTATTTCCACAACGTAGTCCAGATCTTTTGGCATTGGCTGAATTCTACTTTTCAAAAGTCAGATTCCTGAATTGTAGTAACAATTCTCAAAAACACGACAACGCCAACTCTCAAAAAAATCCAACTCTCGTTAATCGGGTAACCCGACACAAAATGCTAATTCAATTTCTTTCTCCTTTTCGTGCTTAACACTCGACGTATCGTAATGTTTTCTTCACACGCGGGGAGAAAAATTTCTACTCTTTATTTCAATGAGAATTCGCCCATGCAAAACAATGGTCATTTGCATAAGTGAACTCTTGTAATCGAAACGCTCTGGTTCAATCTCCGATGAACGACACACTGCGCAACCCTCACTCTTTTACCTCGTGGACCCACATGATGGCTGCTACATAAAAAACAGAAAATAACAAAAGCAATTTGAAGTAAATTAAATGTTGTCTCTGTTGTCACTTTTTTTTTCCAGATTGGAACTCCTTGTATTCCTGAACGGAAGACAAAAGCACACCAACGAGAGGATCTGTTTGAGATTGCCAGATCCAGGTATGTTATTTTTTATGGTACTTACATTTTGAAAAAAAAAAAATCTTACAAATGGGTTTGTCTGAATTGTTGGAATAAGGAGCAAAAAAAAAAAAATCTTACAAATGGGTTTGTCTGAATTGTTGGAATAAGGAGCATCTCCTACTATTATTATTATTATTATTATTATTATTATTCAAACTATTATGTTCCAGCCGATGTGCACTTCATTAATGGTCACGTTTTTCCCATATTTAAATATTGTTTTTGATTATTAATGTATGCTGATGGTTTCTATGTATTTGAATACGATTAGCTGATTATTTCGAAATTTATTTTTAAATTAATAAACACTTGGTTGGAAAGTAGAAATAGAAATACAAATATTGAGCAGACTAGTCGGAAGAAAAAAAATAATAAGTATGATTTTCTTTCTAGAATTTATAATTCAAATTCTATCCATTCACATCTCATCATTAAATAATTTTTACCTTGAAAGTAATATTCACTATATTTTGATCCATTAATAATTTCAATTTATTTTTTTCTTGGGATTTCAAAAATCTTTTTTGTTATCTTTAATGACTTATAATTAAGGATGGAAATTGTCTGTCTATTAAAATTGGTGTCTATCTTCTCTTTTTCTTTCTTTCTTTGAAGACTCCATGTTTCCGCAGTTCCAGAGACTCTGCCTTGTCGAGAAAATGAGTTTTCTGATATTTATTCTTTTGTCGAGAGTAAGATTCTAGATGGAACTGGAGGGTAAGAAATTTCTATCATTTTTGACGATATTGCTTTTGGAAAATGGTGTTTACTCATGTTGAATATTTACCTTTACTGTAAAAATGTTAATTTTCTCTGAAATTTCTTCTTTAAATGACAATAAAAAAACTGACTGACTGCTGCACAAGACAAGTTCATCTATACGCCTCTTTTTTTCCTGGTAACAAATGGGAAAAAAGACAGACAAAACTTGCTTGTGAATCAAAGAATCGAAATTTATTTACAAATAAATGGGAAGAAAATAGGTTAAAATAAGAAAATAGGTAGACATGCATATTTGTCCATATGTCATTTAAAAAGAAAAAGTAACAAACAAAAGTACTCACAGTTCACAATAAATATTTTTTTTTTTACAGACGTGAAAATTCTGTTTTTACAGACGTAGACATTCTCTGGTATATTTTTTTTATTTCGCTCATCAGTGGCGATAAAACTTGTCTTGAAAATGTTCTTTCATTTTGCTCGGAAAAAGGCGCCAAGCAGACGACATCTAGTTCTTTGGGTTTTTTTTTATTATTCAAGTAATAATTTTACAAATATTACTAGTGTTTCTGAAAATCAAAAACTTATTATTTTCTAACTTAATTAATTCTTATATTAATTTTTATAAATAATTATAACTTCCCTTTTTATATATAAAATGTTCATTTCTGGACTACAGAGTTCCAATCAAAACAAACCTACGATGACTTTTTTCGTTTACCTCTCTGATAAACGAATATTGAATTCAATAAATCTTTTTAATCTCGTAGTCCTTCTGACTAAATAATAAATATTATCGATTCTATGTCGATATTTTTCAATCAATTCTTTAAAACAATTAGTCTTTCTCTTTTAGACTATGTAAAATCCACGCATCTTTGTTGTGATCATATTTTTCAATAACAACTTATCGTCATAAGTTATCCTCATAAACAATGGTTTATATTTGAGTTTTTCAAATACAACCTTATAATTCTAGGATCTCTTCCTCGAATTATGATTAAAATAGTCATCAAATTAAAAAGATATTGTCTGTAGTCCAAATTAAATACACATCGTAACTAAGAGATAAATATCTCAAATCCACTACGTTATTTTTAATAAATCTTTAAAATTATTAGTTAAATTAATTTTCGACATAATAATGTTGATTTCACATAAACGGGAGTTATCTAATTAATTAACGAGGGCACAATTTTCCCAAGGAAAGAAAATTCTGTCCACGGAGACAAATTAGATGTTAACAAGTCAACATCTCGAATTTATCTGAAGATTATCTTCAAAATATTTTAGCGAGAAAAATGCTATCAGCCTTGTTTACCATTAGAAACTGACACGTCACTCAAATTGACCAATCAGACGACGAGCCTGAGATTCAATGAAAAATATGTTGTCTGCTCTAAACAATTTAGGCGCCGATGAACCAAAACTTGAATTCGTTAAAAAACGAATCTTACAAACATTATCACTGAGCATTTTTAATAAAAATGAAACATGGCCACTTTCTAAAAAATAAATTCTCAAATTACTTCAAATATATGCTTTATTGTAGTATTCTCAGCCTGTCAGCCATTAGCGTGTGACATTGACGAATTCGTACTTTAATTCTTGCTTATTTCTGGGCCAATTTTTTAAGATAGGAAAGAAAAGAAAATAGTCTTTCCAAATATGTAATTTATATGTGTTTTTATCCATTGAATTATTTTTAACAGCTAGTTAAAACGGTATTTACTTCGAACAACCAAGAATTAGAAATATGAATATTTTTTTCGAGACTCAATTTTACACGTTAGTTTGTTTTTTCAAAGTTAAAGCAGCCAATCTTTATCAATATTCTTGAA
The DNA here is from genome assembly GCA_963556195.1 of Sepiola atlantica. NCBI lineage: Eukaryota > Metazoa > Mollusca > Cephalopoda > Sepiida > Sepiolidae > Sepiola > Sepiola atlantica. The sequence goes on along the minus strand of OY744521.1, from coordinate 182,750,352 downwards.
ATTGTACACCCAATCAGAACACACCTTAAACTACAACTAGAAACTTGTATTTTTCTTCTCCGATCAGTTGAAGAGGAAATACAACCAAGTAAACTTAACAGATGTTCCTTAAAAAAATCATATGGTATGCAAAAAATGCTCCACTAGAAGATAGTCTTAGTCTCAGAATTATTTTGATGTATAATATGTGAAATTTTAATAATGCTTTTGAAACTTTCAATTTTGGAAAAAAAGCGAACTTAAAAATTACAAGTATTTTAAGTAAAGAAATGCCAGCACATGAGAGGAAAAAAAGAAAGAAAGAAGAAAAAATTGTAGTGCCTCCCCACCCCTCTCTCGCTTGCTTGTCTTTTGAAACAGTCTTTTTTCACGAACTTACTAAAAATGTTTGAAAGTCTGTCGTTTAATGTTATAGATTATCACTGTCAACAAAGGGAAGAGTCTATCAGGCATGTGTACACAGTGTGATGTGTGAAAGTTGAGGACATGCGTTGCATGGAGAAAAATGATATAAAAATCATATGATGTATATGTAATGTGAGTCTTGAAGACAGGCTTAGTTTTGATGACCTCAGAGGAAGATGAGATCTGGACAGTATAGGGAGATGTCTGCAAAACAGGAAACTTTAATGGTATGGCCACGTTGAAAGAATGGATGAGAGTTCTTGGGTCAGATGTAAGACAGTTAAGGTAGCAGATTCAGTTCACAGGGAAAACCAAAGAAAACATGGGAGAAAGTGATAAAAATGGACACGAGGGAAAGAGAAATAAATAAAGACTTGGCAGAGATAGGCTACTTTGGAACTCAATTTCTTAAAGCCGTCCCATGCACACCAGAATGTAAAGCGGACGTTAAACCAAGTATGATGATGATGACGACGACTCAAATCATAGTTAAAATCTTCCATGCATTTGAAACTTATTTGGTGACTTTTGAACTCTAACATATTCATTATAGATCAAATCATAAATCTAACAGAGTTTGAAAGAATTATGTCAAACTTCTTGCTTGCATCTCTCTTGAGTTTCTCATAATGGATGTGATTCCTTTTAAATGATGTTTTACTATTCTATACCAATTTTTCTCTTCAGTTAACTCTTAAACTTGTTTCTCTTCAGTTAACTCTTAAACTTGTTTCTCTTCAGTTAACTCTTAAACTTGTTTAGGAAAGTGGTCATCAGTCATTCTTGCCACATTCCACTCTATCTCAGACAATATGAAAAAACTTCAGTGTCATTTGTATACATTTTTCAATGTATTCCCAGTATCCACCGTAAACATTGTATGTAAAAATGTTCCAGCCCCTTTTAGATGCTTTCGGTGTGTAACCCAAGTCTCGCATGCATACAACAAGAATGACAAAATATGTTTTGTATACCTTCATTTTCAGACAATGAAAGATTTTTAAATAATCACCTATAAATAAAAATCCGTAAGGGGGAATAACTCATTTTAAATTGAAAACTATATCTTACAAAGTTACCGTATTGGATTTTCATGATCAGGACCAAATAATAGTATTTAAGCTGACACATCAAATATTACTTCTGACTAGTCAATTTTCATTTGTTATTGCTGTACTTCACTACAATTATTTCACAAATTAATTACAGTTCAGCACAGATGACTGCTAATATGAAACATATTTAAATAATCATGTAAAAATAAAAATCAGCAAGGGGAATAATTAATTTTAAATTGAACAAAATAGTAGAAATTGTTTAACTTAAGTTGGAAAATGGTCAGACAAATAAAAATTCATCATCATCATTCGATTTATTTTTAACAAGCCTTTGTCTGTCAGATTGAAGTTTTCCTCTCCAGGCTCAGCGGTCACGAGAATCACAATCCCCAGGGATGCACAGTCGCGTTTACACAAGAGAGCTTTGGTCTTTCAGCCTGCCGACTTGATGCAATGGACGTGTCTCTGACCCAGGAGATCCAGCTGGAGCTTCGCTCGACATGGCCAAGCCATCTCATCCTGCCCAGCTTAAGGACATTAGATATTTCTTTAATGCCAAGCTAAGAGAGAAGAGTCTCGAGGAGAATGACGTCTTCCGGCTTGACATCACAAATCAAAAACAAAAATGACTTCACTGCATCCTCAAATTATAATAATTACCTAATAATTGCAATTGAAAATATGAGTCCAATCAAAAACAAAATTCAATATACAGAAAATAAAATCTTAGCAATAATTAATTTTGTTGTCGTAGAAAGTTAGTTCCTTTTTGAATTCTAGCAATGGTAATAAATGTAAGTAGTTCCGGTAAACTTTGATAGGTTTATCTAAAAAGGTGCACTTCTTTGCGTGTCTTTGAAGCATGTGGTCATATGACAGTTTCTCACATTTTTATGCAGTTCTTTGCAATAGTGTTGTACTCTGCGAGATCTTTCAAGCTGGGCAGTAGGGGGCAGACCAGGCAATGTTGCATCGTATGGTCCTCCTCTCCACATTCACAGATGGTTGGGTCAGTTTTGTAGCCCCATCTATTCATAGTAACTTTTGATTGCCCCATTTCCATTCTCAGGCGGTTTAGTGTTTTCCACTGAAGCCAGGGTGCCTCTAAACCGGGAGTTCCTCAGGAGCAGGGATTCCCATGTCGTTATGAGGGGGCCATCTTCTAGCCGTCTGGTCCACAGCTGTAGTCTGGTCTCTTCTTGAGATGTTGTTGGGGTTTCGACATGGCTGAGGAAGCTTCTCCTTGACTTCAGTCTTTGGACCTTTGGTTCAGTCCATGAAAGAGATAGCATTCATCACTGTTGCCTTTGTGATTCATCCTCTTCCTGGTAACTTCTTGTCTCACATCTGAAGAAGCAATGCCAGTGAGAAAATGCAGGTTGTTCAGGTTGGTGGGCTTCAAGCAGCCAGTGATCAAGCAACAGGTGTTGTTCAATGCTGAGTCTAGGTTTTTGGCATACGTTGATCTCTCCCAAACAAGACAGGCATACTCTGCAGAGGAATAGCACAAGGCTAAGGCAGTACATCTTAGTGTGTGTGCTGTGGCTCCCCAATTGGAGTTGATCAGTTTCCCTATGATGTTTTACCGGGAGCTGACTTTCATTTTTGTCTTCTTTAAATGTTCCCTGAATGAGAGAGTGCGGTCCAGGGTTACGCCAAGGTAGACACGGTTAGTGCGATTCTCAAGTTGTATTCCAGATCACGTGATGTTTAGGGGTCAGTTGGCTCTCGGTTCCGGAGATGAAACGAGCACAATTGAGTTTTTGCAGAGTTTGCATGCAGGTGGTGAATCTCTCAGGCTGAGTTGAGGTTTGTTTCTACTGACTCAAAAGTACTCTCTTGAGATGTTACGCAAAGGTTGTCAGCATGGATGAACCGTAGTGTTCTGGCTTATTGGTTGGTCATTAGTGTAGATATTGTACGGTAATGGAGCCAGTACACTACTTTGAGGTAAGTTATTCTTTTGTCGGTGCCAGCGACTTTGTTTGTTGTTTAGGGTAACATAAAAGTGCTTGTTGTTTAAGATAGCTCTAGTTAGGTCTGTGAGTGCCAGGTCTTTTGTCAGATCCAAGATCTTTTTCAGGAGGAGGCGGTGGCTTTCAGTGTCATATGCAGCAGACAGATCAATGAAGACCGTTTTTGTTACCAGTCCTTTCTGAAACTCATCTTCGATGTGCTGAGTGAGATTCAGGAGTTGGCTAGTTGTGGATTTTCCAGGCCAGAATCTTGCTTGTTGGCAGATGATGGCTGGTTCAGCAATCTGTTGAGGATTAGGCACCTGAACAGCTTAAACAAGTGACCTAGCGGGGAGATCGGGCGGAAACTCTTTGCATGCGCTGGATCTTTGCCAGGTTTGAGAACAGTGATGATTTTGGTTTTTCTCCAAATCTTTGGAATCGTTCTGGTTAATATGCAGTTGTTCGTCAACTCAAGAATCCATTTTCGTGTTAAAGGTCCAAAGTGGTTGATCTCTGAGAATATAATTTAGACCGATGGCTTTACCAGCCTTAAGGGAACTGATGCTGATATCGAGCTCTTTAAGTAAAAACGGTTCAGTCGTTCCAGTGCTCTGGGAATATTGAAGTTGGTCTATGCTGTTTGGTAGTGCACTTCCTATTGAGTAACAACTGATGTGTAACTTGGTTGGCAGTGCTAGTGTACTGCTGTTGCATTGGAGTTGATGGATCGTTTCTGATTAGACTCCATGCCTTTTTACTGTTCTTCGTCATATCAGTTTCCTCTAACAGATTTTGCCATTTCTGTTGTCGGCTTTCTGATAGAGAGGTGATGAGTCTCTCGCTTACTTCGATGATACTTTCAGCAAAGGGGTCAGATTCATAGAGCTGTTGGTATTGTTAATATAATTTGCTGCTTTGGGCAGCGAGTCCAGGTATGTATTGAGTGCGGCAGTAAAGGTACACTGCCTCACAACAGGTAGAGAATTAAAAAGTAATTTTAGTTATGTTGAGATTCTCTTTTATAAAGGAAATGAAACCCACAGTTCGGTGTGTACGTGTGCAATTGGAATTTTATCATTTCTACAATTGACAAAACTGCCTTTTTTCAAAGAATTTTTCATTTTAGATCCTAATCAGCAGCAGCTTATGCTGGTCTGCATCTGGATTTTATTTCAAGGCAAAAATCAACAACCTAAATACACTTAACAAAAAACAATGAATTAAACATGGAATATTTCATTGACATCAGAATCATACCGTAGAGCATAAAATTATATAAAAAGTAATGACAGTCTATACATACATAATTATATTGATTTTATTTATGATTTGTTAAAACGACCAAAAGTTAAGTAAAGTGTTGTATGTGTGTTGACTTGTTTGTGAGACAGTGTGTATAAGCTGGCCCTAGATGTAGTAGTCCATGATTGTCTTGTGTTGTTTGCCAAGATGCCTCTAACTAAGCGGTCATAGTTAGATTTAGTTTGTCCACAAGAAGACTATGTAGCAGTTGATAACATTGTGTTATGACTGACATAGGTTCGTGCGGCAAGTGGAGTCTCTCACTGTTGGCTGTGCTTGGGTTCTCACTTATGTAGACGTGCTTAGTTCTCAGGGCGACTTTTTTTGCTTGAAAATCTGGTATCAATTGAGATTAAGTATTTTGATAGAATGGACCAATCAATATTAAGTATTTCAGCGAAAAAACATTGAATACTTTAGAGACAATTTCTATGTTGCTGTCGTTGTTACTACCATGGAATTGTGGACTCCCTTGCAGCATTTCTAGCTGTAAAGTAAAAAATGTTTTAGATGCATCTATAATTTCAGATGTTGTATGTCCAGGATTCTTCCAGTAATGTTGATGATATGACACTGTCATCCACTTATATGGCATTTAATCCTTGTTTTCTTCGTCTATCTCAAGTGAGCCAAGTTTTCATATGTGAGCAAATCACTTTGGATTAACCATTGACATTGAAGGAGATGTTGAATAGTTTTCCCAGGTGGAAGATTTCAGTATTAAACGATCTGACATCTTGTTTACAGACATTCTTAAATTGAAGCTGAATGTGGCTAGTTTTTCTTCCAGCTGACAGTTCTGCGTAGAGAATGACACTCACAATTTGTCCATCTTTCATCCTCTGGACATGGCTTATCAACGAAGACAAACCAGGATTTTTTTGTTTGTTTGTGTTTTTTTTTGCTTGTTTGTTTATATTAAAATCTCGCACATTTTTTCATTTTTTTTTCTCTTCTTTTCCCATTGCAGTTGCATGTACATATCAGGTGTACCCGGTACTGGCAAGACAGCAACCGTCATGGAAGTTCTTCGCACCTTAAGGCAATCTGCAGAAGAAGGAGATATTGGAACATTCAAATATATTTCATTGAATGGAATGAAACTTACTGAACCCCACCAAGCCTATGTGCAAATTCTATTGGTATGTAAGAAATATTTTCTTGCGTTTTAGACCCAGTTTGTTAGATTTTTCTCATTGTGTTACACTCTGTATCTATGATATAAATGAAACTATTAGTTTGCTTGAAGCATTGTGTGTAGCGTACAAATTATTATATTGTTGAAAGCCTTGATAATGCAGATTTTTAAAAATAAAATAACTTCAATGTTAACAGTTATTAATGTTTCCAATATTTTGAAAAAAATCTCTTCATTGAGAATTGTAGCCGGAATCCTCATTCGTTTTTCCTTTTTATTTTCTCTCTGTATCTGTTATTTGAATTTCCGTCCTGTTGTCATCTGACTGGTCCTTGTTTACAAGAAATGCTTGACTACAATGAAAGAAGTCTAAAAATTGTTGCCATTCTATAATGTTTCTCTTTCTCTGAGTCTTTTTTTTTATCTCCACACTTTGTCTTAAGCTCTTCTTTCCTCTCTATTATTTTTGACCAGCAACTGACTGGCCAGAAAGCTACAGCAGACCATGCTGCAGAGCTCCTTCAGAAAAGGTTCAGTGTTATGGCACCTCGCAGAGAAACAGTCGTTCTTCTCGTAGATGAGGTAAGTAGTTTTTCTTTTCCTTTCTGAATATTCTACGTCTGTCCAAAAAAGTGGATTTCTCTATAGAAAAGGTTGGTACTTTCGACCCCCCCCCCCTCTCATTATTTTTTTTTTTGAATAGGCCAAAGTTTGAGATACTTATTCTAATAGTCATAAACTCTTAAAATCTCCAACTATTCTAATAGCAAAAGGTAGGTGTTTTTAATTATATAAAATGGTACATCATGCTATTGCATGTGGCTGCCATTTTGCCTGCCTCTCTGTTAGACTAAAGTAGTACAAAGTGCTCACTATTTAAATTTTTGATGGGTCGCTAATAATGGATGGTTTGTAATGTTGTATCCTTACACCCATAATAGTATAATGACGATGAAGTGCATCGCTATTTAATTTTGTGATTTTTTTTCATAATGCAAATGTTTAAGCTAACTATATGGTTCATAAGGGAATTTTGAACATTATTTTTCAGATGATATAAAAATATTTCACTCAAATTGAAAATTGTCCCTGTAGATGTGAGACAGGAAGTTACCAGGAAGAGTATGGATCACAAAGGCTAACAGTGATGAACGCTATCTCTTTCATGGACGTGAACCAATGACTAAAGTCAAGAAGTAGCTTCTTCAGCCAAGTTTAGCCCCTAACAACATCTTAGGAAGAGATCAGACTACAGCTCTGAATCAGAGAGCTAGAAAATGTCTCTCCTCTTACTGACATGGGAATTCCTCCTTCTAAGATCTTCCATCCTGGCTCAGAAACACCCTGGTTCCATTGGAAAGCACTCAATTGCCTGAGGATGGGAATGGGACGATCAAAAGTTACTATGACTAGATGGGGCTACAAAACCGCCCCAACCATCTGCGAATGTGGAGAGAAGAAATATACAATGCAACACTGCCTTGTCTGTTCTCTACTGCCCAACCAGTGCAGCTTGAAAGATCTTGCAGAGTATAACAATAATGCAAAGGATTACGTAAAAAAGTGAGAAACTGTTGTATGAGCACCTGTTTCAAAGACATGTAAAAAAAAATATCTCTCGCGCACTGGTAATTTATTGGCAAGAAAGATTTCAAAACTTTCTCCCACACAATTAGATTTTTATTATAATAGAGTAATATAATTTTGAAAGAAATTGTCTGATGAAGTTTTAAATAGCTTTAATATAAATCATTTTAAGAATAAACTGTATGAATTCCAAAATAATATAAATCTACAAAAACATTTTTATTTGATGAAATATTTAAAATTTGATCTATATAATCTGTAAAATTTCTTTTTCTTTTAAGTTGAGATGAGATTGTTGATTGAAACGAGAGATGTATAAATGAATGTTTTTACCGGACAGTCATTTGTTTGTCTGTTTGAAACATCACATAAATCTTGGCAAGTAGCCATTAGATTTTTAAGGTTATCTTGATACAGATCTTGGATTGGATTATTCGGACTACTATTCTCATCTCACTTTTTAGCTGATGTAAGCGCCAATCTCCAGATGCATCCCGTCAAACTCTGAACTCTATATGGAATTTTGAACTGAAGCCTATATTTAATCTACAGGGATAGATTGTTCTTGTTCCGTCAGCCATGATCGGATAGACGTCTAAAGTAATTTTTATCTTATTCTTAGTTAGTATCAAGATGCGAACAGTAATACAAATGATACAAACTATCAATTCTCATCTCAGAAAAATTCTGAAATACAGATATCGGATTGTTTCTATTAATCTTTGGATTTTCATCACCTTAGCAAAATGCTGTTAGTATTTTAGTGATACAAGACAAGTAACTTGATTATTTAAAATAACCCGCCCCCACCTCGTTTTTTTGTTTTGTTTTGTTTCTGTTTTTTTTAATATTTCTACATATATTAAAGCTAAAATAGGCTGTTTTATAACTTTTTTTAAACATAACATACAAATACCTGAGCATACTGAGTTCCTTGATTTGGATATTTGGGGGGGGGGGGGCAAATTCAGGCATTAAAGGTCATCAGATTTGGAAGTTTGAACTTAAAACAGTTTTCAATAGAAATACACAATTATTTACACTTCATTTTATTTCTTTTAATTTAGCTTGATCTGCTATGGACACGAAAACAAGATGTGATGTATAATATATTTGACTGGCCGACCAAACCGTATGCTCGTCTTGTGGTTTTGGCTGTCGCAAACACAATGGATTTGCCAGAAAGAATTATGATGAGCAGAGTTTCAAGTCGATTGGTAAGCCATCTTAAACATTCAACTTATTTTTTTTTTTTTATTATATTTCAGCAAAATTTACATCAATTTTTTTTTTAATAAAAAATAAAATTATAAATTTACATACAAACATATTACAACGTTTACAAGATTGTAATATTTTCTTGGTGCAACATTTTCTAGTTTAGCATCCTTATTTGGCCATTAACATATTTTTTGCTGGTTTTTGCATTTAAACTTTCTTTCTAGTAAACTATGCATTCCGTCAAGAGAATAATTTTTCGTTGTGATTCTATGAAATTGATGAATTTTTTTATGTCTTGCACTTATTTTTATGACTCTACTTTCACAGGTAATGATAAAAATCTCCATTTGGTTACATATGATAAAAATCTAATCTCAGTTCTTTCCCGGGTATTAATACAAAATCTCATCTCGGTACTTTCACATGTATTGATGATAAAAAATCTCATCTTGGTACTTTCACGGGTATTGATAAAAAAAATCTCATCTCTGTATGTTCACAGGTATTGATTAAAATAATCTCATCTCTGTATGTTCACAGGTATTGATTAAAATAATCTCATCTTGGTACTTTCACAGGTATTTATTATGAAAATATCGCATCTCGGTATTTTCACAGGTATTGATTATAAAAATATCTCATCTCTGTATTTTCACAGGTATTGATTATAAAAATATCTCATCTCTGTATTTTCACAGGTATTGATTATAAAAATATCTCATCTCTGTATTTTCACAGGTATTGATTATAAAAATATCTCATCTCTGTATTTTCACAGGTATTGATTATAAAAATATCTCATCTCTGTATTTTCACATGTATTTATTAAATATTAAATGATTTTCTTATCCCCAAACTTGTCTACTTATTTACACTACAATCCTGTAGATTTATTATCACAAAAACTTATTTTGATTTTCTTTGTTTAATTTTCTAATGCACTAGATTTCATGCTCCGCTTTTGTTATGAAATTTCTAAATGAAATTTGTTTTTCTTTTGCTGCAGGGCTTAACAAGAATGACATTCCAGCCATACACTTTCAAGCAACTTCAAGAGATTGTTATCTCTCGTTTGAAGGGACTTGAAGCGTTTGATGTAGATGCAATTCAACTTGCTGCACGGAAGGTACTTTAATCTTTTTTTTTTTTTTTTGTATACAAAACTTTTTTGTCCTAAAACCAAATGATAAAATGGCTTAAATCTTAACAGCACATAAAATGTATGAGTAATGTTTAGAAAAAAGACTGCAGAAAAAAAACTTCCTTACAAGAAGCCATTAAAAAAAAGCATGGGTAAAAGTATATTTGACCACTGTAACAACTTTGTTAATTGATAATCAAATCAAAATCAAATTGAAGTAGTAATACATTGTTCAGACTGAGAAAGGTTCCATCTACAGAGGAAACTGCCAACGGAAAAATTGAGAGAGCTTATATTAAGCTCTGTTGAATGTGTGCATGACCACTCACACTGCTACTAAGAACTTCCGTTTTTCAACCTCCCCCTCCCTTGCATATATCTGTATTATGATAGTCCTTGATAAATATTCAGAGTCTACACACGCCTCAAAGTCTGTTAGAAATTCTTTTTTCAGTACTAATTATTTGTACATATTATTTGCACAGATGTACAACATCAGAAATATAAAACGCTCCACATGTTGAGTTCTATTAGAATGTATACAAAAGAAAAGTGACAAAATTAATAAATGGAATTACATATCTCAATTATAAACATAAGTTAGAATTAAACGAGTCAATGCAACGGTATGCCAAAATAATGCGGCACTTTCTTCTTCTGTTGGCTTCCTTAAACAAGTCAACACAACGTTTCACCAAAGTAAAAAATGCGGCACTTTCTTCTTTTTTATATTTTAGCGACATCTCACACATGTTAATGAGCCATGCCAAAGCCACCCGCCACCGTTTCCTCTTAAAAAAAAAAATTAATTAAATTTTTCGCGAGTGGGCGTTTCCGGGTTCGCACAAGCAGCAAACCAAACGTCTTCTCTTCGATCGCCGCGGACAAGCATCTTGGTCCACAGCAGTCGGCTGCCTCTCTTGCTCTCCGCTACAGAAATCCTTAGGTTTAACTACTTTACTAGAAGGAAAAATGATTGGTGACTTAATTGAAACCATCAAAATAATTAACAGGGTTTCTAAATATGAAACATTTTTTTAACATCTTTTTTCACACCGGAAATTTATTTGTAAGATCTCAAACTGAATCTACCGTTTTTCTAATAGAGTAATATATTTTGAAACAGGTTACTTCATAAAGTCAAAATTAGCAATAGTGCAGAAATTTTAAAGAATAAACTGAATAATGGTAAAAGAATGAACTTACATTGGCATTTTTGGGGATCTGTCTGGTGAAATACTTTACAGAATTTAATCTGTATATTCTGTGAGGCAATGCATTAGCAGACAAGTATTTAAATTGTTTTTTATTAAAAGTTGAAATGGGGAAATTTCTGAACATACGAAATGTGCATAGCTGCATAATAAATAGTCAGCAATCTTTTTACCAAACTTGATTCGCAACACACATACACCCTCCAGTGATTGAGACAGCAATAAAATGTAGAAGAAGCAAAAAAGAATTTCATGTTGTACAACAAAAAAGAGTGAAATAAACTCATTTGTTTGTTTTTGTTACATTTTCTTCAGACTATTGTCTTCATCAAAATTGATATTTCTATTCTGATTCAGCTGATGTGCTCTCTGGTCTTCTTCAGGTGAATAGTTCATTTATGTATGGTGATGTTTTTACCATATTTAAATACGAAGCGTGTTGATTGATCAAAATAACAATGGTCTATAAGAACGTATAGAGAATAAGGTAAAATAAAAAGAAAGAATGACAGTCTATCCATACATGAATATAATTTTTACTTACGACTTGTTAGAAAAAAACAAACATAAAGAGCTAATAAGAGTTCAAAATGTCTAGACAAAGAAAGTGGTTTTGTATGTGTGTGAGACTGTGTATAAGCTGTCACTATATTTAGAAGTCCATGACTGTTTCTCATGTCTTCTGCAAGGAATCTGTATAGTAGCTAACACTGTGTTCTGACTGGCAAGAGTTTGTGTGGCAGGTTGAGTCCCTCGTTGCTGACTGTGCTTGAGTTATTGCTTATATAGTCAATACCTAACAAGTGTTTGGCTCACCGAGCAACTTTTTCTGATTGGTTGAAGTCCAATTTTGGTAACCAATCAAGATTTAGTATTTTGATAGAATGGACCAATCAGTATTAAGTATTTAAACAGATAAACATTGAATACTTTACAGAGATCGTTTTTCTGTTGTTGTTGTTGTTGCTACTATTGCTGCTGGAACAGGGTTCCACAATAAATGTTTGTGTCCTGCTTCAGCTGATTGCTTCTTATGTCCTGCAATGCACGAGTGTTCATTAATTTAAAAATAAACATCAGTATGTTGATTTGTAAGAAACATCAACATACACAAATAACAAATCATATTTAAATATGGAAACAACATTACCGGACATAAATGGTAGCAGACCTGAAGATGAGAGGATACATTAATTGAAACATGGTATAACCCTAACCCTAACCTGACGATGAGAGGACACATTGGTTGAAACATAGTATATTGATGTTGAGGGGGACAACACTCCAAGGAAAAACAATGTCAATAAAAACTCAGACGAAAATTTTGGACAAAATTCATTTATCTTCAGTTTTTAATTTCATTTTTGTTGATTATATTTTTTAACGAGAAGCGTTTTTTGTTTGTTTTAAAAAACAATCCTAAATCAAGGAATGATTTACTTTTTTTTTTTTGTTGTTTTTCAGGTTGCTGCTGTTTCAGGTGATGCAAGAAGAGCGTTAGATATTTGCCGGAGAGCAACTGAAATTGTCGAAAGCAAAAGCTGCGGAAATAAGAAAAAAGAACTTGTCAATATGTCTCATGTGAATCAAGCCTTGCAAGAAATGTTCGCATCAAGTAAAATCACAGCCATCAAGTAAGTTTTCAGTCATCTTTTCTGCTTGATGTACATAATAAAAGAAAAAGAAAATGTTGGATCAAGTGTAGATTTGCCACCCGAAATAGAAACCAGTTTCGCTTGAAACCACATCTCACTTCACTGAAACACCTCAGATGTGAACAAAGCACAAATTTTTTAATTGTCTCAGAATAGGTATCCCAAACCAAAATTTTATTTTCATTATATCAAAAAAATAAATTATGTGGACACATAGATCTTTGCAAATATAAACAATGGTACCAAAATTATTTTGGTAGCAAAATTAGTCACGAATTATGACCATTCAAAGTTTGTTCAAAATTAGAAAATTTGCCATCTTGTATGCTATTGGTCTAGAAGCCAATTTTCACGGTGTATAACTTGAAATGCAGGCTTCAAACAAGTGAAACATCCTTACAAATGTAACGTCATCTTGTAGTAAATGAAAATTAATCATAATGGAAGAAATAATTGGTCCCCCGATTTATAAAATCGGGGACTTATGTTTTGAGGCATGTCCGTCCGTCCGGATTTTTCTCCGCAACCATCCATTGAATTTCTCTGAAATTTTGCATGAAGTTGTAATTTTGGTCAGGTTAGAAAGTGACATTCCCCGATTTTTGAAAAAAAATCTGGTTAGCCCCCCAGGGGGTCAAAAGGCCCCGAAATGGCAAAAAAATGACATTTTTTGCCCCATAACTTTTCATCCATCCATTCAATTTCTCTGAAACATGGCCAAAATGTTGAGGCAATTGTTCCTAATAGAAAATAAGTATCGCTGACCTTGGAAAAAATCTGGTTCGCGCCCCCAGGGGGTCAAAAGCCCCCAAAATGACCCTTTTCTCCCATAACGTTTGATCCATCCATTCAATTTTTCTGAAACTTGGCCAAAATGTAGAGGCAATTGTTCTGGATATAAAATGAGCATCCTTGACCTCAGAAACATTATGGTTCGTGCCTCCAGGGGGTCAAGGGGGGGGGGTCAAAAATGCCCCAAATTGCCCAAATTTATTGCATTTTACACTCGCCACATCGAGTCACATACAGAAGGGGACCATGCATGCGCGGCTTGTTATTAGATAAAACCAGTATAAATATTGGACAAATTCCCCCCTCCTCGAAAAAACATGCAAAAATCACATCGAAGCTCAAATTGACTGTTCATATAAGTTTCATTTCAACAACTGATGCATTGAATCTTCTTAATATGATTCATAGCATATTAGAGATCATGCTAGAGTTTTCTTTTTATAGTAAATCAATAAAAATACTCAGATTTGGACCATGTAAATACAGGCAGAAATATAATTTGGTAATAGGGCAAAATGGATAAGAAAATAAGTCAAAAGTATACGTTACTGAAATTGCTGTAAAACAGTATCCATTAGAGGTACAAGCTTGAAACTTTGCCACTTTAATAATTTTGTGATAAGGAATTAAAAAACATGTGTGTTCCCTGTATTATGAAAAGTTCTTGTCATAGATATATTTTAAATTGGGTGAATTTATTTTGTTTTTTTACCTCACAAAAAAAGGTCTGACAACAATAAAATTTTAAAATTTGTTATACAAAAGGAATCACAAGTTGTTGTTTTTTTCTTCGGGCAAATACTTATTGTAAAGTTTTAAACTTCAAAAATTTTAAATGAGTAGAAATATTTTTATTTTCACTGACGGAACATCTATGCAGATTTAATTGTCCCCCTACAGTTCTTTTGCTTGGTGATTTGTAGTGAAAATTCTTTATAGGCTTCTGCTATAATAAAAACATCTGGAACATTCCAAATCCTACTATCACTTTAAATGGGCATTACATTAAAATCCCATCTTAGAACTTTTAACTCTTTCTTTTTCCAGGTGGCTATGGGGAAGTGTCCCACATGGCCACCCCTAGACTAACTTTGTAACTAACCTGGCTATTTTTGGTATGTTTATTTTACTGGGGAGTTTGGCGATAGAGTACCTTATAGGTAAGTCTCCGCTTCCGCTAACATTTGTATATTTTTTGTATTTGAAAATTATTAATAAAGATGTTTTATTATTTAGGGTCATTTAATGCTGAAACACAAACACCTATACTAAACAGTTAATTCTATGTTTAAGTAAACACAAGGAAATATTTAAATCATATTAGTAGGCGGTGCCGGTATTTTTAAACCAATTGCACACGCATACAATTTTATTTTTTTTTTAGAACATTTTCAACTTATATGATTTGTCCGACCAATCAACACATTTCTCAGACCTCCCCTTACACTCTCAAACACAGGTACTTTAGTTCGTAATCAATAAGGTATATAAAAAAAAAGTTTTTTCCTTTTTTTTTTTTTTTTTTCAATTGATTAAAAATCTTATTCCTGTTATCTTCCAGATCTGCTTCTGAACAAGAACAGTTATTTTTAAAAGCTGTCGTTGCTGAATTTCAACGATGTGGCCTTGAAGAAGCTGAATTTTCAAAGCTTTACACACAACATATCTCCTTATGCCGATTTGAAGGTGAGTCTACCATGTTTTGTTTGCCGGCTTTTTGGTTATACCATAAATTTTATATTTGAGGATATTTTAAGTAGATCAACCCATAAACTGAATGCGATATTATGGTGGTTGAAGTGTGAGTAGACAGACAACTGATCATGGTGAAAAGTGTTATTAGTGTACATAAGACCTACCCCCCCCCCCTTGAACCTTGTGTCTGATATATCTTTTTGAAATCATAAATATTGGATCAAAGTGTAGTATCTACACACTCTCAGCTAGTACCACCTCTGAAAGGGGATGGAGGATGGATAGATTTATTGCCTGTCGTCCTCCCTTGTCATAGAATTCAGAGGCAATTTACAGGCTATTTTTTTTGTGTTTCAACTGATCCAGAATGACCTTTTTAGCTGCAAACCCCCTCTCAAATTAAAAACCGATCTTGTGTCACACTTTGTCCTCTGTCAAGTAAACAAGTAAATAGACCATCAGATCTGTTTCTCTTTTCAAAACATTTTTCGTGGGATTGAAAAATCATTAATCATTCCAGGAGTTTTATAGAATAAATTTAAAACAAACAAAAAAATGAGTTTACTTGTTCAAAGAATTCGTGACTCGTGTAATGCCATAACAATATATATATTAAATTTTCATCAGTTATCTCTCCTTTGTTTTTTGTATTAGCTCTGAGTGATCTCCCTTGACTGCTTACACATTTCAGTTGATTAAGTACACTCGGAGAATGATATTCTAGCTTTCTTTCTGTTCGAAGATCCTCTTCGATATCGTTGTTATGCATGAAGTATTCGTAAACATGAAATTTTAAAAAATTGCTGTTGAAAAAGAAAAAAAAAATATTTGCATTTTGCAAACAAATGTTTTATGAAAACTTTTCATTTTTATTTCCAGGTCTTCCTCCACCAACATTTTCTGAATTATTTGCCATCTGTTCCTCTCTTGGTGCAATGAGGATATTGCTAACCGAACATGCTCGAGCTGATTTACAGATGAGAGTTCGGCTTAATGTTAGTCAAGATGATATTTTATTTGCTCTAAAAAACTAAAAACTAAAAAATAAAAAAATTATCAATACTGTGAAATAAATAGAAATTTACCCTCATCCAACTTTTATCCATGAAAAAAAAGAAAAAATCCAAAAATGTAAATATTTTTAATAAAAAAATTTTGCACTTAAATTAGAAATGGAAGTAAGTGTTTCCATCAAATTATCTTGTAAAATAGTCAACTTCGCTGAATTATTGAATAAAAGTATTTTTCAACAAAAGATTTGCATTGTTTTATTTTATGATAATTTTAATTTGTGAATGTTTACAACTATAAACAAATGTTGGTGTATCATATGTTAACTATCATTTGGCAAGTTTAAACTTTTGCAAAGTTATTTAGTTAGTTTTATTTGGTAATTCACTTTTTGCATCTAATTATAAAATTAATGCCTATATCAAATTTCGATTTTTGTACATTAAAAACTAAAAACAATATCACAATATTTGTTCTTACTAGCAATCGGGGGGGGGGGGTATTTGCTATTATCAGGAATGGGTGGTATTTTCTACGCACTGGAATACCCTTGTACCCTAAAATCAATTTAATTAATTTCATCCAAATACTTCAAGTAAATATTTTTAAATACTGTTTGGGAGCAAATTTTGTGAATAATAAAACTGACTGAATTTTCTCTGTAGAAAAGGTATTAATTTTGTCAAGTTAATCCCCATTAAATGGTCTTAAAATTAATAAATGTTGCGAATTTTGTGTCATTTAATGACAGTTTAAATCTCATTTAACAAATTTTCATGACATTATTTTTGTCTATTGGCTTGGATGCCTTAGAATTTTTAAAGGAGTTGGATAAAAATTTGTAACCTGATTTGAATAAAATTTAAACCCTTCTTAAAAGATACAAAATGATGCTGATTTTCAACGCCTTTGACTTCACTTGAATAAGTTCAATTTTTCACGCAGTTTTCACCATTGCAAATGTTTTTGAATCCTTTAAAGTGATTTGTAGTCCAACTTCTTTCATCAACTTCTTTCAGTTATTAATCAGCCCAAGAGTTCATCAATATTATGAATCTGTCCTGGATGGGTATTCCAGCTAGTATATAGAGTGTAATGTTGTGTTTTTATGACAGGAAAAATGAGCAGAGTGTTCAATTACATATGTAAGAGCATATATTTTTATTTTAAACAACACTATCCATTAATTTGATCATTTGATGCTATAGCGAATTAACACTGTTAGTTTGCCATATCATCGATTAAAGAATGGTTACACTTGGTATCTTTAGCCCTGTGGGCTGAGTTTCTAGTGTTTTTGCTGAGTGGAATCAGTGAACAAGTTTCTGCTTTTGAAGTGAATGGTAGGAGCTAGGATCAAAAGATGTTCAAAGATGATTCATTATTAAGCGATCGCCACAACAATTTTAGTGTTCTCAAATCTCATTGTAGCTCCTTCAGTGCGATGTTAGTTAAGACCAGAAAAACAAAATGCTGTCGATGCTGATTTGGTGCTGCTGCATGGTGATGTTTCTTTTGTTACCTCTTTTTGTTGCTGGTTCTGCTGATCAGAACGTCTTTCTTCCACCAAGTGGAGCTTCTTATTGAAAGGGAATCTCCTGGGGATGGGGGGTCTTTAACCATCAATGATTAAAGCATCCATAAAGATCTATTATTATACTAAATGCGAGTCAATCAACATTTGTTTTCTTAAGTTGTTTTTCTTATATATATTAATCACACAAATACATGCTAAAATATGTTAGTTCTGAGATTGAGTTATGTTTGGAAAAGAATTCTGTTTTAATTGTTCTTAACAGTAATTTATAATTGACTGAACAAGTCACCCATCTCTCTATATATATTTCTCTCACCCCCCTCTATCTTAATATTTCTTAATACCTCTGAGCATTTAGAGAAAGTGACTCAGCGTTGTCGTCTAATTTACATACGTGTGCCTGTACACACCACACACATGTATGTAAATTAGATGGCAAAATAAAGAGTCTCTTTACTTATATATTAGACTAAATAAAGAATAGTACTTATATGTAAGAATAATAAGGATAATAAAGAAGTAAAATAATAAATCTCTTTACTTCTATATAAGAAAAATAAACAATAATACTTTCATATAATAATAATAATAAAATAAAAGTAAAGAGATTTATTATTTTTAGTTATACAAGAAGAATATCTTAAAAAAATATGTCCCAGTTTATGAATTTTTGAATGAAATCAAAGTAGAATTGCTAGTAGTGGTTGTGACCGAATGGGTCATATGTATGTCTAGTATTCGTATAAAAATATATAGTTTTATTATATTTCATATTACATTGTCTTTACTGTGTCAGGTAGAGAGAAAACTTAAACAGGCTAACTCTCGTAGTGACTACATTGTTGTCATGAGTTTGTAAGTTGCATCTGTATGATTCACTTCCTGTCAAAGCTAACCCACACACATTGTAATCTGAAAAAAGAAACCGGTGCTATTTTAGTATAAGGGTGATGCAGTTAATTATTTTCATGTAAAAGCATTATTTTGTACTTACTCAGTCATAGTTTATCTCTCACGGCACGAAAAAGAATTTTAAAATATCAAGCAGAACTTTAATTAGAACGATTTTTCCATTTCGATGTACAACCTGTATTCGCGCCCGAGCCGACATTTTGAGAAATTCTTCAAAAGTACTAATTTGGTCACACGTGCCTACCTAGGGGACCCAATTTCGCAACACTTATCTGCCCTTAGTTAGCTAACCAGCCACTCCCAAAATGGCAGCGAGTCGACGTTTCATATCGCCCTTATGGAAATGGAAAAATCGTTCTGCTTGATATTTTTAAATTCTTTTTCGTGCCGTGAGAGATAAACTATGACTGAGTAAGTACAGAATAATGCTTATACATGAAAATAATTAACTGCATCGCCCTTATACTAAAATAGCACCAAGAAACCCTTGTAAGAGTATAACAGCAGTTAAGAGTACGTATACTGAGATGACTAGAAATCGCATTGCATCACAGAAATTAGGATCTCGTGATTTGTGGAACATATATAATAGTGTGGTGAAGAATAGGTATTCAACAATTCTTCCACTATCCAACCACCATCATGTCGCATCCCAAGCAATGGATAAGGTTGAACTGCTTTCCCAGCGGTTTGCCCTAAACTCCACCCTGGTCTCCGCAAACCATTCCCTTCCTAATTTTCTACTGCAGATGGAAACTGTACTAGATGATCTGATCATCACCCCTTCTCATGTCGTGGCTATCATAAAAAAAACCTTGACACCTCCAAAGCATCTTATCCCTGCTATAGTAATAAAGAATATGCTCTGCTGCGCTGGCTCTTATTCTCTTCAAACTCTATAACAAATACCTTGCAAAATTTAGTTTCCCTGCTAGCTTGAAAATTGCCTCTGTGGTACCAGTTTTCAAGACGTCTGGTGAAAGAACTGACGCGCAAAATTATCGTCCCATAATGCTGAACATCTCTCTGACCAACAGTATGGATTTAGGCCATCCTGTTCTACTGTGAATATCCTAATGGTCATCTCTGAACATATATACCACACACTGGATAAGACAATTGAAGCTAGGGCAGTAGTGCTAGATATCTCCAAAGTCTGGCATAAAGATCTTAGAAAAATTAACTTGTACAGTATTACTGGACAAATATTCAATATAATCAGATCTTTCTTAACTGAAAAAAAGATTCAGGTCATGGGTGTGTCCCAGGGGTCAATATTTGGACCTATATTATTCCTGATTTTCATAAACGACCTCGATGCAATCACATATGAGATGGGTGTATTTCCTGATGACACCATACTCTATTCGTAGCATGAGGGAAAATAAGGAGTAGAAAGTGGACTTTGGGTTTACTTTCGGCAGCCTTGTAACTCTCACTTCCCTTATTTTGTCCTTTAATCCTAATATTCCATGAACGATGTTTCTTACAAGGTGGGGGGGCTGTTTTCTTGGTTGGAATCTACCTATCTAACACTTATCGTTGGCCAGTTTTTGACTTTGAAGTATTTTTTTTTTAGCTCCTTTCATCAAGCGGTTCAATGCCTTATCTGGAGCGATTTCCATTTAAAAAAAACAAAACAAATGTCGACACACCCAAGGTGTTACGCTTCGCTTTCGTTGGGACTATGGAAGCTTACATGCAACAATGATAATAAAAATTTTTAAAAAAGATAAAATCCAGATGTGACTCGTGGTCATAGGTTCTGATATAAATAATAAAAGAACATGGGTAAAGGGTTCTCCAGTTCAAGACATCAGGTATCAAAGAAAAGCAGCAAATAAGCAAGTGAGAAATAACACAAAACGACACAGTTAAAGTTTAAATACAATTATTTATTTACATAAAAATACAGGAGAGAAATATGTCAAGAAAAACAAAGATAAAAATCTAATCTAAGGAAAGGGATCTAAATACTATTTTTAGCTGACAAGCAAAAAACACATTTAAATACATAAAACCAGTTTATGAGAGAAAGTGAGGTTTTAACTTGCAGTAAACCAGTGGATAGTTCAGAAGGTAATCCACATTAAAGTTCAATAGTTTGGAAAGCATGAGTTTTTTTTTCTGCATAAAACTCAATATGTTAAAGAAAGTGAGTCCGATTAATATCAGTCGCAAGGGTGCTTAAGTTCTGGATAAAGGGGTTATCGCTACACAATCTTCAGTCAGGATATTGAGTTGTAATCCCAGTAAATGGATAATGGTAATACTGGCAATTGACTGCTGAGATAGGCTGGTCGGTTTGAATTCAGTTTTTATAAGTTGAATTCACTTCTTTTTCTTGGAATATTTCATTGCCAATGACAACTCCAAATTGTCCATGGCGGACATTTTCATACTTGAAAATCTCTTTTCTTCAGGGTGTCTCTTTAGCCCAGTATTTGACGTAAGACAGTAAAAGGCTTTTTTCTTTCTTTCTCTTTGTCTTCTTTCTTTTGCTTTTCATAGCGGCATTTTCTCTACTTGGAAAATTTGTTTTCTTCAGGGCGTCTTGTAGCCCAATGTTTGGTGTAAAACGATAAAGGCTTTCTTCTCTTCATCTCCGTCTTCCTTTTCTATCTTTTCCTCATCTCCACAGATGTTGTTCAACCGCTGTGTCAGAACTGAATTTGACTGCCTGTGTCTGTTCTCCTTTCTTGGAGATTATATTGGATGTCAATCACGTGACTGACAGCATAGGCGGATTGTGTAAGAATTTACCTGATGATTGAATCCGGGTGACAGGTCAGGTGTACCTTTAGCTGAGAGCGCGATCTACATTCTGTCTGGGAGGAAATAGACAATCTAATGGGGGGAGGGGGGGGGTACAGGAAATGACATGCGTCTTTGCTTTCTTAGAAATCTCTCTTTCCTTTCACCCAAAAACTGTAATAGATGACAAAAAATATGAAAATGTGCTTGCCTGCTCGTGGTATAATCACTATTTCAATTGCTTTCAATGAAATAGATGCTCTGAAATCAAAACCTCTTTTAAGACTACCTGAAAACACTACAAAAGGGTAATAGAAAATGCTAAAGAGTCCTATTTTCAATCAGTTAAATCTAGAGTGGCCGATCATAGGCTTGGCCTTCATGAGTTTTGGAGAATAGCAAACAAGGTCCTGAACAGATGTAAGGTCTCTATCCCAACCATCATTAATGGGCCAGAGTAATATCCTCAGCATCTGATAAAGCCAAAATTTTTGCAAATGACTTTATAGCAAATTCCACCCTTTGCGATCAGGGCCATGTACCCCCTAGAATTTTCCCCCATGACCGAAAAAAGCGACATACAAGTAACTGCTCATGATGTCGCTAAACTTATCAAGAAACTCGATGCCAACATGCCCAGACAACATTCTGATCATAGTACTCAAGAAACTGCAACCCAAAATACTTCCTATCCTTACTAAGCTGTTAAATCGTTACTTAAAGGAGAAATGCTTTCTATCACCTTGGAAGACTTTGTTGGTCTGTCCTGTATTTAAAAATACTGGAGATCAGTCCTCTGCATCCCAGTACAGACAGATTAGTCTCCTGTGCGTCATGAGTAAGTTGCTTGCTTCTTAGTGACAAGCAATACGGATTTCGTTCTGCAAGATCTACAACTGATGTGCTCACTGTAATATGACACAGGATCAGTGAATATATCGACAGGGGCTTCGTTTATAGGATGATAGCTCTTGATATATCAAAGACCTTCGATAGGGTTTGGCACAATTGTTTGTTCCATAAGCTTGCTAGCTATGGAATATCTGGAAATGTTCTCTCAACCATTAAATTCTTTCTCTCCAATAAATGTGGTTGTTGACGGGCAACACTTTAAAGCATATTGCATGAATGCTGGCATGCCTCAAACAGTCATTTTCGGCCCAACCCTCTTCCTGATCATATTTTGAGATTGAAATAAATTGTTCTCTCTTCAAGGAAGCCCCCCTTTTTTGATAAGCCTCTATGGCTGACTTATCTTTTTGATAAGCCTCTATGGCTGACTTTCACCCCAGACCTGAAATGGAAGACTTACATCAAATTTGTTGCTAAGGTTGCTGGAAAAATTGTTGGATTATTCTACCGCTCCAGAAAATACCTCACCCCTGACGCAATCATTTACCTGTATAAAAGCCAGATCCGTCCTAAGATGAAGTACTGCTGTCATATCTGGGGAGGTGCCGCTCGGAGCACTCTTTCCTGTTTAGACAGAGTACAAAATCGAATCCGCAATCTCGTCGGGGATGATCTCTAACTAATACTCAGTATAACCTATCACCTACCAATTTGGGGTAATCTCTTCTCATCCCTACAAGCTCTTTCACACAGAAGAGATGTTGCTAGCCTCTCTCTACTATATCATTATGTTCATGGTAGATGCTTCAATCCTTGTTCACCCCGCTCCTGGTAAAACATTCATAGCAAGAACTTGTTTATTTACAACCACAGCAAAGAACTTTCCTTTCTCTTCTGGTGAAGTGATGTGATTCGGACGAACGCCAAAAAGCTACTGGCTTAAATAGCCACTCTCTTTCTGTTTTGTGTAGATACCCTCTCCTCTTCATTTCCAAAAGCAAGTACGAGTTTTCACATGCGGTTGCTAACTCACCATTTTCAACCAATGAGAATGATTTCCCGCTCATTTTGAAAATAGAATTAACAAGCCTATGCAAAATTAAAAAAACCTAATAAAAACAGCAAACTTGACAAACGGAATCAGATCCTGGCCGGCGGACATCGGAAGAAGACCAGATACATATGCCCCCCCCCTCGGTTAAAGGCAGGGGGAGGCGAAAGGAACACTCAGACGCACTCACGTACTGCTTTCCTGACCTCGCATGCACATATTTCCACACTAACAAGAAGCAGGCAAACTGAAGCAAATTACTATCCACTCACACATGCTGACAGAAAAAGTAGACAAGATACATACACAGTACCCCACTGCCTATTACTTCTCACACACGCATATTACTCGCACTACAAACATAACATGACATACACATCTCTAAGCCTCGTGTCTACTTATTCACGGAACTTTCTTTATCAAACTCGAGTTGCATAAAGTTTTCTATAATCTTATAAAATTATAGATATAAAATTGTGTTTTTATAAAATTTCGTTTTTCTCAATTTTTCATTTACAAAATACTGTTAATGTATTTAGTTATCACTTGCTAACTGGTGATCCTTTAATTCTCTCAATCTTTCGTTTATTTCCATTTTAGTATGTATGCACACTGTTTATCCCCATTTTTCTTCCTTTGTCAACATTTATAACCATTTCATCACCAATTTATATTAATTGTCAGTGTGGTTCTTGGTAAATCCCCAAAGACGTGACTGTTGTCTTAATAACCCAGCCATGGCCAAGAGGCACACTACATTATTGATGAATGCCAACGTTTGGTCGACACCTGCACTCTCTCTCTCTCTCTCTTTACCAGAATCGAAACGAAACTTCCATTAACAAAGTTTCTTTCCTAAAACATCCCAACTGACTACAGCAAATACTTATTGAGCTGTTCTTTTAAGTAATCAACTTTTCTTAAGTAATCTTCTGCCCATCCAACCCATTGTTTCCGGTCCTTTCGTAGTGCCGATCATCGTCCAACTGATGATCGCTTTAACCCAGTGACGGGCAACCTTTTCAGAGTGAGGGCCAGATGAGACTTTTAGAAGATCGCGGGCCGAAGTGAAAAACGAAATCTCAGAATTACTATATTTTGTTTACATGAATAAATTGTACAAAAATTGCATTGAACACTCTACAAATCTGATATTTTTTCTCAAGAGACTTCTGTATGTGATGTTATAAAAGGCGCCGACGAAGAGCCATTTTGGAATCATAAAAAATAATGACGGGGGAAGTAGCAAGTTGATCCAGCATTCGTTTTGACACACATCACATAAGTTCTATGTTTCATGCCCTTTCCTCGTCTCTCGTTTCCTCTTTGCCTCTCTCTTTTTCTTTCTATTTGTATCTCTTAATAGTTAAAGAAAAATGAAATATACATGCATCATCGTTCGCTGATATTCATACATTTTTATCCCACTGTAAATCTTAATTGAAACCTACTTTTACGTCTATGTCACAATATGATATGAGTTTTATGAGGTCCGCAGGCTGGATTGCAATAATAAAGCATAGCAGGGTGGTGGGCCGGATGCTAAGCCTTCGCGGGCCACATCCGGCCCGCGGGCCGGAGGTTGCCCGCCACTGCTTTAACCCTTATCCTCGAGTGCATATCCCCCCCCCCCTCACCCGATCTTTGATAAGTGGTGACCCATTAGTAAAAAAAAAAATAGATTTTTTAGATGTAAACTACCCTATAATAAAATACCTGTTCTAAATCTAATAAAGATTATTATAATGGTTTTGGAGTTTTCTTCAAACATATTTTAATTTTTTTTTTCTGATGAACAGGGTACTCCAAAAGAGTACTTTGGCTGATGGAGCAATCTATTCCTTTCAATTTCATAGGTTTGGTAGCCAAAATTTAGTTTGTTGATAATAAAAAAAAAAACATTTAGAGACAGACAGATACATGTTTCTCATATTAGTATAAATATGTAGCAGTTACATGATTGAGATCTATCTTCTGTTGTACTAACATGTAATCTCTTGCACACGTGCAGGCATGTTCAGACTTGCGTAGCTGTGCCGTGGGCATTTGGAGCATAGTGCACATGTCCGCTTTTTCTGCATTTCTGCCCAGCTCTGTTTGCCGCACAAATATGAACAGTTCTAAGGAGATGCCGACCTGGCAAGACGTCAAATCCCTCGCTCACCTCTCATTATGGCTTTGGTGGGAAGCAAGACCAAAGACAAGACAAGCTTCTGATAGACGTTGTGCTTGTCAGGTCTAGTTAAAATAAAGTCGATAAGATCACGAGAGTCCCGGAGAGTTGGAGGGAGGCAATGAGGAAGGAAACTGAGCCTGTGTTGCAGATATGGGCCACTGCCAATAACAGCATGGAGCTGAGCCAAATATGACAGATTCATTTGAATAGTGATCATCCTGGAGTGAAACAAACAACCTACTTTGTCAGAGGGATCGCCCCTGGTACCACAAAGAGGACTGTCAAATCTGCAATTGCATCCTATCATGAATGTCTGTCTATTGATCCTGCACCGATGTGATGGCAACATGGGAAGCTTGAATCATCAAGCGTATGGCAATGGTTGGGTATGGATGCCACCCACTATGGAGGTGTTCACTACCTAACCCTCATCGATTGTGGGCCTACCCGGTTTTCTATATGGCGACTCTTGCGGTGATACAGTGTCTCGGCTCTATTTTCTTTGAAGGGGGTCCACCCGAAGGAATTTTGACCGACAACGGTACAGCTTTTAGCAGCAATAGGTTCAGAATGTTTACTGAAAGCTGGGGTGTCTGACTGCGTTTCCGGTGTGCATACGCACCGTCAGGAAATGGTATTGTCGAGAGGTCCCATAGATTTATAAAACGGCTTGCCGTTAGGAAGGGATGCACTGCTAAAGAGTCAGTTTATTGGTACAATATCAGACCAAAAGACGATTTCCATAGTACGATGGCGACTCCACTGTACAAGTATGAAGTCCGTATGAAATGTGAAGAAGGCCTTCCGTTGCTATCAGAACACAAGCATGGAATTTATGAACAGGGGGACGTGCTGATGGGAGCCCCGCCAAACATATGCACGAGTGAATGGAAGACAAGAATTGTGACGAAAGTGGTGAGTCCCCAAACAGTGTGTGTGGACGAAATGCCTAACCATGTAAGAAATCTTCACCTGTATTCTCGGATGGTGAGGAATTCCGAAGATAGTGGAAGCGCAGTGTCAAGCGATGGCGAATTGTGTGTACCGATGATGAATGACGAGACCGATGACCTTAACCGGTTGAGCAACAGTGATGACAGCAACAATAGGGAAGATCAACATGTCTCAGTAGAACCACCTCAAAATGCTCCTGAATCAGCTGTGCCACGTCTCCGAAGGAGGCTGCCTTGCAGCTGCTGTATGTATGATGAGAACAGGGGGGGGGGGGGGAGTGTACTGGACAGAGCCCATCCCCCCCTGACGTAAACGACAAAAAAATAGTCTGTGCCATGCATGAAAGCTTGGAAGGGAAATTTGTATAGTGTCCAGGCAAACTAATAAAAAGAGCAGAGTTGAGAATGAAAATAGAACGAACTGGAGAGTAGCAGGTACGGCGGTTTATTGCTAGAAAATTGCCTCGGATATTTTGGTTTTGTACATTGCTTTCTTACAAAAAAAAGAAATTTTTTAATCCCGGGAATACTAAAATATATATAGAAAGATATTACCTGAGTACATATACTTTTTTGTGTTTTTTCTGGCATGGTTTTCACTGTAAAATACATTTTATCAGAGAATTTTATCCTCAGATACATACCCCAAAAATATATATGGGGAGTTATTTAGATATTAAAAAAAAAAAGTAAGTAATTGAATATTGATAGAATAAAGTTTAGCATACTTTACGTCCAGTGTTAAATCTTAGATTACTTCTTTTAAACTAAATGCGTTAGTACCATTATATATTTATTTAAATGACCTACACCATCGGATGTAGGCTGCCAGAAGTTAAGATGGTGAAGAAAGGAATAGTAATAATAAAGGTCGGCTGTCGAAAGTCTTTTCTTGAAGCAGTTCCGACTTTCCGGAGAAAGCCAAATCAAGTTCCGATGCTTCTACACAATACAACCGAACTACACCGACTTTACAAACTAAAACTTAGCTTAGGGTTAGTTTAGTGTTAGGTTAGGGTTAGGGTAAATAAAAACAGTTCAGTCCGTATTGTGTAGATTGTTCGGTGAAGTTCATTAACGTTCGTTATTGTTACTTTTACTTAGCCAAACATGAGTATTTTCCATCATGGTCGGTTTTTTTTTTTGCCAAATGGTGGCTCATTTCAGAATGACCCCCCACCCATCTAATAAATTTAAAACATTTTAAATTTACCCCTCCCCCCCCCCCGATATATTTTAAAAAAACTAAATTAGATGAGTAAAAAAAAATTGCTCTTGTAGCCGTTAAATGAGCAAACTATTTGGTATCAGTCTACGTGATCAGCGGTGAGATTGTAATTCTCCTGGTTATTATGTAACCATCGCCTCTTCACCGCAGGAACAAGCAACACAACTACGCCTAATGAGATTCATACACGATGAATCATCTTGGCACGAAAACCAAGCCACGTACTGAACAGAACAATTCAGTTCCAGTCTTACTTTCAACTAGACACGATGTATATCCTGCGTTCTCTACCTGGCTAGCGGTAAACGAGTCAAGGAACTCCAGGATAACGTTATTCCGTCTTGTCAACATTAATCAACCCATTGTACTACCTTCATTTTGTTCCTGTATTCCCGCAAATAAAACTGCATATCTGCATTATTTTGTGATAATAGCAAGCTCCCATTGATAATCAAATCATTTTAATACATCTCTCTCTAACTTTACCCTTATTTTCTATTTTTGAAATCCATATATATTTTTGTTTTTCTCCTACTCTTTAACCTGTTTTTCCCGTCTGTTTCATTTTTCACACATTTTGTCCACCATGGCTTTTCATTTTCATGAATTGCTCTTTAAAAACCTAATGTGTGACAAATTAGCAAACCTATCCCTGATTCTTTCTTATTAATCTTTGGGTTCTAACATCGAGTGTATCAATTTCACGCCCACCCCATTTGTTTACCATAATCAGCTTCCCTGTCCTTTCTTCCCTCTTGGTTTTCCCCCTCCCCACCGCCTCCTCGATACTAGCTCATTAGGTGTGATAGTAAAAGAGAGGAAGAGGATAAATAAAAATATAAACAGAAGAATAAGAAACATAGAAGAATGTGTCATCCACTTATCATATTCCAACATCACTTAATATCTTCCCATATGGTCCAATCAGATCATCCCATGTGTGTGCCTTCAAAATAAAGTTATTTCCATATCTTCATTTTCTGAAGACGTTCGCCACGAACGAAACCGGTCAAAAAATCTCTCGTTTTTGTTTTTCTCCTTTAATTTGTTTTCCGTTTGTCATTTTTTCACACATTTTGTCCATCACGACATTTCATTTTTATGAATTATCGTGTACCTTACCCCATATCTGCATTATGTAAAATTTCTATTTCAGTCAGATTTGGCCAGACGAATTACTCTTCCAAGTAAGTTCATCATTCTGATTTTCTTCCCGATTTAAACCCTGACTCCATCACCTAACCTCTCACCAAAATTTTCAAGTCCCAAAATTGAGAAACTATTCGGTTATACGTTTCAATTTATCGCTAACTGGGCAGGAAGTGGGTGCTCATTTTACGTTAAATTTATAGAAGAAAGTGATTCCTCACTCTTAAAATATTAAAAATTTATTTTCTTTTTATAATTCTTTTTTTGCGGATATTTTTTCAGGCTGTTTAAATGTAATTGCCCCAAAAAAAGTAAAATAAAAAATAAATTTAGGCGGTAAACTATGTAGTAAAAAAAAAATACCAAAAATAAAATTAAAACATTAAACTTTCTCGTAAAAAAAAATTATAAAAGTTTTTATTGTTTTCGTCAAAAAATAATTTTTTTTTTTCATAAAAATAAACGCACGGTGAGTGTTTTTTCTTACTTTAAATGTTGTTTCATTATTTTCTGTTTAAATGCTGCCTCGTTTCGATTTTGACGCCAGTTTGTTTTCATTCGACTTTTTCCGGCTGTTTACGTAATTCTGTGTCGGCAAAAGTCTGTTTCGTCTTGTTCAAAAGCTGTACCTACCAGTGCCTATTAATCACAGCTATTAAAGTCCCCATTTACTTGCCTCCCCACAAGAGAACCATGGAGAGCATAAAAAATTGCACTGATATCGATCCTGAACCAGCTTTCGTGACGTTCGACTCGGAATCGTTCGGCTGTCCTACGCAAACGCCCGAGTGTTGACGAGCCGAAGCAGCGAGCAGCCGATAACTTTGTTACAAAGTGAAAATAAGTGCTTTCGAAGACGGATTTTTTGTCAGGAAGTTTTTTTGTAGAAAATAAACCCAAAATGAATTACGAACAGCTTTGCACTGCAGTATCATCGCGAGCAAGTAAAAATAAATAATAAAATTAAAAAAATATGTCGTGATAAAAGTAATTTTGGTACGTTTTTTTTTGTTTGTTTTTTTAATAATGTTTCGCTATGTTTTTTTTTCCTGTTGTTTCTTTCAAAAAAATTCATGAAAATATGTTTAATTTTTTTTGTTGTTTCTTTAAAAATTCCTTACCGTAACCCCAACCCTAAACCCAACAAAAAAAACAAGCAAAACATTATCATAGGACGCAGCACCGTATCAAAATTGTCGTCTGGTACAAATCGGCTCGTCAACTCTCGGGCGTGTGCGTAGAACAGCCGAACGCTTCCGAGTCGAACGTCACGAAAACTGGTTCAGGATCGATAAGAGCACCAAAATTGCCACTTATGCGCCTCTATTCCGAAACACCACCGATTTTTTTTAATTTCATTTATTTCCCCAACATTTAATAATCGCGTTAGCCGTGGCCACTGTCTCACTAAAAATAGCAATTAAATAAATACAAAAATTACAAATAAAAATTTCTCTGCTCTCTGTGACCATGTTTTGAATTTATTCTGAAGAAACCCTAACGCGTGTTGTTGTTGTTGGTTGACTGGATTCTATAAGCAATAAAAATCGAAGGAAGAACAAAATAAATACAAAAACAACAACGAGGACATTAAAGAAAAGAACAAACGTTTCATCTTGGGGGAAATTAAAAAAAAAAAATAACATTTTTTGAAATAACAGAGGTCAAAGTTCAGGAACGTTATGTTATCGACTATCGAAGGAGAGAATTATTGATATTGTTTTGTTAAATCAATGCTGATTGGTTCATATAAATATTTATAATCCAATCAAATTTAATATATTAAGAATGCTACGTGTAAACAATTACGACTTGAAAATTACTAACGGTTTGTTTTTTTAAGTTACGGAAGCCTAAAATTATAATCGCCGTTAAAAAAAATGTTTTTGTAGTATTATTTACTGTATCTAACATAACGAAAGATGGGTGAAAAACAAATATGCAACAAATAAATGTTACCAAAGGCAACATAAGTTACTCTTCTACCTACCTGGATAAGTTTATTTGTGTTTTAACTTATTTAAAAGCGTTTTTGTTCAAAACAAAACTAGTGCCCACTCTGTTAAGTTAGAACGAAAAGGAAATGGCCGTCCATAAGCCCTGCACGTGGTGTCTTGATAATCGCTTAAAAATCAAAAAATTAAACAAAAGTTCGGTTGAACATTACATTTTCGCACTATTGGTGACATTTGGAGCATGTGTTTATACAAGTATTCTATTTTAATTTTCGATTTTTGAGCGATTATCAAGGCTCCTCGTGCAGGGCTTATGGGAGCTTTTTTTCGTTCTAACTTAACAGAGTGGGCACTAGATTTGTATTTAATATAAAAACGCTTTAAAATAAGTTTCAGCACAAATAATGTCTATGTTGTGTAAATCTTAGGTCTGATGACCTCAGAGGAAGATTAAATCTGGACAGTATAGAGAGATGTGTACAGAACAGGAGACTCTGTTGGCATAGTCACGTTGAAGGAATGGAAGTAGATGTAGAACAGTTGAGGTATCATGATCAATTGGCAAAGGAAGGCCAAGGAAAACATGGAATGAAGTGATAAGTATAGACGTTGGAGAAAGAAGTATAAATAAAGACCTGCCCAGAAATAGGTTAGTTTGAAAGTCAATTTCTAAAAGCCGTCCAACACATACCAGCATGTAAAACAGACGTTAAACTGATGATGATGATGATGATGATGATGATTTGTTCATCTTCATATTATTATGATAATACTCATTAGGAATTTTCACAAAAGTCATAAGTGATTGTTCACTGACAATAACTAGAGGTGTTTCCCTGAAATCTGAATAAAAACAAGTCTCCTCAGATTTCTAGCATTCTCCACCTCTTTCAATAAACTTTGCAAATTATTTTGCTTTATCACAACAGCCGTTTACTGCTGATTTTTCACTAACAATGACCGAGTGACAATAAGCGTCCTCAAGGTTCCAATAATTTTGCACCCTTCCAGTGGAGGTCTGGTTGGTGCTCTCTCTTCTCTGTCTTTTCACCCTCTTTGACTCTTCACAAGAATGTGGTGCCACCACACGTGTGTGTGTGTGTTTTTTGTTTGTGTTTTTTTGCAACCAGATGTCAGTTTATGGGATTTTTTGCAATTTCAGTGTTTTGGGCTTATGTGAAATTTTTTTTTTTTCATTTATCTGTGCCTCGTAATATTTCGGCTGTTTTTATCATTGCCATGCGTTGTATGGTCTGAATCTTCCCTTTGATTCCAATTTCTCACAGTCTTTTTTTCTAGGTTTTTCGAAACTGTTCCTAGTGCTCCTACAACTATTGGTATTATAGTGGAATAATGGAGGGTTTACTTGTTAAGTTAAAACTTGGAGGAATGCTATGGAATGTAAAGGCTTGACTGAATGTTATCAAGACAAAAGTGTTGACCAGTGAGAGTTGAGGACATGCGTTGCATGGAGAGAAATGATATGAGAATGATACGATGGATGTGTAATGCAAGTCTTAAAGACAAGCTCAGATCTCATGAACTCAGAGAAAGATTAAATCTGGACAGTATAGGGAGATGCGTGCAGAACAGAAGGCTTTAATGGTATGGCCATGTTGAAATAATGGATGAGAGTTCCTGGGTTAGTAGATGTAGAACTATTGAGATAGCAGGTTCAAGTGAAAGAAAACTTGAGAGAAAGAGGGATAAATAAAGATCTGGTCAGAGGTAGGTTAGCTTGGAAGTCAATTTCTAAAAGCCATCCAACACATGCCAGTATGTAAAATGGGCGTTAAACCACGAATATGATAATGATGATAATAGTGATTTTCTGTATATTCCATATTCCTTTCAGTTCTATTGCAAGTTCCATGTATTTGCTTCGTTTTTCTGTCTCTTTGGTCTTCACTCTGTGAACTGCTGAGACAGTGAAATTTGAGATTTGGCAGGTTCTTTTCATTTTTATTGACTATTATCACGTTGGGTCTTCTTGCTTGGATGCTTACACCTCCATATCTCAGAGGATTTTGTGATTTTCGTTTTCCATTTTCCATTTTGTGCTTGTACCATTTGTCTGCATGTTCAAAGTGCAGGTGTGTGCATAGTTTCCAATGGACTGCTTTCACATGTAGTCGTGTCTGCTTGTGCATTCTTTTGTGGATAGTTTGTTGCATTCATCATTCATGCGGTTGAGCCTTTCATCTTTCTGCCCACTGGGTCTGTATTTATTGCTTTCTTGGGTTCTGTCTATGTTTGCTTTGATATTGTTTGTTTTTATTGTGTTGTTCTGTGCAGCTATCAACAGCGATTCCATTTCGCTGTTTAGGTGTTCCTTTCATAGCCATGTTTTCATGTGTCTCTTCTCTTGTCATTCTTATGAACTGTCAATATAGCTTCTCTTCCACTTTTTATATATTATTATTATTATTATTATTATTATTATCATACTGTTTACTTGGTTGGGGTATGTGCTCTACTGAATGTCATTCTGATTATTTAAAAAAACATGTATTTTGTAGGACAAAATATATGTTTTTTAAAAACTAAAGAAAAAACCTGCCCGACTTGTTAAAAAGTTGGACACAAAAGTTCACATTGTAGAACGAATAAAGGAAATAAAATGCGGGTTAAATCCACAAAAATGAACAAACATTGCGTCAGTATTATAAGAAGATATGTTCAGGTAAAAATCTTAAATAGAAACGTAAAATTACAATTGGACTTCGGTTCAGACGTATCAATTAGCAACATGCATACGTGGAGAAGGTTGGGAAATCCACAATGCTAAGAACCAATCAAATTGCCAGAACAGTGACTGGTGAAAAATTTAATTTTGAGGGTGAAATAATTACCAACATTACTTTTAACAGAACGACGAAAAAGTAAAAATGTACATATAAAAAAAAACACAAATAATTTATTTGGCTTAGACTTAATGCAGCTATTCAACCTATGAGGATTATCAATCAGAATTTCTATCCAGAATAAAATAAATCCGATGACCGGGGCAGAAAAACGAAAAAAGGAATTTGTTTCAACCATTAAAATCGTATGAAATGGACTCAAAATAAATTGTCTGCAGAAATTAAATCACATGAGGAAACAAAATTCACACTGAAAAAATCGAACACCAAACTGAAAGAAATTAAATCAAATTCTTTGGATAACTAGTTGAAGGTTAAAGAGAGTGAATTTATAGTTCCAGAGCTGGAAACACTAAAGTTACAACTCAATGAGTTTTCAGAAGAGCTAAAAACTATGAAGAATAAGATGACTTGTCTTGAAGTTGAATGTCGAAGAAAAGACGACATTTTTTTAAATTTTAAAGATGTGCAAAACATTCAGACGTCTAGAATTAAACAACTGTAAGATATCAGATCTGATAGAGGCCATCAGTTCTCTCATAAGAGACACATAAACCTAATTAGGGAACGACTACCCAGGAAGAAGTTATGGTTACCAGAAATAACACTTTTGACATACAGCTACCTCAAATAACCTCAGAATAACATCAATCCAAAAAGGAAACGATACTAGACTCTTGAGGAGGTAAGGCTTGGGAGGGGGTGTTATGGTACCTTACCTATATGGACTATTTGAACTCTTCCATTCTCAATAAATACTGGAAGCATCTGCTTCTCAGTGTTGAGTAAACCCCAGTCTATACGGGCAGTCAAGACTGACGTACCACTACTCTTGTTTCTCTGTTGTATTATACTTTTCTTCAATATACTTGTTTTTGCTAAACCCCATGTTTGTGTTTTCATTCTAGACCCTAAACAGGGCCACAACAGTGGACAAAAAGATGAAACAGAAAATCACTTTAACATTCACAAGTACAACTCTTTCAACTGTCGTTACTTTCAAAGCCTGGTTCAAATTGAGCCGATTCAACCGTAATAATAAAGACATAGTTGAGTTTACAGATATATATATATATATATATATATATATATATATATATATATATATATATATATATACATTTATTTCTCACAGAGAAGATTTGCTAAAGACAAATGTAAGTAAGAGAACATAATACAATGTTAAAAGTCCCTAAACACAATCGAAATAAACATGAACTGTCAAGGCAAACAAATTATAGAGAATGAATGGGATATGTAGTAAAGTAAATACAACTTCCTTTGAATAGTTGGGTTACTTTTCCATTGTCATTTGTTCCCTATTTATTCTGACCATGTGTTATTGTGGATAACACAGCATATTTAACATGGTGGCACATGTGTTGGAGAAGTGGCTCCAACACATGCGTTGCTGCATAAAACCATGAAACCGAAGAATCAAATATTCTAATTTTATAACTCGTTCCCCCTTCTTAAAAACACGCAAATACCAGATGGATACATGAAAATATCCGCAGGTAATATAAGCTACGTCTAGTTTTGAACGTGCAAACTAAAATATCTAAAATTATTATTTTACTGAGCTGCTTCTACGTCATGTTAATTTATTTTTACTTCTTTTTATATCTACAGAAACTTAAGTACACATTACTTAAAATTCACTAAATTTAAATTAATATATTATTTTTAATAATTATTTTTTGTTATATGTATTTCTTTACAAGACCTACT
Source organism: Sepiola atlantica (assembly GCA_963556195.1). Classification (NCBI taxonomy): domain Eukaryota; kingdom Metazoa; phylum Mollusca; class Cephalopoda; order Sepiida; family Sepiolidae; genus Sepiola; species Sepiola atlantica. Next base: position 182,715,013 of record OY744521.1, on the reverse strand, counting down.
CGAACTTACGAGTTTCATTTTTAATTTTATTTTTAATTTATGTGGATTTTTAAGGTTTTTACTGTACACACTACAGCTATAATAACCTATACTTTTGTATGCTTCTCCAACTCTTCTGTACACTGACACAGTTTAATGATACTAAACTAGTAGTTATACAAGATGTGTCTAAAGAGTAACAGGACTGTGTATGCTGCATGAGCAATCAGCAAAAGAGGGATCATGTTGTCATCTAACATGACGTCTGTGACACTAGTCCTATTACTTTTTAGACACACCTCATATTTAAGCTTTCAATGTCACATACTAGTCTTTTTCACTCGTTCTTTTTTGCACTGTTTTTCTCTCCGCTCCTTCTGCCAATTTCTTCTCTGTACTTATTATCCCCCTTTTTAGATGCATTTATAGATACCCGTCTTAGTGGCACTTATCTAAATCTATACTTCATATTCTATGCCGATACGTCTCTTGCAAACCAGGGGTTTTTACCCCGCCCAATAAACCGGTATTGTCCGGGCCTTTGGGTCTGAATTTACGCCGGTCTATCGGTTGTCTGTCCTGTGCGGTTCTAGGAGGTGCACCCTCCCAGGCTTTGCCTTCTCACCCTTTGAGAGGGGGTTATCTTATTGCTAATCGCCTGAGGCGCCCATACCGGGTAATGCCGACGGGGCTGCCCAGGCAATTTTTAAATGGCCAGAGTGCTCAAATTCTCGAGCGCTGGTTTTTTCCCACTTTCCCGACCTTGTGTCACATCTTACCTTGTGGGAGGAAGATAAATAGAACCTCTCTTGCAAATGCCGGTTTAGTATTATTAGACTGGGTTAATATTCAGAAGAGATAGCGCAAAGGTGTAGGCTATTTGTGCCATATGTAACTAAAATTCATAAAGAAATGATTGTTAGGGTGTTTCTTCATTAAAATGGATATTCTTGAGCAAGAAGACCAACGAGTTTGATTGTATTGATTTTGAGAATTGAAAATCAAATATAAAACAATTGTTTTTCGAGATTTTTATGTTTGGTTGCATCAATTATCCATAAATGTAGTTAATTAAATGAATCACAAAGTATGTTAAAAAATGACTGAAACGCAATCTAAAGAGTGGCCCCAAAAGTAACGCTACTAATTAAAAAAAAATAATTGCGTTCAATTTTTTTCTTTTAACTGTTAATATCGATTAAAACGTGTCGGCAAAGTTCAGAACAAGGACGAAGAATTGTAGCCATTTTATTTTGAAAAATCAAATGCTTATTGTCTTCACTTGAAAAGCTGATATGTGAACAATAGAAAATAGAGTTTGCGTTGCTGAAAACATCGGCCAGCACACATCAGAGTCGATTCAACATTCATGATGGCTTTTGTCTCCAGAGCATTCTTTATAGAGACTCCAAAAAAGCCTGTTCTTATTCTGGACTACTCTGTACTTTTTGATACGGGGGTAAATAGACTTGCAGACGACAACCTTATACAAGGGATAAAACCAATTTTATTACAATTATAAGCTGTTCAAAAAGTATTGTATTCGAAAAACTGAAACTATGTTTTTACCAAGAGACACATAAATCAAACGTTATTTTGTTTAATTACAAAATGTGTTCAAAACGTTTCAAGACAAAATGTCTGCATAACAAGATGAAAATGAACGATGAAACTTCATGATTATTTTCTTTTAGTTTTTCTTTCTTGATTTAAGAACAATACTTTTTGGGTATTTCTTCTCAGTGTTTTTTTTTTCATGCTGTGGGGGGGTATAAAATTGTATGAATCAGTAACTATTTTTAATAATTTTGATATAAATTTGCTTGTGCAAAGTATATATGGAATGATACAAATAATTAAAAGAGAAAAAGAGAGGAGAAGAAAGAGAGAGAGAGAGAGAGAGGCGGTTTATTATGACATCACAACGTATTCTGACTGTGATATTGGAAGAGAGAGAGGATCTATTATGACATCACAATGTATTCTGACTTTGTGAAATCCTTTGACTTTATAATCGTGGTAAAAACATAATTATCAACCAATTTTAAAGTTAAAATTATATATTTAATAAAATATATAACAAATACTGACCCAACGTCTCATAAGCGGTCTATTATAAATATGTGTAAGAATAAATTTTGTCTGTATGAGACCACTCAGCCATAAAAAAAACAACAATTATTTTAACTCTTTTTGAATAATTATTTTTATTTATCAGTAATACAATGATGAGGCACAAGGCCATTATCATGACCGAGAGCTTGATAAGCAATATTACATTGGCTCCCTTTGTCCAAACACATGAGTAACTTTATTTATTGTCTGTTAATTGGTACATTAAAATGATTGGATGATCTGTCAGGGTGAAACAATTCGCTATATGATATCAGCGACCAGTGAAAATAATGACAAGAAGAAGGGAGTAAAAGTAAAACAAACTTTAATAAGAGAACACTTGAAGGTGAAAGAAAGAGAAAGAGACAGACGTATGATGCGGTGAGCGCTACATGTATCAACAAGAGTACATTTGACAAATATGTAGATAGAATAGTATTAAGAAGATGAGACAAATATTTATCTGGGAATTCATCAAATAAAAATGAATTATTTTCCAGGTATATAGAAAGCAGAGAGTTCAATTAAAAAAAAAGTATAATACTTTTTTTTTTAATTTCAGATTATTAGAAAAAAATGAATCTAAAGATAATTCATCAATCGTTCAAAATCAATCCATTATTTTCTCTAATCCATTATTGTTTCGAACCTGCACGTCAGTTGCCACATTTAAAAAAAAGTCCAGCATGAGATTTTATTGCCAACTGCTTAAAAATGTTCAAATCTATATTTTTAAATCAATGGCCATGGTCAGAAGGAAAAAAAAAAAATGTTTCACCCGACCAAAAATATGTATTTTCAAACATCTGCCTTGTCTGGTTTATATTCGGTCCTGCGTCTCCAGTTTACAGGGTCTGAAATTGTGTTGACCTGAAGGGGCGAAGGGAGGGGAAAAAAAGAAAGAAAAATAAAAGGAGAAAGAAACAAATATAGTGTAGTGATTTCCTCTTTGGTTGAATGTTTTCCTCTCTTATTTCGTTTTGATAATTATTTATCCATCACAGGTAACATCATAAATTTGGGGGAATGGTGGGGTGTGGGGATGTCTGTTAGTTTTTCACTGATTATCCTATTCTTAACTAGACACATTTATTGACCATGTATACTTACAATTGCATTCAGTATGGTCAATTGCATTCACACATTCAATCAACATAATACTGCATTTACTCTATGCGCTACTCTAATTTAAATATCCACAATGATTAATGTCTTCTATTTACAATTTAGATGATGACGGAGGATAAAACTACCCATGACTGCATGTACCATACCTAGGAGGGGAAAAACAAACTCCTACATGGCCCTCTTTTGTACGACCAAGCTGGCAGCTTTCATCCACCTTTTGGTAAATTCTATGGAAAGTAGTTTCTTTCTATCACATCTAATTTCAACCCTGAACAGATACTTGAAGTTTAAATCGGATTGTGATGTTCAAGAGAAAACTTGACATAGATTTCCTGAGGGCTATCCAGCATTCAGTTAAGAACAGTGCATTCACTCTTAGAGCTCCATGCAGACTCCACTATCAAAATTTGACTCAAGAGTATAGATAATAGATAAAGGATAAGAGACAGGATCTAGAGAGCACAAGCTTTGACTCTACTCTTCAATGACAATCTGCTTCAAAGCCAAATCTGGATTGGTGCTTGAAACTTGGTCTATACTTCTGACCAATTCCTCTCAAACTGGAGATCCGGTCTGAATCACACCCTAATGAAGTAAATCAGAAATCCATCCAGCAAAATGGTCCTTGAAGGTTCTCTTCCAGGTGCCAAACCCCAAATTGTTTGACTTTCTACAGTTAACTTTGAGCCCTGTAACGTTTTCATGCTGATTTGAGTAGCTTCTCAATGAGTTACTTCAATGCTTCAAAAGCTTGACACAAAATCATTACTTCAATCTTTTAAAAGTTTGATACAAAAACAATAATGTCATCAGAAAATACAGAGACATCGGCTCAAATCCCACCAGGAAGAGCAATTACACACAGGACCAGACTTGTTATCCTAAGCTAAAGCATACAAAGTAATATCTCCAACATAAGAACATAGAGTAGGATTGACGGCAGATAATCCTGTCATATTGACCATGATAATGCAAATGAAGGATTGCTTTCCATTCACCTACACAACTAATGTTGCAGATCTATTTGTAGAAGTCTAATTCAAATCTATCTGTTTCGAGAACAAATGCTAAGAAGCCATAATCAATCCTATGGAAAGCCTTAGACTGATCCAAATTGATCAGCATTTTCTTTTATCCCTATCATGATCGTGCAAACCAGATGCAAATTGTTCAACATAGATATTTTCTTCATAGTGAAGTTCTTTTCAGGTTTGATCAAATTCTCAATAACAATCTGTAAATGGTTCAACAGGATGCTGCCAAAATCTTTAACACTGTGTTTAGCAGTGTTATGGGCTTATAGTCATCTAGTTCCTCCCCAGCATGATTACCCCCATTCTTCAGCATGTGATAAAACCCTTGCTAACTTGAACTCATCCATCAAAATTTGTATAAACATATGCAACATCGGTAAAAAGAATTTATATGGAAGACCATCAAGCCGTGGCGATCTGTTGTAATGTAGTTGATGTTGCTCCTCAGCAATTCAACCTCACACTCTGTCACCTTCTAAGTACCCATGTTGCATCAAGGCAGGGAGAATCAGCTAAATAATTGCCGAATTTATGGACTGGAAGACTGGGTAGTTGGATGAAGCGCTCCTGGAAGTGCTTTCAAAATACCTTGCAAATACTCCCAGTTGACGGATGTGTATGTCTTCCGAGGACCTGACACACCCAATGTAACAACCTGGATACCGAAAGATTCTGTGGCCAACGCCACAACTTTCTTTCTTTCTTTGCTCAGTCTTTCTTCGTCTCTGAGGTAGAGAATCTCGCGGAATCACGTTTGCCAAAAAGGAATCCGGCCAATGAGGCACCAACAGGTCAACTTGACCACACATGATTTTAACTCTATAAAAAGCCATGCACCTTCTTCCTCTTCCTCTTTTTCCCCTCAGCATTCTGGGCGAACGCACACAAAGAACTCTCGTCGACAACCCCCGCCCCCCCCCCATCAGCGGCCTCGGCCGAGAAGGTGTGGGGGGGGGGGGCAAAAAGGTAATCTCTTTCAATTTAAGGAACTTTTCTCCAAACATACCCGTTAAGATCGTCACACAAAAAGACATTCAACACGCATCGCATATACACTTTACAAACATGAACTTATAAGCAGAACTGTCGCATTCCTAAAATTACGAACTCTATAAAATGTTAAGTAAATAAATTGTTTTGTTTCACATAAATGTTTTCCTCTTTATTAATTTTATAAAATATCATTCTTATGTTGCGTTAGCTTTCTCATTCCTTCCCTTTCTTTCTAATATAAGTTTTAGATAATAATACTGTTTTCTTCCTTTCCCTTTGTTTGTCTAAACCTATTAATCTAATCCACACGTGGTCCGGACACTTCGACCAGGCCACACGTGTTCGGGCCACGTCCAAAAACAGTGGGATGACATGCCGCTACAAAGGCATCTCTCTCACAACCTATGGTCGGGGGATTAATTCTCGCATAACCATTTGTCTGGCAATCCTTTGCCACTGTGGTTAATCCTTTGTTCTTTCGAAACTCCCGCCATAATTGATAACCTCCACCCCGGCCATAATTCTTCCTGATCTTGGTATTACTCGTTATACATTGAATCACCCCCCCACTGAAAAAAGGCAATAAATATTTGCTAAATTAATTTGCATAGACTATATTATAGATGAAAAGGGATTGATTTTTGTGGTTTTTAATTTTCCCAGTTCGAACAGTTAATGAATTTATTTTTTGTAAGAAATAAATATAAATCGTTTTGAATTTTAAATGGGAAAAATGTTATTCTAAGACGAAGTCAATTGAAAATATGTGCTTTGTTTATATTTTGGAGTCAGAATGACATCAGATCCAATATCATGCTCAACTTGTTCCTTTCTGCCGCCAGCATCATATGGATACTGGAATGACAGACAACCATCTAGTTTAGTGTTATTCTTTTTATATAGATTTAGAGGGTGTATTAAAAATGTATTAAGACTGAGGATGTATTTATTCAAACAAAATGAACAATATTTATTGTTCATTTCGGTTTGAATAAATATATCTTAAAAATCTTCTATTTAAGATTTTCAAATCTTAAAATAAGTATATTTTCAAATGTTCTAAAAAAAAAAGTAATTTTTTCTTACAAATATTCGATGCATGCAAAGAGCTTAAAGAAAAAATCCGGATCTAGCAAAACATAAATAAAGAATGAGGCAACATCAATTTTCTTCAATTTAGGACAGCATGTTTGTAGAAAATAGGAGAGGACGAGTGACTTATCAGAGTGTCAGCTGCTGGGGACTAAGGTGAAAGCCACTTAATTCAAATTGCATTTATACCAGTAGAAAAGACTGTTAGGATCGATGGTGATGTTCCCGGACTATAAACGTGCAAAGTTGAATCAAGCAATGTTGCATGCAAAAGACAGAGTAATAATTAATAAACAAAATGAGGTAGTTCAAATAAGGTTTATTGAACGTGTGTGTACATGGAATGATGAAGTGTGTGATGTATGCATGTGTGTCGATGGAAAAACAGTTCTTGAAAAGGTATAAGAAGAAATGAATCCGGAGTGAGGAAAGTCTTTGAAAGCCGTACACAAAGAAAATGAGTTGAGAACTCTTACCGTTGTTTGACCACGTGTTGACGGAAGAAACGTGTGTTGGTAGTTGTTATGCCAAGACCAGTTGGAGAGAAAAGCGTGAGACGAAGCGCTAGTGTATGCGTCGTTCTGTCGAGGCCGATTGACCAGAAGAGAAGAGTGAAACGGAACGTTAGTGTCAGCGTCGTTCTGTCGAGGCCAAAAAGCGAGTGAAACGGAGCGCTGGTGCCAGCGTTGTTCTGCCGAGGCTGGTCGGTGAAGGAGAGATGGATTTTCCGTTTGCAACGGTTTTTATAGTCAGAAGGGCAGATAACTCTGGTGTCGCTTTACAGTGCCATCTGTCGGTGAAAAAGCGACACCTACCGGCCAACCGGTGTAGTTATGTTTTGAAAGGAGGAGGTAACTGCTACAAGACATTCGATTGTTATAAAGCCTTCCTTCCTCATTATTGGAAAGTGCTAGTTAGTTTGTCAATTCGTTACCTAATTGATGGTTAAAACTTATGAGACTTAAGGAGAACGTTGCGAAGGGAGTTTTTTTTTTTTACAACCTAACTCTTCGGCTAGCTCCATTCTGGTTTATCATAAAATTAGCTTGGAGGTGACGGTGGTTAAGTGGACATCGACACAGACTGAAGACCTGGGTGCTCCAAGTTCGAATCCAGTCGGTTCCACACTACCACTTTCACTTAGGAATGTTAGACAACCTTCTCGTGGTCCTTCCCGTAAGTACCCGATGTCTTTCCAGAAAGATTTCTAACTAGAAAAACATCAGAAGAAACTAATGCCAACACCAGAATCATCTGATTCACATGAAAGAAGAAGAAGAATACTTATCTTGTCATAGAAAGGTAAAATCTATAAAACATGGTTACTTCCTTTTATCTAAAATAGATTATCTCTCTTTGTCTATTGCGACAATGAATTACCTCCCTTGTATTCTAAAATAGCCCAATCTGATTGGGCAAGACAATTCTCTTTGACCAATTAACAGACACTTAATTTAGGTCGAATAAAAGTGAAAAGCCTTTGTTTGTCCACTTTTGAATGTTGTCTCTGTCAAGACAAAATGCTAAAAGAACCATTCTCTTTCCTTTTGAATTAACTTTTACTTGAATTGGACGCATTCAGGGAGCCGTCTAGTTTAAACGTTAAAGGGACAAACTTTCCCAATCGTTGGTCTTTTAGTCAAGCTGCGAACGCACTAAGTTTTGCTAAGAAATTTCTTGCATCATGATTTAAAACATATATTATTATTTATCGCTGTCTTGTGTGCCTTCTTCTCTACACATTATTTCAGCATTTTCTTCCTAACGTTTTCCCAACAACCAAATCATTCTTTGAATCCGCTTCAATTACACTTTTGTGGCTCCATTGAAAAATTCATTGTTTTGGTTTACTTTAGTGTCTGCTGTGGAGTGGTCTTTGTGTAAATATTGTCATCATTTAGTAGCAGCTTGATTTTATGTTGGTATTCATCCGTGTCCATGATGCAACGCCACCTATAGCTAAGTGGTTAACGACGCACACTGAAAACCTTGGTGTACTGGGTTCGAATCCAGTTCGTTCCACAGAAACACTTTCATCAAAACCCACATCTGACCTTGTGTCTAACCTCCTGGAGAGGAGGTAAATGAAATACTTCAAACACAAAGGTAGAAAGATTTTGTCAGACTATTCTTCCTGGAGCATCATCTCCAAACCCCAAACTCTATGGTCTACCAAAAATCTACAAACCAGATATCTCCATGAGACCCATCATATCTAGTATCGGCAGCTCTTCACATAAATTAGCCAGAAAATTAGCAGAAATACTTACCCACCCTCCTCAGTTCCATCAGTCCAGCTCATATAAAAAAACTCAGGAGATCTCCTACAAAGACTCCAAAACATCAACATGAAAAATCTCACATGATTAATTTAGATGTTAAATCCTTTTACACCAACATACCCATAGCCAAATGCCTCAGATTTTGCAAAATACATTTCATCAAGTCGAACAGTAAACTCCCTCTCCCTACCCCTCAAATTATTAAATTATGCCATTTTATCACACAACAATACCATTTTACTTGAAACGATACATTATACAAAGAAAAATTTGGATTACCCATAAGTCCCTCCTGGAGTTCTTGTCAGTCTTTTTCTTGAATTTTTTAGAAAACAGCTTCTTCAAATCCATCCTACCCCCAAACTCCAACTACTTTAGATATATTGATGACACCCTCCTTATCTACCCACATCACATAAAATTATCGAGTAGAATTTTAATATAAAATGAAATTAATTTACTATTCATAGTCCATAAACTCCGAACGACATTCGAGGCAAGCCAGTTCGTCGTAGAAGATTATCTCCCTTCTTCTAATATGAAGACGCCATGCGGTCGTGTCGTTCGGACTTCGTTGATTCCGAATAGTAAATTAATTTTATTTTTTATTAAAATTTTACTCGCTTATTTTTCGTAATATTTGGTGTACACTAATATTTTTCACTGATAAGTAAGTATATCCATCGGTTTTCCTGTTAATTTATTTTGAACTGCCATATTTCGCATGTACCTCAATATAAATAAGCACCAAATCTTATAATCAGGTAGAAAAAGTAAATTTTCTTGCGTTTGGTAAAAGTTATTTGTTGTTTATCCCCCCTTTGCGTTGTTAACTATCATACACTTTTGCCAAAGAATTTAAACATAAAATATATCATTGTTTCATTAAAAAATAATTTTCCTAACGGAAACTGGCGATGAAATCCGATACGAACGTGCGATCGAAGACCTGGGTCACCGTGTTCTTGTTAACGCAATTATGACTCGTACGGCCTTCCATACGTTTGAAATTCTGATCGTTTGCACTGTAACTGTTTTGGAGGAGGAGGCAATGGCTGCAACTGTTTGTGGAATAGGCACGCGTAGTCGCCGTGCTGGTTGAACTTTTTTAAAACACTAGATCACCTCTCGGTAGCCATTCACCGGAACTATCTGTTAGTATTGTTATCGCTGCGACTCTGATTGCCATAAGATCCAACCTGTTGTCTTCTTCGACTCTAAAAAGGACCCCCCCCCCTTTTTGCACGTGAATGCACGAGTCATTTTGAAAAGAGGAGTCCAAACCTGGGCTCGCCTCCCCAGAGGAAGAAGAAGAAATGACCAGAGTCCAGAAGACGTCTTGGCCTCTTGCTGCTATACCGGAGCAGGAAGGGGAGGTCTTTTAACTAAGGAGCAAATCCTTCTGGGAGAATGAATGCCGACGTTGAAGACCATATTCGGCAAAATACACCTTGGTCTAAGTTGTCTGTTTTGGTCAAACAGGTGAGTGTTTGCTTTCTTCCTCATTGAGTCAATGTATCAACCACCCTAAGCTAGACCACCGTCTCTGCTAACATCTCAGATCAGCCGAAACATATGATATAATAGATATATTATATCAATCATCAATATTTTATATTCCTATCACCTTACATGTGACATGTAAAAAGAAAGGCGGTAATTGAAAGATTCCCTTTTTTTAAACACTGCGTGGCTTACTAAACGCAATGAATGAGATGAGACATTCTTTATCAATTATTAAAACATTAGAATTAAATAAGTTGTCTAAGTAAAAAGTCTGTTCGCGGTAGAATTATCAAATTTTAACTATTATTATTATTATTATTATTATTATTATTATTATTATTATTATTATTTTCTGTAACTGGATAAACTTAACTATAGCTGTTAAAAAGAAAACCTCTGGTAAAATTGTCGATTCCTAACCAAAATGGCAGACAATAAATCGTCTGCAGTTTTCCAACCTCACAAATGAGTCAGTAAATCCAAATAAATTGTATTGGACGAATTTAAAATTTAGCTTAAATTATTTTAAAGGAAATACAATTGAGAAATTAGTCACAAACAATTTATTTGGGTTTACTTACTCTTTTGTGAGGTTGGAAAAAAAATCAGAAACCTGCAGACGATTTATTGTCCGCCATTTTGGTTAATAATCGACAATTTTACCAAACCTCTTCTTAGTATATTGATCAATAATCGAAAAAGAATTAATACTAAAAAAAGTACTAGCTGTGATGTTTCTTTTTGTATTATTTACTTAGCCCAAAAGAAGAATACAGCATTCTTGGTGTGTGGTGTGTCAAAATGGATTCAGTCATAACATTATTAATTTATTAACCTTCGATCGTGTCTTTTTTGTTGTTTACTTCTTAAAACAACTCAAACATTTGTGTATTTATTTAAAATTCTTGTAAGTCTAAGTGAAGTGAAGTCTAAATGAAAGAAAAGGTGAAAAGGTTTAATGTTTTGATTCCATTTCTTTTCTAAAAAAACAAAAACAAATGCGAAACGCCTAAATTCATTCCAATTTATTGAGCATATTGTCAAACCATATTTTGTTGTCAGCATAAAAATGAGAGATAACATTGACTAAAATTGAAATAAAAAATTTCTGAGTCTTAACTCACACATTTTTTATTGTCACATCAGTGTTTTTTTTTATCAATTAATTTCCCAAATTTGTTTAAATTTATTTCATTTTTTAATGTCATTTATCTCAGGTTTTGAATCTTAAGAAAAAATCGACTCGTTATCTTTCGTTTATTTTATGCCGTAACCTTTTTTATGTTTAATTTAGGTTTTAGTTTAACTTATCAGTTTTAAATGAACAGAATTAAATCACAAAAACAACAACCTTTCATTCGTTGTTATTATTGTCATTCGACATTACGTAGTCAATAAAACGTGTTTAGTCAATGACTGTTTTTTTTTATAAACACAAAATAGAGTTTAACCCCCACCCCAACAAATCCCGACCTTTTTTTTATAGTAAATCAATAATAATAATAATAATAATAATAAATTTCCCTCAACGATGAAAAAAGAAAAGATAAAAATTGAATCGTTTTAATTTAGTATCATTAATTATCGTTTAAAGGTTTTAAAATAACATTAAAATTAGATTTGGATTAATATACATTTTTCTTTTAATCACAACTGATAATGCCACTCATTTCGACTGATTCTATAAAATAACATTTCTTGGCGACATCTGAAAAATGTTCAATTGTTATTATAACCTTAAAAAACATGCATTTTTTTCTTCTAAAAGACAATTTACAGTAAATACTAATTACTATTTAAAACACACATTTTTCCTTTTTGCTACGGGTGCCTGGTCGAGTAACAGCGAACCTTGCCACTTCATTTTTATTTCCTTTTCTTTGTTTTTATCTATTTTCACATTTTATTTACTGGAACATTTGATAATTTTTGTATATTTTTTTTGTTATAATAATTATAATATGAATTTCTTGATAATACGATAAAATATACGGCTAATCGCATTATGATGCCACTGACCACCCGTAGCAAACATAATGGGGTCAATCTGCTCTCTTCGTTTAGTCGTAACTCAGTTGTTTCGCGTTGAGACATTTAAAATACCAAGTTTAATTTTGTGTGAAATTGGAAGTTGCATAACGTCCATTACGTGGAATTCCGTTTAGAACGTCTTGTTCTTTCGTGTTTTGCAATTCTTAAAAGTCAGTTGAATAAGTAGACAGACATTCGCAGGTCATACTGTTTTTGTATGGAAATGTTTTCGTATTTCGCTGCTCGGTCAATCCACGCGATTTCTCTGGCCACTCGTAGAAATCGACAGTTTCGTTTCATTCTGCATTCGTGAAAAAACAGACTTTGTTTTAATTTTAATGTTTATTATTGTGGCTTAGCTTCGTGATTTTTACGAATATCGATTTTTATGAAAACCCGTTATCCTGTAAAAAAAAAAAAACACGTGATTCGATTTCTTGCGATTAAATGTTCGATTTTCAAATATTGTTTCTTTCGCTTCTGAAATGTATCTTTTTTTAAAAACAAAACATCGTTAACAACAGAAATTAGATTTAAATCGAAGTTAAACTGTGACATAATAATAATAATCAAATGTACCGTTTTTTTTTTTAAAACAGAAGTATAATTGTTCTGGTTAGTGACAGTGTAAATATATTTTTTAATCAGCCCGCCCCCCCCAAAAAAAACAGTTCTAAAAAGAAAATGGTTTGTATGTAAACTAAACCGTTACTAAATCTACCTGTCTCCATCGATGATCTCTTAGAAACAAACTCTTCACTAATTGTGTGGAGTTGAATTAAGGATTAAAAGAGTGAAGTCTGCGTTATTTTAGTTTCATACTAACCCTTACTATTAGTCATCTACAAGTAAAATCTGAATGTCTGAACTTTATTCCTTCTTTAAAAATAATTGTCTAATAATAAATTTCCCCTCTTTTCATCTAAACCACACATTGTCAATGTCTTGTGCTACTAAATGACTGATCGTAATAATCTGTTTCGTTCCATTTAAATGGTATCGACAACGAATTCGATCAATTATCATGAAATTGATTACGTTTTATAGATTATTCGTTTATCTCTCTACTTACATTGTTACGGACAAGTTTTTTTTTGTTGTTTTTTTTGTCTCTTTTCTTTCCTTTTTTCAAAAATCAAAAATAAATCATTCGATGAGGGACCCACCCACTCATATATTGTTTGCTTTCAAACAAAAAACAACTTTCATACATTAACATTACGAATGACAAAGAACCATACAAATAAAAACGATAAAACTCGGTGTCTAACAAATAAAGAATGATTAAATTATGTTTCTCTTTTTATCCATATTATTTTACTTATTAAATGTGTGTGTGTGTGTGTTTTACAGACAATAATTTATCATAGACATTTGTTGTTGATATTTACCCCCCCCCTTCTTACACATTGATAGAATGTGACACAAGGTTAGTTTAATGTGGTGGACCCAGAGCCTTACCGACAGCCAGGGTCATTAAAAAAAAACTCCCGTCTCTTCATATCCCCCCACCCGCATTTTAGAAGGCATCAGAAGAAACTAGACCAAGTAAGGTCACAGATACTACACCTTGATCCGAGTCTTTTTCCCCCGGAAGTTTGTTTTTTTTTTTTGAGTACTTGTTGGTATTTATTTACCAACTGCTCCACACTAGTAAGATATGACATGAGGTCGGTTTAGTATGGGAGATCCAAAGTTATTCAATAGCTAGGGTCAGTTTTATTTTTAAATCCCTTTCTTCAGCCCCCTCCCCCTTAATTAGAGAAAGCACCAGTAGAGACGAAACCACGTATGGGCTCATATACTACACTTTGATCTGAGCCGATAATTGGTTGCTATTCTTATCATACACTTGTTGGTGTTATTTTAAAATTTTTAATCCATTTTTTTTTTTTTTTTTTTTTTTTTTTCAATCAATCGAGAAACTTGGCCTTTTGGTTAAGATCAAAGTATAGGGTGTCATTGGAGAGTTGATCAGGCCAGAGCAGAACTACACTGTGAAGGGGAGATTGATTTAGAACAACTTGCATCTGATTCATATGATCATAGAAGGGATAGAAGATAACATGGAGGCTGCACTGATCAATTCAGATCAGTCCAAAACTTGATCATCATTTCTTGTCATCTGTTTTAGAGACTGCTGATTTTAAACTAGAATTCTGCAAATGGATCTTCTTTCTATATCACTCCCCAATCGCAGTGTTGCAAGTGAATGGAAAACATTCAGAGTTGTTCCTGGTCGGGTTGTCTGTTGTCGGCCTTACTCTACGTCCTTGCTTTGGAGCCACTACTTCGTAAGTTGTGGGGTGGGGTGAGTAGTTTAGTCCTGTGCAGAGTTGCCTTACCTGAAGGGATGCGAGCTATGGATTTCAGGTTCGATGATGATATCACTCTTGGGTTGTGCTTTAGAAACATCCGAGCAGTAACGGAGGTACTCAAATATTACAAAATGATTCCGGGGGGGGGGGGCAAAATCAACTGGATTTCCAGCTTGAGATGAATTGCTCAGAGGTGCATTCAAAGGTCGAAGTGTCAGTAAAGACTTGGTCTTTCTTCTCATCCTTTATCGACTGTCTGTACTTCCTCTGCCTGCAAGCCACTTCTTCTTGCTTCACTGGGTTAGTAGACAAGTCTGTATTCAGCGTCCATGTGAGAGAGGCTTGGGGTTGCCTAACTTGAAATCTCATTGACGTGCCGAGAGACTGGCTTTCATGAATCAAACTTTGCTAGAGGAGTCTATGTTGAATCTTGTGGTCGAGAGCGTTTTTCCCATCCTCATCCTCACCACTTCAGTCGAGGGCCATTATAGACCGAAGGGTGACTCTCAGTTCTTCAAAGAGTGCCGAGCCACGTCCAAAAAGCTTCCTTCATCCTATGATTTTTCACGATCTAGAAGGGAACTAAACAGGAGATTAGTGAGAGGTGTTGCTTCAGATCTGCTTGTCGAAGGAGGATCCACTCAGAATAGAGTTGGGTGTCAAATGCGGCACACACCTCAATAACTCTGAGTTCGCTATTGGCGATTGGTCTGGAATGTGTTATCACTCAATGGCGTACAATTCAGTTCAAGCATAGAAGACATGCCTGATTGTCTTCACTGCTACATATATGCAAAAGAAACTCCTTAGCACGCCTTCTTCAAATGTCTCAAGCTCCAAGTGACGGCTCACATCGATCTCGAACATCTTCTTCCGCTAACCATAAGTCATGTAATTGACTACATTGGACCACCATGGGAGAGAGAGAGAGATGAATGGTGTTTCTTGCCATCCTGACTGTAACTAGAATGGTGGTGCGGATGGCACATCTGTGGGGATCTCAAGGGGTTGAATCTTTTTCTGATCAGGATTTGATTGCATATTTCAGGCATCAGCTTAAGATCAAAATCACATGTATAGAAAAAAATTGCATTTCTCAGAATTTGACAAAAGATGGATACATGTTGTGAGCTTTTGTGCATGAAAAGGAGTCAAGTGTGAGTATGTGTTCCCTGTTTGAGCATGGTGCACGTGGTTTCTGGTCCTATCAGATCCCAGCCTGGATAAGTTAGCCTTTTAGCTAGTCGAGTGAATAAATCCGATCCTCGTTTTTATTCTTTGGTAATAGAGCTCCTTCAAGATGCTCACTCCCCATTTTTTTCTTTGACTTTGACCTCCCCAAATTAAACTCATTTTGGAAAGACATAATCCACTCACAAATTCCATCCTTATTTCATTTCCTCCTACTTAGTCCCACTCCCACTTGGAGATGAACTTGCTTGTTTTCAGTTCTAAACAAACTTGAAAATAGTGGGCGGTCTATTCTTTAGAAAGGGTTGTCTTACTAACCAGATTTTTTGTTTTTTATTGTCCCACTCCTGTGTGTGTGTGTGTGTGTGTGTGTGTGTGTGTGTGAGAGAGAGAGAGAGACTTAAATTTTTAAAAATTGAGGAAATTTTAGATTATAAGTGTTATAAATGCAATGCCCCTGATCCTTTTGCAAGAGACAGCATACAGAGAAGACAGACCACCCGTCAACGCTGTTATCGGTGCAACAAGACGACCGGTTATCTGGTCAGAGATTTCCAGGAAATGAAGTTGGGGACGAGATGTCAGCGTCAGTCTATTCCCTAGTTAAAATGTAAACTACCTATCATTACCGTCTATGTTAATGATGCACCATGCTTGACTCTCTTCGATACTGGGTGCTCATGTTTCATTTTGAGAGTGAAGCTATGTCAATCTTAGTCAAAGCAGAAGATGGTGGTAAACACATTGACTGGCACTATGCAGGCCTGCTGCAGAAATGGCGTGTGGGTTGCAGCATAGAAATAGTCAGCGGGTCATGCACCAGAGAACTTTGAAACTCAGATTTCTGAATATCCAATGACTAATGAATTAAGGGAGAATTATGAATGTGAGTTGCAGACCTGGATAAACAATGGTTGGTTGCTGCCATATAATGAGGAGGAGTTTGGCCCACCCAAGAAATTTGTATTACAAGGCGATTCATGGCCATACTGCATGCCGATAAAAATAAGGTGTATCCTGTAATAGACTATCGTGCGTTGTTGATGCATTCACTGGCGATGCAGATGTAGAGAGAAATTGATGAATAGAGACAGCAAGAAACGAATATATCCATTCTGGACCTCAAGAAAGCATACCTACAGATCCATATTGAGAGATCTCTCTGGCTGTACCAGACAGTGATATTTAAAGGACAAAGATGTTGTCTAACTAGTTTAGGGTTCGGCTTAAATGTGGCGCCTTTGGTAATGTAGGCTGTGCTCAAGGCTGTACAGAGCAACATCGTCGTATATCAATGGCATATATATTAATGAGTATGTGGCATCGGCAGAATCCGTGAGGAAGCATCTGAACCTGTATAGACTCACTAGTAAAGATTCAGAAAAGCTGCAAAATGGTGCTAGAGTACTGATATTAAAAGTTTGGGAGGAGCATGGTCGACTGCGATGGCGGCGAGGAAGCAGTACTGTGGACGGTCCTATAACCATAACATGAAGATGTATATTCTCCATGTGTTGCAAACTAGTGGGGCACTTTGCCGTGTGTGGATGGCTTTGAGTGGCAACAGGCTTTATCAAACGTCATGCTACAACTGTCACACAGGACTGAGATGACGAGGTTAACAATGCTTCTCTGGCGTGTATGATAGAAGACACACTTGCCTGGGTACAGCAATCAGAACCTGTCCAAGTGGTGCGTAGGCATGCTGGCTGTGGGTGTGGCTCTTGATGCCAATGGGTTCATCATCGAGGCTGCATGCTGGTTGCGATCCACAAAGGATACCCAACATATAAATGTTGCAGAGCTGGATGCCGTGCTAAAAGGATTAAACCTCGCGCTTAAATGGAATGCCAATGTGTTAAACAAAAAAACGACTCTCTGTGTGTGTACCACTGGGTGACTAATGCCCTCACGGGAAAGTCTCGGTTGCCTTTGTAACCTTTTTTTTACGGTTAGATTACAAGCAGTTATTTTTTTAAATCTCTTTCTTTAAAAAGAAAAGAAAAAGAAACAATTATCAATAATTGTTTCGTCAATGTTGGAGAATGAGGAAAACATGACCTGACAACTTCTTTTTGCAATTCAGGATGAAGACTTTAAAATAATATCAATCAAAAAAGCCCCCCCCCCATCATATCAAAAGAAGAGTATGTGGACTAGTCATTATACAGTGGATATCTGTGTTGTGTTTAACTTGTCCCTAGATGGCTTCTTTTCTAGATTAGTAGCTGCTTCAAGAAATATTGCTTATTTGGTTTAGAAGCACAAATGAACAATAGAAAACTCATTTTCTTCCTATGAATTTTTATTCTAGCTTGAAATTTTATTGAAATTCAAATGTGATTTTGAAGTCTCTAACTTAGTGGAAGAAACTAATTTCAGGTTAAAATTAAAGTTTATGGTCAATTACTATGGTTTGTTTGTGCTCGGATAACCAGGATTTCTCAAGGGAGCCACTGATCTAGAAAAGAATACCCTAGCCTTCTCTACTGTGTTGGGTTCCTCACTTTAATTGATCTTGTGTTAAACTTTCTCTTCAAGGGAGGCAAGTAAAATACAATCGATGGGAAGACAAACTATGAACCTGGCCCTTAACCTCGTTCATTTTAGGGAGTTACAAAAAATTGTTTTGCTTCCTTAAAAAAAAAAGAAGTAAATCATGAGTTGTCTCCCTCCCCTGCGATCAGTAATACTTGAATAATACAATCAACTATTAATCAAATGTTGCTGTAAACTAATGCAAATATTTTTTTAGATATTTGTGACAGATTGCATTAGTTTTATCATTTTGGGTCCATTTTTAGCACTTGGTTGGGGGGGGGGGCAGTTTTTTATATGTTTACCAGTACATGGTTTGTGTAAATAATCATTAATCCCAACTTTTATTGAATTTTGAGTAAAAACTAATAAAGTGATTTTAGATATTTGTGAAATATTGCAATTTTTGTCAATTTGAGGGACATTTTCAGTCTTATAAGGGAGGGTATACAAACTATAGTTTTGTTGGCCAAAAGTAATTAGATCAGGTAAACAACTATTAATCATCACTTTTTATAGATTTTCTAAACAAAGTAATCAGGGAAATTTCAAGTAATTACAAAAAATGTAAAAATTTTGTCAATTGGAGGAGCAAATCAAATTCTCCTGTGATCACCAGTTTTTGAATTGTACAAAAAGAAAACATTTAATCATTTTTTTTTTTTTTTGAAAACCTAATAAGTGTACTTTTAGATATTTGTGAAATAGTGCAACTTTTGCCAACTTGAGGGGGCATTTTTCAGTCGTCCTAGGGGACAAGGTCTCTAGTGTCACCAGTACTTGTTTCATGTTGATCCTGTGGACGAGTGGTTATAGCACTTGTCTTTGGGCTGGACGACCCGGGTTCGATCCCACTCACGGCATGCAAATTTTCGGGTCTGAAAACTCCCTCTGTCCACCCAGCAGTAAATGGGTACCTGACTAAAACTCAGGGAAGGTTCAAGGCAGCGGAAGGAGAGGGATGGGCTCCACCTTCCATATGCTGTGCCCTAGACACAGTGATTCTTAACAAATCACTGCCGCTACAGCCATGGGCAGTGTGCGATGTCGGCAACGACACTCGTGCGCGTCCAGGCTATGCGACCTTTACCTTTACGTAACTTTTGGTGGATTTTGAGAAAAAACAAATGATGGAAATTCTAGATATTATTAGCAACATTTTCCATTTTGGGGCATTTTAGCCCCTAAGAGATAAATCAGAGGTTTTCCTCAAAATCTACCTGCGTAATATTTTTGTGTTCATGGTCATATAATTTTATGCAAAATCTTTTGGCATACTAGTGAACCAATTTTGAGAAAATTAGAAAACTAAGGAACACTGACAAAAACATTGATCCTTTTCTGATCACCACTAGGTACACACACACAGAAAAAATGTATTCAAAACATAGGACTGAGAAGTTGGTGCATGTTTCATTTAAAATGTTCTTCGTTTAAGCATTTTAATTTATGTTTATATTAGTTAAACTAAGAAAATCTTGTAGTTTCAAAGCTTAAATGCGAAGTACAATTTTGCTGTAAATTTAAACTAAATAATCAACTTATTTAATTTTTTTATAAGGTTGTAATAATACTCTAGACATTTTTTTGGCTTAAATATTAAAAAAAAAAAAAAAAATGTTTTGATATTTTACAACTTTATAGGCGAGGCATTATTGTTATCTTTTTTGGTAATGGTATAGCTTTTGAACCAAACAAAACCGAATTTTTGTTTGTTATTTTTTGGCCGTTTATGTAAACAGCCAGAAGATGCCGAAGCGCTTAGCCAATCAGAATGCTCGAGAAGCAGATAACAACTTTACCTTTAACCATGTAGAGAGAATGGAAGGAAGCAAAAGAACAAAATAAAAAATAGTGCGGTATGAGCAGGGATCTTCTAGAAAGCTCTCTGCTCAGATTTATGTGGCGACAAACATTTTGAACCAACCCCTTTGCATATAGCTGAATTATATCCTTTCGACAAACTTCAATCCTCTTCCCCTTCTTCATTTTCTTTGTCGTCTGTGCTAACTCCAAAAGAAAATCTGCCAACTGAACCTAAAAAAGCAAACTTTTTTTTTTAACACTAACTCTAACCTTAACCCTAAACTAACTCTAACCTAGTTGGGTTTTTTTTTCATTTCAAAAGCTGTACCATTACCAAAAAACTACAATGTAAAAAAAAAAATAGTAAAAATTGTTGTTGCATTGTTTTTGTTCTAAAAACCCCCACAATTTATCGAGAAAAAAAAAACAAAAAAACTTTTCACTTTTAACTTTCCCGTGATAAAAAAAATATTTCATTGATTTTCGTCAACAAATTGTCATAAAAATAAGCATACAGTCAGTGATTTTTTTTTTGTTCATTATTTTTTTCATGTTGCAAAGCCGCCGCGTTTTGATTTGGATGCCGGTTCGTTTTGATTCTGCTTTTTGCAGCTGTTTACGAAAACGGCTGGAAGATGCTGAACAAAAAATCCGTTTTGTTTGGTTGAAAAGCTATACCTATCTTTCTTTAAAAATTAAAAGAAATTTATTTATTTTTAATTCTAAATAGAATGACTAATTTTTTTAATCCTTTAAATTCAAGGTGTACGTTTCTAGGAATTAAATGGCCAAAAGGCTTAAAATAAATCAAGTAGCTTAATAGTGTAAAAATTAAAGTAAAACTAACACTGAAGGTGATGGTGGTGCTAGGAATACAGTTATTCATTAGAAGCTGTCCCTACCCAGCATCACCCGGGAGTTTTCTTGGTTCTGTATACGCAATGCTATCGTGGAATATCCTACATAATAAAAAAAAATCTGTAATTAAACATGGTTTATTAAAATTGTTTTTATGGAGAAGTGAATTATAAAAAAAGTGATACCCCATGCTCCATTGTTAAAAGAAAAACATGCTGATTCTCAGATTTTGATCAAATTTGAATAATTTGAAGACCTCTCCTGATAGTTTTCATTTAAAAAGAAAATGAACTTCAGTTGTGTAAGCTTTATTTATCACACAGTTTTCATACTTTCATTCTTTTTGGTTGCTTTTAAGTATTTTCAGGTCAGACTTTGCATTTAGTAAAGATACTTCAAGATTAAAATGATAGCGAGCAACCCTAGAATATCAGGAAACTCCAAGAATCCGTGTATCTTTTAGGCTAGTGACCATGTATAGAGATGAACTTATGGACGTGTTCACTGACAAATTCATCTTAAATTGGCCGCAATTTGGCATTGACCATTCGATTTACTACAATGGTGGTGTTTACACACACAATTATCAACATACAGAATTTGACATGTTATCCAATCATCGTCAATCCGTTTGATTAATTTCATTCTTTGATTGTCCGTCTTTAATTGCATTATTTCAACTGTAATTTTGTTTGTATATGTAAATGTGTGAAAACACAGCCAGAATGTTTTCAGTCCAATATGTGAGCATCAGGCCAGACATCAAAGTGCTGGAAGCACTTCTTCCGACACCTTTTATACTTTTATTGTGCAATGTACTTAATTGTTGTTAACACATAAAGTAAGTTAAAAGGTTGATCGATAGATTGATTTTATCCATCCTTCGTTTTTCTTATTGGTTGAGCATAACTTAGTAGAATAAAGAATGGCAGATTTAATGGTGCTTCTTGCTTAAAAGTCCGAAAAAAAGATTTATTTGTCTTTTACTGTTTAAGAGGTAAATAAGGGGCAGTAACTCTTAATTGTAATTTTGAGCCAGATTTTACGAGCATACGATCGCCTTGGTGCCGAGGGATTGCATCATTTGCGTGTGAATCACAAGTACAATTTTGTTGATCCACAAACCGGGGCCACCACCAACCACGTTGAACGTATGTGGTGTGAAGCAAAAAAGAAATAAATAAAATTGAATGTGGCACCCACACGCAAATGGTGGATTCCTATCTCGCAGAATTCATGTGGCGGCAGAAATTGCCCAAATTTGCAAACAAATTGCTGAATTTTATTCAGTATAAAACCCAAGTATAAACACAATAAATTCTTAAATTTTCCATTGCTGTATACTTTGTTGTTCATTTATTACTAATTAATTTTCTGTAAATTACGTTACATGTAATAACAACAGTTGATAAGAGTTACTGCCCCTTATTTACCTCTTAAACAGTAAAAGACAAAGAAATCTTTTTTTCGGACTTTTAAGCAAGAAGCACCGATTTAATTGTCTTATTTCAAGACGACTAAAATATTATTGTTGTTTTGCTTTTGTTGAAATCATCTATCAACAATGTCATTGCCCAACATTGTAATCGGCTGGCTGAGTATACTGGAATCTACTTTTTTAATTTAGTCAAATAATGAGGTAAATGGTTTGTGGTCTGTCAGAAGTGTGAAATTAAGTCTGAATGTAGTGGAACTTCTTTACCTCAACTGTAGTTGCATTCAGCAGATGTCAGAGATCTAGTCACATGCATGATGTATCTCTGTTTTTTCTTGGAATATGTGAGATTACTGCTCCCACACCGTTGCTTGAAGCAACAGCTGCCACTATTATCTTTTGGGTTGGGTCAAGTATAGAAGGTCCATATTTAACAGCGATTTAATTTTGTCAAATGCTGACAGTCAGGTGAGGACCATTTAGTATCTTTTGCCCAAAATTTGTTGGATGATAACTTAATTTGGTGAAGTGAAGGTAGAAAAGTGCCATAGTGAATCACCAATTTGAGAAAAGAGCGTAAGCTACTGACATCCATGGGGATTGCATTCGTATAATATCTGCATCTGAATGACGATGTTGGTGGTCAAAGATAAAGTCCAAGTATTTTATTGATTACAAATAAAACTGACATTTTTCTAGTCGAAAATGGAAGCCAAAGTCTTCAATGCCAGTAAGAACCTTGCTGATCCTTTTTTAGTTGATGTTGCCAATTTTAGCATTGAGTTTAAATCGAAGAAGAAAATCATAATGACGACTTGGAAGAGTAATTCGTCTGAAGTAATTCTTTTTGAAGAAGTGTGGAGAACATGGCGTCACATAAATAACAACCAAAATAAAAATGCCAGTCTGAGATATCTAAACAGAAATCAAGGCCTCATCTTCGAAATATTGTCAAATATAACTCTTTTCTCTCTCTCTCTCTTTCTGAAACAAAAATAGTCTAATCTTTACTATTGATCTTAGTGCAATCTTAACGTGATGTTTGAGAAACACTTACGTGGAGTCCTAGTTAGAATTATTTTCAGTTTGTGCTGTAACTAAAAATATTTGCATATGAGATTCATATTTTGGATTGGTTAATTGAAATAAGAGTAGTACACACTCTTCTTGGTTATCCAATGATGTTAGGCCTGCCTTCATGTTGAGGTATAGGTGGATACCTGTTCAAATAGATCATTTAGAATGCACTTGGGGATGTACATATCCCAGTAATACTTCTTCAGTGAACAAAATCCAATGGTAAACCAAGACCGTCAAAGCTCTTCTGACGCTGCAGAAAGCTATTGGAACTAGAGTCCATCGATGATCGAATGTGTGTTGCCATGGCCGTTAACCCTACAATCTATCTATGTTGTAAGGTCTTTATTATCCATCTGATTAGCCATGCTCCTCATTGTTGGGAGAACTGATACCAGATTTTATAGTATCAGTAGCATTCGTTATCAAGTGAACTGATACTCAATATCAAAAAGTCATGGAGTATGTAACGAGAGGAATCTACGCTCGTCTGAAACATTTGAATAACATCTCGCTTCAGAAATATCAAAGATTTTTTTTTTTTATGAAATGTGTTATCTTTTTACTTGAATTTTTTAAAAACATATCACAGTTCTATGCAAGAAATAAGTTAACTTACAGAACATTATTCCTGTAATCTTTGGTTTTAACCTTAACCACAACAATTAGACATGGTTGAACACACTAAAATAACCGACTTTCGACTATTATTTTTATTTGCCCTCTTAAAATAAATCGTCTATATAAACACTTTGTTCTTTGACTGATTGTATATTAAGACCAAACAGACGACAGATTTGCGAACTCTTCTACATAGTCACTTTTGTCATTCGCCGAGGCTTGTACTTGTGATTAATGACTTCCGACATTTTAACTTTGTAATTCAATACTCATAAAAGTTTTTTTTTCTGTCAAGTCTGATGTTGTTCTTATAAACTAACTTTTTCCTCTCTTTTCTTAACAAAAATATTATTTTAACAAAAAGTATTTGATGCTATTTCTACGATGAGGTATTGTTTTTATTTACATTTTTTGGATACGTGCTTTCTTAGCGGTTGTTGTCTAGCTGGATCATTGTTATTTACAATGAATACTAGCTGTTATATTCACAGTTACATGACACATATATTTTTGTCTCACTCCTAACAAAATCCTTTTCCCTTTGTCACGTGGTCTAATACTTTCATTTTTCAACTTCCGCTCCCATATTTTTTGCAAGCATCACATTTTGATCTTTTGAACCGGTGACAGTGACTTCCAATCCCAGATCTATTTAACACCACTTAATATATAACAACTGTAGCTGATCGTATGTGCTGATTCTTTGAGTTTTCAGATTTTCCAGTGTTGCCTTTTATCTTTTTTTTTTATTATTCACCCCAAACAGGGCACATTGCCACTGAAACGTAAGGGGTTACTGTGAATTAGGGGTCATACCTACAGGCCCATTCTAAGTGAAGAGTTGTTTGTTCACATTACATTTAAATTTCTGCATGTTTGTACAGTTTGGGAAACAGTGAGCAGAGAGAGAATTCTAAAAACGAGCAGTACGAGGAAAAAACTTTTAGAGTAGAAATCCTTCCGACATCTGGGGACCTCTGCAGTGAAGGGATGAGATTTTGCTGATTGTCTGGTCGGTCAGGGGTATTTCCATCAAGGGGGCACCAGTGCAGCTAGTTCGCCGGAGCACATTCCATGAAAGTACTTGTAAAACAAGCACAGGGATGCAACATTGCGACGATGGGACAGTGGCTGGAGCTTGGTAGACAGTGCGGGACCTATTAGATGCTTTTCTATGGACCCTGTCTAAGAGGGAGAGGCTAGTAGTTGGTGCCCCTGCCCATATGTGACAACAATATTCCATGCATGGACGGATGGTGGCTTTGTAGAGATATAGGATACGGCAGATGTGTGAAGTTTTCTAGCACGGTAGAGGGAGCCCACCTTCCTTACAGCAGCCTTCGCAATGTCTTCTATGTATTTATTCCAATTCATGTTACCTGTGAGTGTGAATGTTAGGTGGAGGAGTTTAAATGATAGACTCTCAGGTAGGGTGCTATTAGCCATGGCAATCGATGGTTGAAAAGGTTTCTTAAGTTGTTAAAGGAAAGGAGCTTTGTCTTAGTAGCATTAAATGTTACCATCCATTTATTTCCCGATTCATTTGCCTTGGTTATGTGTGTGTTCATTTTTCCCACATGTCAAGAATAGTGTGGTGTCATCAGTAAATATACCCATCTCAGACACAATTACATCAGGGAGGTTGTGTATGAAAATCATGAACAATAATGGTTCAAGGATTGACCCCCTGGGGTACACCAGCATTAATGTCATGTTGTTTAGAAGTATGGCCATCGATGACAACCTGGATCTTTCTTTTGACTAAGAAGCATCTGATTATATTAAATATTCGTCTAGTAATACTGTATGAATTAATTTTCATGAGAAGACCATCGTGCCAGATCTTATCAAAGGCTTTGGATATATCAAGCGCTACCACTCTAGCTTCACCAGCTTTGTCCACTGTATGATATACATGTTCAGAGATAACCGTTAGGATATCTTCAGTAGAACGGGCGTGCCTAAATCCATAACATTGGTTAGAAATTTTGATCTATCATTTCAACCATAACTACATGAGTTGATGACTTTCTTTTCTCTCCAAACATGATCGGCCATGCCTATTTTGATATCCCTCCTTAAGCTATGGTTTCCGAAGTTCTTCCAGAGAGTACAATGGTCAAAAATATGAAATTAAATAACAATATCTCCTCCTCTCCAAAATATTTCATGTGTCGAATGAAATCTTTTAAAGGTTTTCATTTTTTAAGAACTGTTTTCTTGGGTTTCATCTTTCTAAAAATGTAAGCCAAGAGATCCTTCATAGTGGATAATCTGGGAACACAAGATTAATTTTTATCGAATTAGCTTAAGCTTTAGATTGGTCTAAGAATGGTTCGTTAGTAAAAATAGAATGGTTCGTTAGTAAAAATAGAATGGTTCGTTAGTAAAAATAGAATTAAAAAGAAAAAAAGTTTTTTTAATAACATTCGGCATTGTATACATTTGAAATAATTGTAACTCTGTAGTATTTTGAGGTGAGGGTGACAAATGCTCTACATTTAAGTATGAGGGAGGCTGCAAAAAAACCCAAAAGATCCCTCCTCCTTCCAGTGTAGAAAGAGTAGATATTTTCTATTCTTATCCCGGAGGAGTAAATAAATCAATGTAAAGACTGAATGTGATTAATATTTTGCAAATCATTCAGTGAAATTACAGTTAGGAATTTGTGGAAATTTTTTTTTTTTTAAGTACTATGCAAAGGTATATATGAGCACTAAAAAAAAGTTTCCTTTGTTAATGTACTTGGAGTTGAATGGCTCCTTTTTAAAATGGAAAGCATGAGATGAGCCAGCTCCAATTCTTGACAGAGCAGCTCTCAAAGTAGTGGAGCACATAAAAGTCTGTGTGTTTTTGTTCACACATATAAGAGAGAGAAAGAGAAAATCAATTAGTTTCACATGAAAATCACTTAAATGTGTATAAGACATAAAAGAAAATAATGACTTTATGTCCTTTTAACTCTGGATGAATGTTCTCGGCTTAAACAGATACGAAAGCTTTTTGCTTAATTATTTAAAGATAGTTCCATGTGAGATCAATTTAAACTGTTTTTCATTACCAATTAATTGTAATGTTGTCTGATCTAAGTAAACACATTCATTTTTAAAGAGAGCCATGACATTAATAATTTCAAAAGTTTTAGCAATTCTACCATGACAATAAAAATTGAGAGAACAACTGAGAAATCAGTTTGGGGGGAGGGAGATTTCATAAACCAGCAAATATATGCCCCTTCCAGACACAAGTATGACATGCTAAATTCTCTCCAGCTATGGGTAAAGTTGTTGTATGCAATAGATACTGTGTTTAATAGTTTGGCATTAAATAACCAAAAGAGAGAGAAATATATGATTTTATTTTTCAAATTTTCCTAACTTTGTTTTTCCACATAAAAAATCTTCAGAAAATAACTGTTTCACTTTCAATATAAAGGATGGAATGGACAGAGTAGTGAAATATCGGAATTTTAACTACTTTCAATAACATAATAAAAAACACCTATAAAAAGGTGTTATTATTGATTATTATTAGATCAAGCCCCTATATTGTGATTTTACTGAAGGCTTCTCTTACATACATGAAACAAAGGCTTTTATTGACTGACCAATCTAATTGGTTAGCCAATCAGACAAGTCGCCTCAAGTAAAAAATTCTCAATAAAAAACTAACTCGTCAGTAGGAGAAATAGAAGTTAGTGACCGATCGAAAAGAAGAATGAAAAAAGAAAATTTCCCCAATTCAACCTCCTTCTGAGAGACAAAAGCACCAAGAAAACTCCAAAGTTTCTCAACGAAGACCTAGCACCAGTCAAATTTCTCAATTTGTGTTTTCTCTTCAACAAGAGCAACATCACTTTTTGTTTTGTACATATTATTGTTACACAACTGTATTCGAATAAATATTTGTTCACAATGAGTTTTCCTTAGTCGAAACTAAACTGTGTCAACATCAAAGTTCTGTGAATCTTTTAAATACAGTATGGTAGTGGGTGCGAAATGCTTAAGAGAGCAACCAATCGGAATGCATGTGATCATCGTAGCAACAGACCACATTCTTCCAATGTTTTCCGAAATCATAAAAAATGACTCTTCAAGATGAGATAAATAATTCACAACAAATTTCTTTCTAATCATCCCGGTTGGAAAATGATGACCTCTCAAATGTTTCTTCATACAATTAAATAAATAAAATTCACTTGGAGTAATGTTATGGCTGTGGTTAGGATGCCGAAGCTGGTAAAGCAACATTTTAAAACAGTTTCTTGCAAAATTCCTTCATTATCAATCAGAAGTGGCCAGAGTGGCATGCTTGGAGACTTGCGCTTTTTTCCCTTACATTCAGCGACAATTGGGTTAAAATATTTGGCATCACCGTTTTTCCCTTTTCACAGAAATTCTAAGTTATTATTCCTTTTCTGCACCAAAAGATGGAGAATGTGAATTGTCGTTTATGAATGGTGTTAGATGTCATTTTTATTGGAGGCTTTTCATTAGCATGATGCTACTCCAATGACTGCCTCTTTGTTTCAAGGAGTTATTTTGCCAGTGTGGTTTAAGGGTAATAATACAATTTAAGAAAGACGTACCAAACTCATCTAAGAAAGCCAGATTTGATTGTGCAGCTTTTTTCATCTTCGAGGACTTTGGCATAAATCTCCTGCAGAGTTTTCTACACCTAATTTGAGATATAATAGAATAAGTAAAACCATCGCTTATTTTCAAAATACCAGTTAAAGCACATATTTTGACTTTTCTCGAATTGCCAGTTTGATAGTCTTTTATCTGAAATTTCTGCATGTCTTCCACTGGCTGTATTATCATCATTAATAGGCGACCATTTTTCAAATTCTTTGATCCAATAATACAATGTAGTTTTAGATTGACACACTTTCTTCCTTGTACACCATTTTCATGCCTGTCATCGTTTCATCTTCACTTTTTCCAAGCAAATAATACGATTTTATTCTGTTGCAATTCTCCACATTTTTCAAAATGGTGCCACATTAAAACAAATGCGTTTTTCTGTATTGAACGTTAAAATAAAATTGATTCAAACATTTTTCTTATCGAATCTTAGAGATTATTGATTGAAACATGTAAATCCGTTCAGGTATCTGTCATCTCGAATAATGACACTAGCTCCAGAGTGGAAGCAGAGCAGAGACCGGATCAGTGTTGTTGACGCTGGTGCCATTTCATGTGGTTCTGTAGAAAGTCAATTTATGAGTCATACTCTTGTCCACACGTTGAGCAAGGAAGTCCCGTTATTGGCAGCCGCATTGTTTGCTGATGTCATTAGGCATGCCTTCTAGTCCTCCACTCTTGAAATGTAGCTTGTATTTTATCTACCAGCCCTCTTTTTAATGTTCAATTACATACTACTAGCATTGGGGAAAGGCATGAACCTTTACTTTCCTACCAGTTCTGTGTTCAATTAATCAAACTAGAAAAGTTGACGCATTATCATGATCCCTTTTCCTACTCTCTTGATCGCTATGGTTTTATATAGTAAAATAATCTACATTAAAAAAAATGTAATTTTACAGAGATTAATAATTTATATAGTTTAACAAACGACTATATTTTAACCGATGTTCCCATGGCGTAATTTCAAATCCATAGTTTTACGGTTCAAACATGACATGTAACACCCGAGGTGACCCACATTCTTTCGCTCAATTATATAATCGATACAATTGTTTACAATAGTATTGTGTTTCAACGTTAAATAACCCAAACCAAACTTAAGTTTTAAAAAGGTAGTTTCTTACCTGTATGGATGATAAGGATTATTTTATTTTGAAGTATATGATCAAATAAACGGAAGACTGTATGTGAGGAGGGTGGTAGTGGTGGCAGGATTACAAAACTTATCCAATCTCATAAGATTTCAAATGTGCTGAAATTTACAAAACGCCCCTTAAATATTGAGTTGATTTAACTCCTTACATCTACTAATGCAAGCTTTGTTTCATTTGTTTTGCATTTAGATTAGGATTAATATAAGTGTGAATTAAAGGATTATGAGTGTTTTGATGATTAAATATCGTAAATTTATCTTTTCTTGGGTTAGTATGAATGGATTTGTATGCCCGTTTTATGTCAATTAGGTGCATATAAACATTTTTGCAATCTGGGTGGCTACCACAACACACCACACACACATGACTATTTTAAGAATTTTACTCAAAGACTGTTCGAATGTTCTTTGAGTGATCATTTATTTTTAAATTGCCGTTTTCTTCTCTGGTGTGTGTAGTGGAGCCAAGCCTCTAGCCCTCCCCCCACACCTTTTTCTCGCCTATTCCGAAAAACAATCTGCAAAACAAAATGTTGGATTAAAAAAACAAAAAAATATTGATTACTCCTCTATAGTTATTAACATGAGCTGGACCTGTGAAAAATTTCACAGATCAACTTAAATATATTTTCCAAAATGGTGTTACATAAATATATTTTTAATTTCAAATCACATGTTCTATAAACCTCTTCTCATCTCTTTTTCGCTATTTAAAAACCACATCTCTTCCCACTTTCTTGATAATATGGAATTACCACAAAACTCTTAATGTAAAGATCTTTAAAAAAATTTAATTTGTATTTCGTAATGTTCTAAATTGTTGATGGCATAAAAATATGGAAGAGTTCATTAGTAACTGAGAAGAAAATGAAGGGTTACCAGCTTTGAAGTGTGTGGATCGTTTTGCATGGTGGGCACTCATTTTTTAGTGAAAAAAAAGAACTTGTGTGAGTTAGATTTTTTTATCGGTGGCATTCATTTGCATATGAGGATAACGATTACTTTAAGAAGGACGGATTAGAGAAGACAGGAAGATGAATTTGGGACAGCTGAGAGAGAACATTGGAGTTGAGAGTTGTCGTTGCGATGTTGTTGAAGAGGAGTTCCTTTAATTTCATTACAGGATTACAGTTTCATAGATACAGAGTGTCTTACCTGGCACACGCTAGGAAGTAAGTGTAGTATCTGTTCCGATGGATACTGCACCCTATAGACGGATGTCGTCTTGTCCTTCGGGGCTTGATTCCACATGTCTGTGGGTTTGTCCTGTGCAGTTCTAGGAGGTCCACCCTCCCAGGCTTCGCCTCCCCTCTTTGGGGAGGAGTAAGTTTATTGCTTGAGGCGCCCCTACCGGGGAATGCCGACGGGGCTGCCCAGGCAATTTTTAAATGGCCAGAGTGCTCACCTCTCGAGCGCTGGCTTTTAACCCCACTTACTCGACCCAAGCTGTGGTCACATCTTACTTGTGGGAGTAAGATAAAACTGGCCTTGTGCCTAACTCCTGCAGAGGAGTAAATAAATACAGAGTGTGACACATGTGATTTGGTAGATACATATTTATATCTATATAATAAAGTTGCCCTTTCTGTCTGTTTGTTCACAAACTACTTTTAAGATTTTGAAGATAGACTTCTATAATTATATATACTAGCAGGACCCGTGTAAATTACACAAAATGATGTTTTCAATACTAATTATCTTGTTCCTTACATGTTTGAATAAAATATGATAAGATTTGACTTGTATATTTATTCAAAAAAATGAACAATACATGAAACAATTTACAATTTTCTCGATTTGATCGATCGACTAATTCCGATTTCGACGACAAAACCTTACTTTGTAAATACTTTAGATTAAATTAAATTTGCCTCCAATTCATGAGTAGCATACAAAGATTCAGAAGGTCGTTGCTTTTGATGTAAGCGTGACGCACTAAATAACACACGCTATTGTATCAATGTGTCTTCCTGGTCGTCGTCCCCCTTCGATGTAGAAAAAAATTATAGAGGTTGATTGGGATCGAACTATAAACCAGTCGGGCCGATGTCAAAAACCAACGTCAAAATCCTACATCGCTAACCGTTGCGCCAAAGGGAAATACTTGAAAGTATTACGAAAATTAGGTGACTTGAATGTTTTTCCAAATCTAGGTGCGGCACGCATGCGCAGAGCTTTTGATGTAAGCGTGACACACGAACACACACGCTATCGTATTAATATATAGATTCTTAAACTACATTACCCAGGGTAGTTGGGTAAGTTTATTTCATTTTTTTTTAAAGGAAATATAAAATTATCATTGGGTCTGCGCTCATGCTTGATATCCATAAAATGGAGCAGCAGGAGTGCATAAGGTTCTTTATTGAGTCCCGAGAAATTCAGTGTGCTTGGAGGGGGGTGTAAATGGCTATTAATTTACCAAAATTTATTTCAATTAATGGAACTTTATTGACACATCCGCCCACCCAATCAGTGATGAGTCTATCTTTCGGCATCACTAATGGTGTTTACAGGCCATTTCATGGTGCAGCTGAAAAACACAACTGGAAGCGGATCGAAAATGTTTAGTTTTCAGAGATTCTTTAAGGAAATTAGGTTAACTATATTTGAAAATACATAGAATAAAAATAAAAAAGAGAATATAGTGTTATGGACTGAGTGCAAAAAGACATAGGAATCCTCATTCAATCCTGAGCAGTGCCGGTTAGCTCTGCTGGTATAGATGAAAAACAAAACACATCAGCTTGTGAAAATTGTTTTGCTAACTATAATTGAGATTATTTTAAATTTTAAAACCATCCTGGCATTGTCATGGTGGAGATATATTGACTGAAACAGAGCCTAGATAAATGTTCGATGTAATTATAGTAAATGTTCATCCAGCCGTGGTAGTGTTACGGATCTTCCTGACTCTCTCATCATCTTGCTCTATCCTCCATCACACTGGGTAGGTTTTTATAGGTGCATTATCATTCCTCTGTTAGTTGCTTAATGTAGGTTCTGAATCACATCCCTGTTTTTGGCATTCACAAAAGAACATCGCTGACGATTTTATCCTTAGCCCTCCAGCAGTGCCCAACAAATTTGGCTTTTTTCCTTTGATCAGGGCTGAAATCCAAGGAAGGTGTTCGTAGACTTGCTCTCTTGTGGGGTGCTGCTTTCAGGAGATGTTAAGAGCAGCTCTTAGCATTCTGGTCAATTTTCTTCTCCAATCTTTTGGTAAAAGTCCAGGTACTACTTCCATATACCAGAACTTATGTAACAATGGCTTCAAAGAAGTAACGTTTCATCTTGTTAGGAAGATGTGACTTTCAGATTGCTTTCATTTTGTCCAGTCCAGCCCAGGCCTTGCCGATTTAGTTCACTCTCTGTGCAATTTTGCTTTGTAACCTTACTGCAAAAAAATGATCAACATTTTTGAGACAAGTCCAATTTAGGAAAGAGATATTTCCATTTTGTGTTAACAAAAAGTCCAAT
This sequence comes from Sepiola atlantica, assembly GCA_963556195.1. NCBI lineage: Eukaryota > Metazoa > Mollusca > Cephalopoda > Sepiida > Sepiolidae > Sepiola > Sepiola atlantica. The sequence goes on along the minus strand of OY744521.1, from coordinate 182,681,727 downwards.
AAAATTTGCCATTTTCCGAGACAGTGTAGTAGGGCTTCTGCTTGTTTAGTTGTCAGGAAAAATTGCAAGGTCATCAGCATAGCCTGCGTCAGTAACTTTTTGAGCAAGATACCTCCTGCTTCTTTCAGGTACCAATGTCAAACTATTTTCTTTCAACTTGTTGATTGACATACGGCGGTTGTAGTCAAGACGGATTATAAACAGATAGGGAGCTATAGAATCACCCTGGTGATACAATAACAGGCGATAGTAAATGGTAGAAGTATTTAATTGTTAAATAGAAGTTTGAAAAATGCCTTTTAATTTTACTATATTATATTTTTGTAATCCAATAGAGATTACTACTACTAAAAAGATGTATCTCCCTTGTACCTGTGTTTTATGTATTTTATTGTTTTTGGCATCTTTAATGAACGTTATTACTAAAAAAAAATTATTTAGCAAATTAGAAACAAAAGAAAAGTAATTTGGATTATTCGGACTACTGTTCTCATCTTGAGTATTATTCTCACAACGTTTTATCCGCTGTAACCTCCGGCCTTCTTCAGGTGTATCTTTTCGAACTCAGGAATATTTCTGTCGAACTCGGGAATTTGAATGGAATTTCGAACGGAACCCTTTATTTAATCCACGGTGGTAGCACGCTCTCGTTCCGTCAGCCATAACTTGGAGAAGGACTCGTGAATATAGTTCTAAGTAAAATTCAGTTCTAAGTGATAGTCATCTGAAGGTTGAAGGTTCAATCCTCAGTGCGGGCGATACGAAGAATTGCAAATTACTGAAGACTTCTCCCAGTCATGGCTGATGGAGCGAGAGCATGCTACCCTTGTGGATTAAATAAAGGGCTCCGTTCGAAATTCTGTCCAGATTCCCGAGTTCGACAGAAATATTTCTGAGTTCGAAAATATAACACCTGAAGAAGGCCAGAGGTTACAGCGGCCGAAACGTTGTGAAAATAACACTCAAGATGAGAACAGTAGTCCGAATAATCCAAATTATATAAATTATCAATCCTCATCTAAAAAATTCAGAAACACAAAAGAAAAATAGATGTGTTCGAATGTTTTCATGTGTCAAGAGTATGTTTTGAAAACGGAAATGAAGTTTTTTTTGTTTTTATTTATTGCCATGTCGAACGAAAGTGATTAATTTTTTTTCTTATAGCGACATATTTCAAAATTTTCTATAGCATATAAATAAAAGTGTGCTGATTAACAATGTCTGTAATAACGGGTCTTGTTGAAAAAATCTAAACGATTATATTGATCAATTTTTTTTGTAACTAATTGGAAAGGGAGACATTAAAGGTAGAAGTCAAGTACATTGCTGAGTTTATTACCTTTTTAAATTAAGAGTTGTATTTCGATGTCTTTCAAAAATGAAATCTATAACAAATACAAAAGTGAAAAGCAATTAAAAAAAAAAAAAATTCAGCAGTGCGTGAATATGGTAGATATGCAGGTTTGCAGAAACTACAAAAAATATTTTTTCGTCAGGTATATATTATTTTTGCTCTTAATCATTGATATGTTTAAAAAAATGTACACAGGAACCAGAAATTAACTTCTTGTTGTGATAACTCAATAGCTCTGTTAATTGAATAGGTAAACATGTCAGAATTAACTGAATGACTTACAGAGAGTGGAATTGAGTGCAAATCAAGATCTTTGTATTTTTGATTTTATGTTGACTTCCTGGTGATGAAGGTTAATTTGTGAATTGACATTTATGTCTTCGTCTATACAGGATGAAACAGCTGTAGAATTTAATAAAAATACTTTACTTATGAACACATTACCTTATTTTCTTGTTTAAACAAAAACATACATCTATTCAGCTATATTCTTTTGTGTGACTTGTACGGTCAAAAACATAAACTGTATATATATAATGATATAATTGATGAATAAGGAAAATATCGTGAAAAGAAAGACATTGATTTGGTGATTCTCTCTTCTTCTTGTGTATTTCTTTTTAGACCTTCAGCTCAGTTGCAGCAAGCCAGTCCAGAGTTTCATCGTCCAGGTTAATAAGGCCCAGATCGCCATGTGGTGACCGGTATTTGGGGCAGCTGGTGATGACGTGTGCCACGGTCTGCAGGGGATCCCCACATTTGCATTGGGCACCATCCATGAGGCCCTACCTCTTCATCGACTCACCAAAGCGTTCCACGCCTGTCCTCAGGCGATTGAGCGTTGTCCACTGCTTTCGCGACAGGTGCTGGCCAAGGACATTTGTGGGGTCCCTGATATAGTGGTGAAGCCTGGATGGTTCTACTGTCTTCCACTGTTCCCTCCATCTTGCCTTGACCCAGAAAGCTTTGCTGGTGTCAGCTGGTATTGTGCAGAGTAGTTCCTGGTCTTGCAAGATGGGATTCACTCGTCTGTGCCTTCATGGCGAGGGCTAGCATGACTCCTTCTCGTCTGATATCGGCTGGAGCAATACCGGCGAGGACAGGCAGTTGGTGAGTTGGAGTGGTTCGCAGGCATGCAGAGACAGTCCGTAGGGTGTCATTAAGGGCAGTGTCCAGCTTTTTCACATATGGACTGCGGCACCAGATTAGAGCACAGTACTTAGCGGCAGTGAAGATCAGGGCCTCAGTGGAGATGTGCAGTATCTCTGTAGTTGCTCCCCATGTGGTACCAGCCAGGCGGTGTATCAGTGCAGCACAGGCGGTGGTCTTTGCTTTTGCACTGTCCAGGTGTTGTTTAAATGACAGTGTTTTGTCAAGCTTCACGCCGAGGTACGTGGAGGAGGATTGAGACTGTAGCCAGGCATTGTCAACCATGATGTTTATCTCGCGAGTTGCTTCCTTGTTGTTGAGGTGGAACATTGTTGACCCAGTCTTGTAAACACTGAGCTTAAGGAGCCAGTTCTTCAGATACAAAGACAGAATGCTTATATCCTCCAAGAGACTCTCTTCTACAGCTTTCCAAAATGATTTGCTGAGTAAGATGGCCACGTCATCTGCGTAACCATACTTTCTTGATGCTGTTGTGGGTAGGTTATTCTCTTATGAGACAGGCAAAACTAAAAGAGAGGTCAGACAAACACTTTTTGAATTGTTTCAAACTTCTCTGGATAAAATTTGAAATTTGTTTCTGCAAATGGGGAAGAGGATGGTTAGATATTTATGCCCAACAATGTGTATGTCAAAATTGGAGTTGGATATTTTGGAATCCTAAGAGTAAATATTTTGTGAATCCTAGGAATTGGTATCGGACCTTATACCACAACTCTGATCCTAACATATATTTATATTTGTCTATAAGTTGGATTTTGACCCACACTTCATTACAGTTTGTTTTATGGTTTGAACCATGTCCCCATGCACGCTTTAGGAAAGATGTGAATGTGGTTGATTCAGAAATTGACATTCCTTTGATCGAGAAGATAAAATGATTTTCATAGATGCATTGTCGGAAGAATGAAGATCTATTCACATATATATATTTCTTAAATCTCGGTTCCAGTCTTTGGTTGAAAAATATGCAATTTGTCTGAGGTGACGATATGTGGGTTTTGAAAAGATAGTCCTTTGCAGCAAAACTGGATTTGTCGAACAGAAAACTCTTAACTGTCAATTCATTCTCCAACATCTGAATATATTGGCAACATCGGGAGAACCTGCTGATTTCTTGTCACATGGTGGTCATGTAACACTCCCCATACCATATATGGGTTTTCTGATGGTGACTTTTGGTGTCAATAGGTAAGGTCAAAATTGATTCCATTTTAGAGAAGTAAATTATGTTTCTTTGCATTTGGAGTTACGTTCTTTTCATGGGAAGGTGTTGAAATCCTTTCCCAAAACTTGGTCTAAAAGCAGTGCTGATATCTTGAGTGTTTAGGAATGGGCAGAAAAAAAATGTTTATCATCTTACTCTCAAACAGAAGGGTTGATATATTTGGGTAATTTGATATCTTGTTAAGGGAATGTTGGTACTTTGTGTAATTTGATACCTTGTCAAGGACAGGGGGAGAAGATATGTATCTATTTCTTAAATGAAAAATTTAATTATAAGATTGAACTATAGAAATCCTATTTCTATAAAAGTCTCGATATGTGACAGTATGCAGTGTCTGCAATAAACATTGAAAGTAACTAGCTGGATTAACAAAGCACTGTAATTCTCACAATGATTTAAGCTATGGATCGGATTTGTCAGAGATGGTCATGCCCATATAACAAGTTGAGTCGCCATCATGTGTGCATATATATATATATATATATATGGGAAATGAAAAAGGAAAAACCAAGAGACATTTTTTATATATTCATCAACGTTTTGTCTTTATTGTAAGACTTCCTAAGGATGATAATTTGAAGAAAGATGTTATGCAAGTACATCAAATTTGGGGTTGACATGATGGAGAGATGAAGGAGAGTAGTAGCCTCCTCCAACGCTCATAGTAGCTATGGCTACTACTCTCCTTCATCTCTCCATCATGTCAACCCCAAATTTGATGTACTTGCATGACATTTTTCTTCAAATTATCATCCTGAGGAAGTCTTACAATAAAGACAAAACGTTGATCAATGTATAAAAAATATCTCTTGGTTTTTCCTTTTTCATTTCCCATTACGTCGGATTACTCTCAAATTAATAGAAACAATGTTTCAGACAAAATGCAAAATCAAAATGGAATTGAGGATAAGCGAATCAACAAACTAACAAAAATATAAACTCAGACACACATAAAAGCTCTACCAAGATATTTCAGTTGTTAGAAAGCAACCATCCTCGGTTGGAAATAAGAACTTTTAATCTAACTTTTAAAAGTTCTTACTTCCAATCGAGGATAGTTGCTTTCTAGCAACTGAAATATCTTGGTAGAGCTTTTATGTGTGTCTGAGTTTCTATTTTTGTTAGTTTGTTGATTCGCTTATCCTCAATTTCATTTTTATTTTGCATATATATATATATATATATATAAACTTTTAAATTTTAGAATCAGCCAACATGACGTGAGATTTCGTCAAATAAATGAAATATTTATTGAATCATTTTTTTTTTAATACAAATTTTCGGTTTTACAAAAACCTTATTCATGGTAATACAGACAATATTTTCCTTTTTTTTTTTTCTTTTTTTTCATAGTTGAAGTCTTATGGGGTTGAAATTTCATTTATTTGACAAAATTTCGTGTCATGTTGGCTGATTCTACAATTTCAAAGTTTTTCATTTCAATGGTGTTTCAAAGCTGTAGTAACACTTATATCTCACTATATATATATATATATATATATATATATATATATTATATGCACATGTCGATCAATATTTATTTATCGTTGTAATAATTAACATAAAGATTGGATACTTTTCACTTCATCGATTGCTGACGTATCTCATGACTGGACAACTTTTTCAGCTCTTTCAATTTCTCGTATTTGGACTGTCACTCATCACCTGGATTAATCTTCAGTCAGCCTTCTGGAATTCTTTCCTGATTATGTTTCTTTTTTAAAATGTATGACTTGGATGGATTGTATAGATTTAACAAAAAAGTGTGTTTTTGGGTTGATATATTTGATGTTATATATTTTTATGTATTTGTGTATATATTTTTATATATTTTCAAAGTGTAATTTTATTACCTGTAGTAGTATAACTGCGGTAATGGTCCTCTGAAGAGAAGAATTATCTTTGAAAACTCATGAGCTAAGGACTTTAAGATACTTTGCTTGAACCTTGAATTATAATAAAATTTGATTGGTACCTCATTTTATTACTTCATTTTATATAATAATATATATATATATATTATACATGCACATGTCGATCTATATATATTATATATGCACATGTCGATCTATATATATTATATATGCACATGTCGATCTATATATATTATATATGCACATGTCGATCTATATATATTATATATGCACATGTCGATCTATATATATTATATATGCACATGTCGATCTATATATATTATATATGCACATGCCGATCTATATATATATATATTATATATGCACATGTCGATCAATATATATATATATATATATATATATGCACATGTCGATCAATATATATATATATATATATATATTATATATGCACATGTCGATCAATATATATATATATATATATATTATATATGCACATGTCGATCAATATATATATATATATATATATATATTATATATGCACATGTCGATCAATATATATATATATATATATATTATATATGCACATGTCGATCAATATATATATATATATATTATATATGCACATGTCGATCAATATATATATATATTATATTATATATGCACATGTCGATCAATATATATATATATATATTATATTATATATGCACATGTCGATCAATATATATATATATATATTATATTATATATGCACATGTCGATCAATATATATATATATATATATATTATATATGCACATGTCGATCAATATATATATATATATATATTATATATGCACATGTCGATCAATATATATATATATATATATATATATTATATATGCACATGTCGATCAATATATATATATATTATATATGCACATGTCGATCAATATATATATATATATTATATATGCACATGTCGATCAATATATATATATATATTATATATGCACATGTCGATCAATATATATATATATATTATATATGCACATGTCGATCAATATATATATATATATTATATATGCACATGTCGATCAATATATATATATATATTATATATGCACATGTCGATCAATATATATATATATTATATATGCACGTGTCGATCATATGAAAAATAAGAAAAAGACAAAATTATTGGTATAATATGGAGAATTAAAAAAAAATGTAACCATTTTCACATAGTCAATAGCTACATGGCCTATCATCAGTATAACTTGCTGCGATCGTTTTTTAGTTTTTAATGAGATTTGAACAAGTTTTTTTTCTGTGATTTTCGTCCATTTTTCAATGGTTACATATTCTAATTTCTGAAGGGTGACTGACGTTTTATTTCGAACTTTGAATTATTGCCATATATTTTCAATAGGATTTAAATCAGGACTCCTTGAAGGCCATTGCAGAACTGTAATCTTTTTTCCTGAAGCCACACAGTCACTGATTTAGACTGATTTGCAATTAACTCACCAAGTGACCCATCTATCATTGTCATCTTCCCTCACCGTATGTTGTTTGACTCTTCCTGCTCTTATTTTATATGATATCTACCACTCTTGCTTCACTCACTCTTTCTGTTTATTAACAATTGAAAGTAATAAAGAAAGAGAAGAATAAAAAGATTGGAATAGTCCATTAGAGACAAAAGGGGATATCACCAGAGTAGTGATATTATTTAACCTGTACTTGTAGAGGGGGAGATATAGTGAGCAGAAAATGACTAATTTTGGATTTTGTCATTTGTAAAAAATATTTAACTGTCTTTGCAAACTCACATTTCCTTGATTCAAATAATCTAGCCCGAGTTCAATGGGTGACCCAAACGGGTCACAGCTTTTATGTGTATATGTATGTCTAACATGTAAAGTTATCGTATCATTTTAAAAGTTGAACCAAAATGGCATTTAAACTGGCATATCAGACTTTGATTGAGTAGTGAATTTTCAGTTGTTATTGTTTTACAATGTTATTGGCACTATAATAACATACTTCACTACAGTTGATTAAAAAAATGATGTTGTCCCTCCTGGATAACTGGTAATATGGAAATATTTTTCACTTATGACCAAAAAATCAAAATCAGCAAGGAAAATAACTCATATTTTTAATTGAAGAATATAAAAAGAATTGTCATTCTTACAACTAAAATTTTATTTCTTTTTCTGTATAAGTTTTAAAAAAATGTGCAAACAAATAAGAATTAAAAACTACAATAACTTCACTGCAACTTCACCTGGTTGGTATAGTTTGTGTGTATGTATATTTAAATGTGGTAGTTAGGGTTTCCAAGATTTTTATTTTTCAAACAAAGCTCTACAATCAGTAAATCGAAAGGTCATGACTATATTTAAAGTGATTGGCATTAACAGAATGGGATGGACTTGAATGATTGTCATTTGAGTCACTGATAATAAGAGCCTTCTGCTTACAGATATTCACATACACACACATACATTAAATTTGATAAAACATTGTATTAGACTATTTATAAATATTATTAGAGTTAATATTTGTTTTAAAACTTCTTCATTGACTCATATAATCAACGCTTCGGTTAATGAGATTTTCGTCGGGACTTATGTTGAGTGGTATAAGCCGAATTTATCAATAAGTGAAAAAGTATTATTTTTGAAAGAATTTAACTAAAAAAATAACTTGCTTTCATATTTTCACATTCTTACATTTTAGGAACAATTTTTAATTATTTTTTTAATTTTATATAATTATGCCATAATCTTTGTCTAAGATTGTTGAATTTTTTTATCAAACGGAATATTATAAGTGTGAAAGATTAAATAATGATTTTAAAAAAATAAGATGAAATAAAAAAGAACAAATTTGTTGTAATTCTTGTCTGTTCACTAGTGTCTATTTTAATTAACATTTTAGAATCTTAAAAATTATTATGTTCAGTATCTAAATTATGTCTCATGCATGACGAATATCTTTTAATGTAAACTTTTATTTTTATAAAATGCATCTTTTAATTTTTCAAAATGTTTCACTCATAAACTTTGTCACAGTCAGGATTTGTGCATTAAATACGTTTTTGCACTTAAATTAATTTAGATGAGAAAACTGAACATTATCGTTTTCTTATTTTTTAGTAAGTTAACATTTTAATATAGTTAGTTGAATTTACTTTTAGCTTTATAGATTTAAAATCTGATGTAAATTGCATCGTTTAATTAGAAATAGCTATCAAGTATTAAAGATGAAAGTTTTAATTTTAGACTATTAAAAGTGACTTAATCATACTCAATGAAAGAATTGTTTTAGTATGAAATAAACAAAAATGCTTTATATGTTGTAAACGGCTAAAACAAACCAACAGGATTTCTTTTCTCTTTCACAATGTTTTTACGATTTAAAAAATGTTTTTCTTTTAAAATTAAAATTCAATTGACACAAATATCTTTGGCTTAAATATTGTTTTTATGTAAGTCAGCATCCACATGTGTTGACAACGAAGATATCATTACCATTGCTTCAGCCTACACATGAAGCCTCAAGAGAGTCCATACAGTTTATGAAGACATGTCTGGAATTGTAAGGAAGGCCAAAAGTGTCTCTTGTCATTATCGCCGTATACAATGTAATCCTCAAGGGGTTGACACTCAAACAATTTCTACATTCAGGCGAACAGTCTAAAGAAGTTGGCAATTGATGAAAACAAAAGATGATATAAAGATCTTACTTTGTTAAATTGAATGAATGACAATGTAGAAAGAAAAAAAATAGTGTTAAAACATCATTTTAACGACCGCACTCGTTCTGTCAAAAATAACAGAAAAATGTTACATATTTCAAACAAATCAATCAAGCTATGAAAACATTTTTATATCACAATCAAATTTATTTACATTCAAGCAATTAACTATTTACTTCACCAGTTACATCTTCGATATGAAGTTAAATTTATATTTTGGTGTGATTGAAGATAAAATGAAACTGTACTGCCTTGTACAGGGATTGAACTCATAGCCTTCAGATTATGAAACTTTTGTGTTTAATACACCCTCCTTGACCCACCACTTCTCGCCCCATTCACCTTTCATTATCATCTATTAAATTATGTTAGGCAGTGATTGACCGGATAGAAAGACACACACACATACATCTCATTATGGTTAGGTGCTCAACATTTGTAAATGACATACTATTTAAAATTAGTGCACTAAAATCTGTTTAATTCACTACTTAATTTAAAAAAACAAAACAAAAAACAATTGGATCAAATTGGAAATTACTGAGATTTACCTGAAATCAGTAATTTCATAATTTATACTTTGATATGTTTTTAACTGACAGCTTTAAATTATTAAAAAAGTTTTATAATAGATAGAATTTTAATAAGATGGCATTAATTTGAAAAGAAAATGATGGGGAAGAAATATTATTGTGTTTTTAAATTGTTGATGCCTGAGTTCTTGTTTTAGAATACTTTTCCTCCTTCCCTTCCATCTCCCCTTCATTAAGGAATTAATGCAAACTGTGACAATGTTAATAAATATTATGTTTAAGTTCAATTTTCTGTATTTCTAAAACACTCAGATCATAAAATGCCCCCCTCCTCCCCCAAACTAGATCACCAGGAGAGATTTATGAGGAATCTATAAATGACAAAAAAACGCATTAAAAACGAGTCCATTGAAGTCCACAGATCAGCAACCTCATTACCTTTCAATTTCGGGGGAGGGGGGGGGGGTAGGTAGAGATAAGAGACAAAGTGAAGACAAAGAAAAAGAGAAACCAGAAAAGGAAGTAGAGGAGGCAGGGACTGAGAAAACGAAGTAAAGAAAAAGGAGACATTTGAACTGAAATTTAGAAGGCGAGAGATGGAGAGGTAGCTCATATGTAGAGACACTAGCGGCATGACCCTAACAACACACACACACCCATGTCCAACAAGTCGCTTGTATACAACGTCTGTGTCTGTATTTTTATCTTTATCATGTATGTAAACTGTGTACTATGGCGCATGCTCTGGCGACTGACACCACTAGAATCTAGGCATGGTCCATAAGAAGATTAAGAAGAACCATGGCACATGAGTTTGGGGTAAAATGATCGGTCGGGTTGTCATAGTTGCACAATAATAAGCAGAGATCCATTTGTTTTTTATGGTTAAAAATATTTCCCACGATTTCATGTAACTAATTAGTAAATTTATATAAATTTAGAATTGATAAGCAGACATTTATGATTACAGCTGATCATTTACTCTTAAATATTAAGAAACGTTTGCCCTATACATTGAGTAAATCATGGGTGAAAAGTCAGATGTTTGTGTTGTTAAATGTTGCCATTGCATCTCTATAACTGGTTTATGTCTGTCTCATTTAACCTTGCCCTTTACTTTGCCTTTAACCTTGAACTTGTTAAATTGCTGCTACAAGTTGCCTGGCTGATTTGGTTATTGTTTCAATGTTTATTTTGTTGGCATAGTGTTTCAAGAATCTTGTATAGAATTAAAATTATGTTTTCTTCTGGGTTTTTGTAAATACAAATTTAAAAAAATAATTTTTATGTTAAAGCAAAAGAACATTGAAAATTATTAAAAAGTTAATTTGCCAACATATGGTGAAAATTAAATACATCACTTCGACTTCAATTGATATATGACTTTACTACTACTGAATGAGAAAGAAAGAAGTTATTTTTAATGGCTTTATGCATGTTTTTTGTGTATAAAATAATATTGATATTAAACAAATTAAAAAAAAAATATGTGCAATTATTTAAGACTTCGGTTTGGTTGTTCTGTTTTACGGCATATCAACCCTTTTCGGATTATTTAATGCCGAATACGGTCATATTGGTAAAAGTTTTTCTGCTTCAAGTTTTATGTCTTCAAATATTTATTCATGGTGTTTCGTTTGGTTGTTTTGTAGAGGAAAATTGTTGCTTTTGTTTTTGTAGAACATGATTGAGTTTTGCAAAGGGAAAGGAAAAAAACAATAATATCAATGTTTGGTGCATTTCTGATCAGGAAGCCAGTATCTTCAGACAGCCTGATCTGGTAGCACCAGGCATGGTGTTGGGTTTAGATGTTTTGTTCTATGGCATATCAACCCTTTTCGGGTTATTTAATGCCGAATCCGGTCATTTTGGTGAAAGTTTTTATGCTTCAAGTTTTTTATATGTTCAAGTATCTATTTATGATGTTTGGTTGAGTGAAATGGAGGGTGGGGTGGAGGGGGGGAAATTGTTTTTTGTTTGGGATTTTGCAAAACATGATTGAGTTTTGAAAAGAAAAAAACAATAAAACATCAATGTTTGATGCATTTTGAGTCTGGAAGTCAATAATTTCAGACAGCCTGATCTGGTAGTGCCAGTAGGTTCTATTTGACCCATAGATGGGGTCCTTACAGATACTACCACTCCGGACCAGAGTGGACGTGGGAGCAATGGCAACTATGGGGCAACTCCACGTTCCCCACAGCTCCCAAGCTCACCACTGGATGTCTTTTAAGGTCATACCCAGGGACTTTCATTCAAACATTACTAAACTTGTGTAAAACAAAGGGTGTGTAACGCAGCTGTTCCATTCACTTCAATTTCATTTTAAAATATACTTAATAGACAGATAATAAAATTATTTTTGTTTTATTCATTCCCTTTAAGATTTATCAACAATGATTTTGACCATTAAAATGAAACCAAACGATTAGAAATCAATGATACATGTTAATTATTTATTAGAATTAGATTTATCAAACTGAATGTTAATCAGCTATTCCATTGTTTTGTTGTATATATAAATTGAATTTGATATTACAAGAATGTAGATTAGGTCAACAGTTTAAATAATATAAGATATTTCTTGATGCTTAAAACTTTTAAAAAAATCATCTCTTATATAAAGGGCACTTGTCTATATGTATGTATGTATGTATGTATGTATGTATGTATGTCTGTATGTGAAGCTTCTCCTCAAAAACTACCCGACGACATGTCAAAAAGTTTATATCTTCAGCACCGTACATATCCTGGGATCATAATATCTCAAAATCGCAAATAACGATTCACTCGCTGACAGTCAACCGGACCACTTTCCGACAAAAGGTAGCAGTTTTTTTCGTATTTTACACGAAATTGCAACGTTAATATGTACTAAATTCGAAATAATCTAATGTATTTATGTACTAATCCGATAAAAATGCAGAGTCATTGTAAACATCCCATAATCCCTTGCCGGATGTACCCGGTCTTGCCCTAAATTCTGTCCGGTTCTATCAGATCATCCAATAACTTCTGTCCGGATGCATCAATAACAACATAGGAATCCTACGTTAAGAGTGTGTAGTGAAAAAAGGGTTGCTCAATCACATCCGCACCTGTCCCATAATCCCTTGCCGGATGTACCCGGTCTTGACCTAAATTGTGTCCGGTTATATCAGGTCATCATGACGTCAGAGAGTGGCAGTTTTTTTTCCCTCTCACACTTTCTTTCATAATTATTAATAGACGCTAATATTTTCCTCCCCCCTCCCTCCCTGTGGCCGTTCTGTTATCATGATAGGAATTACCTCCTCCTTTCAGGCCAAATTGGGGGGGGGGTTACGGTATTCGCTGGTGTGAGCATTACCTCCTCCTTTCTTGAGAAGTGTTGAGGTAGGGTAGTATCGGTTCCGTTGTCATGATGCACTGATCCCATGCATTACCTCCTCCTTTTTTGAGAAATGTTGAGGTAGGGTCGTATCGGTTCCGTTGTCATGATGCCCTCATCCCATGCATTATCTCTTCCTTTTTTGAGAAATGTTGAGGTAGGGTCGTATCGGTTCCGTTGTCATGATGCTCTCATCCCATGCATTATCTCCTCCTTTTTTTAGAAGTGTTGAGGTAGGGTCGTATCGGTTCCGTTGTCATAATTCACTATTCCCATGCATTATCTGCTCCTTTTTTGAGAAGTGTTGAGGTAGGGTCGTATCGGGTCCGTTGTCATGATGCACTATTCCCATGCATTATCTCCTCCTTTTTTGAGAAGTGTTGAGGTAGGGTCGTATCGGTTCCGTTGTAATGATGCACTCATCCCATGCATTATCTCCTCCTTTTTTGAGAAGTGTTGAGGTAGGGTCGTATCGGTTCCGTTGTCATGATGCACTCATCCCATGCATTATCTCCTCCTTTTTTGAGACGTGTTGAGGTAGGGTCGTATCGGTTCCGTTGTCATGATGCACTATTAGGATACCTAAGTGATTTCAGGAGTGCTTTGGACTATTTCGAAGATCAGAAGGAGAGAGGATACCTAAGGTATTTCATGTGGGTTCATGAAGCCTCCTTGATTTTCTAAGTACTCGGCGTTGTCCGGGAGAAAAGTGCTCAATATCCTAGATAGAGCTACTGTAGTGATAGGTTTGGAAAATATTTTAACGCCATCTTCGTTCCCCTTTGGACTATTTCGCAGATCAGAAGGAGAGAGGATACCTCAGTGATTTCAGTAGTCTCAAGGAGGCCTCCTTGATTATCAAAGTACTCGGCGTTGTCCGGGAGAAAAGTGCTCAATGTCCTAGATAGAGCTACTGTAGTGATAGGTTTTGGAAAATATTTTAACACCATCTTCGTTCCCCTTTGGACTATTTCGCAGATAGAAAGTAGAGAGGATACCTAAGGGATTTCATGGGTGTTCATGAAGCCTCCTCGATTTTCAAAGTACTCGGCGTTGTCCGGGAGAAAAGTGCTCAATATCCTAGATAGAGCTACTGTAGTGATAGGTTTGGAAAATATTTTAACGCCATCTTCGTTCCTCTTTGGATTATTTCGCAGATCAGAATGAGAGAGGATACCTAAGGGATTTCAGTAGTCCCCAGGAGGCCTCATTGATTATCAAAGTACTCGGCGTTGTCCGGGAAAAAGTGCTCAATATCCTAGATAGAGCTACTGTAGTGATAGGTTTTGGAAAATATTTTAACGCCATCTTCGTTCACCTTTGGACTATTTCGCAGATCAGAAGGAGAGATGGTACCTAAGGGATTTCAGGAGTGCTCATAAAGCCTCCTCGATTTTCAAAGTACTCGGCGTTGTCCGGGAGAAAAGTGCTCAATGTCCTAGATAGAGCTACTGTAGTGATAGGTTTGGATAATATTTTAACAGCATCTACGCTGAAAAGGATGGGGTAATCGATAAGAGTTATTTCAGTAGTGCTCAGGAGGCCTCTTTGATTTTAAAATACTCGGCGTTGTCCCGGAGAAAAGTGCTCAATATCCTAGATAGAGCTACTGTAGTGATAGGTTTGGAAAATATTTGAACGCCATCTTCGTTCCCCTTTGGACTATTTCGCAGATCAGAAAGAGTGAGGATACCTAAGTGATTTCAGGAGTGCTCATGAAGCCTCCTCGATTTTCAAAGCACTCGGCGTTGTCCGGGAGAAAAGTGCTCAATATCCTAGATAGAGCTACTGTAGTGATAGGTTTAGAAAATATTTTGACGCCATCTTCGTTCCCCTTTGGACAATTTTGCAGATAAAAAGGAAGGAGGATACCTAACTGATTTCAGTAGTCCCCAGGAAGCCTCTTTGATTTTCAAAGTTCTCGGCGTTGTCCGGGAAAAAAGTGCTCAATATCATAGATAGAGCTACTGTAGTGATAGGTTTGGATAATATTTTAACAGCATCTACGCTGAAAAGGATGGGGGAATGGATAAGAGTTATTTCAGTAGTCCCCAGGAGGCCTCTTTGATTTTGAAATACTCGGCGTTGTCTGGGAGAAAAGTGCTCAATATCCTAGATAGAGCTACTGTAGTGATAGGTTTGAAAAATATTTTAACGCCATCTTCGTTCCCCTTTGGACTATTTCGCAGATCAGAAGGAGAGAGGATACGTAAGTGATTTCAGTAGTCCCTAGGAGGCCTCCTTGATTATACAAGTACTCAGCGTTGTCCGGGAGAAAAGTGCTCAATGTCCTAGATAGAGCTACTGTAGTGATGGGTTTGGAAAATATTTTAACGCCATCTTCGTTCCCCTTTGGACTATTTCGCAGATCAGATGGAGAGAGGATACCTAAGTGATTTCAGGAGTGCTCATGAAGCCTCCTTGATTTTTAAAGTACTCGGCGTTGTCCGGGAGAAAAGTTCTCAATATCCTAGATAGAGCTACTGTAGTGATAGGTTTAGAAAATATTTAAACGCCATCTTCGTTCCCCTTTGGACAATTTTGCAAATGAAAAGGAAGGAGGATACCTGATTTCAGTAGTCCCCAGGAGGCCTCTTTGATTTTCAAAGTACTCGGCGTTGTCCGGGAAAAAAGTGTTCAATGTCCTAGATAGAGCTACTGTAATGATAGGTTTGGATAATATTTTAACAGCATCTACGCTGAAACGGATGGGGGAATGGATAAGAGTTATTTCAGTAGTCCCCAGGAGGCCTCTTTGATTTTGAAATACTCGGCGTTGTCCGGGAGACAAGTGCTCAATATCCTAGATAGAGCTACTGTAGTGATAGGTTTGGAAAATATTTTAATGCCATCTTCGTTCCCCTTTGGACTATTTCGCAGATCAGAAGGAGAGAGGATACCTAAGTGATTTCAGGAGTGCTCATGAAGCCTCCTCGATGTTCAAAGTACTCGGCGTTGTCCGGGAGAAAAGTGCTCAATATCCTAGATAGAGCTACTGTAGTGATAGGTTTAGAAAATATTTAAACGCCATCTTCGTTTCCCTTTGGACAATTTTGCAGATGAAAAGGTAGGAGGATACCTGATTTCAGTAGTCCCCAGGAAGCCTCTTTGATTTTCAAAGTACTCGGCGTTGTCCGGAAAAAAAGTGCTCAATGTCCTAGATAGAGCTACTGTAGTGATAGGTTTGGATAATATTTTAACAGCATCTACGCTGAAAAGGATGGGGGAATGGATAAGAGTTATTTCAGTAGTCCCCAGGAGGCCTCTTTGATTTTGAAATACTCGGCGTTGTCCGGGAGAAAAGTGCTCAATATCCTAGATAGAGCTACTGTAGTGATAGGTTTGGAAAATATTTGAACGCCATCTTCGTTCCCCTTTGGACTATTTCGCAGATCAGAAGGAGAGAGGATACCTAAGGGATTTCAGGAGTGCTCATGAAGCCTCCTCAATTTTCAAAGTACTCGGCGTTGTCCGGGAGAAAAGTGCTCAATATCCTAGATAGAGCTACTGTAGTGATAGGTTTAGAAAATATTTTAACGCCATCTTCGTTCCCCTCTAGATTATTTCGCAGATCAGAAGGAGAGAGGTCACCTAAGGGATTTCAGAAGTCCCCAGGAGGCCTCCTTGATTATCAAAGTACTCGGCGTTGTCCGGGAGAAAAGTGCTCAATGTCCTAGATAGAGCTACTGTAGTGATAGGTTTGCAAAATATTTTAACGCCATCTTCGTTCCCCTTTAGACTATTTCGCAGATCAGAAGGAGAGAGAATACCTAAGGGATTTCAGGAGTGCTCATAACGCCTCCTCGATTTTCAAAGTACTCGGCGTTGTCCGGGAGAAAAGTGCTCAATGTCCTAGATAGAGCAACTGTAGTGATAGGTTTGGATAATATTTTAACAGCATCTACACTGAAAATTATGGGGTAATCGATAAGAGTTATTTCAGTAGTGCTCAGGAGGCCTCTTTGAGTTTGAACTACTCGGCGTTGTCTGGGAGAAAAGTGCTCAATATCCTAGATAGAGCTACTGTAGTGATAGGTTTGAAAAATATTTTAACGCCATCTTCGTTCCCCTTTGGACTATTTCGCAGATCAGAAGGAGAGAGGATACCTAAGTGATTTCAGGAGTGCTCATGAAGCCTCCTCGATGTTCAAAGTACTCGGCGTTGTCCGGGAGAAAAGTGCTCAATATCCTAGATAGAGCTACTGTAGTGATAGGTTTAGAAAATATTTAAACGCCATCTTCGTTTCCCTTTGGACAATTTTGCAGATGAAAAGGTAGGAGGATACCTGATTTCAGTAGTCCCAGGAAGCCTCTTTGATTTTCAAAGTACTCGGCGTTGTCCGGAAAAAAAGTGCTCAATGTCCTAGATAGAGCTACTGTAGTGATAGGTTTGGATAATATTTTAACAGCATCTACGCTGAAAAGGATGGGGGAATGGATAAGAGTTATTTCAGTAGTCCCCAGGAGGCCTCTTTGATTTTGAAATACTCGGCGTTGTCCGGGAGAAAAGTGCTCAATATCCTAGATAGAGCTACTGTAGTGATAGGTTTGGAAAATATTTTAACGCCATCTTCGTTCCCCTTTGGACTATTTCGCAGATCAGAAGAGGAGAGGATACCTAAGTGATTTCAGGAGTGCTCATGAAGCCTCCTCGATTTTTAAAGTACTCGGCGTTGTCCGGGAGAAAAGTGCTCAATGTCCTAGATAGAGCTACTGTAGTGATAGGTTTGGATTATATTTTTACAGCATCTACGCTGAAAAGGATGGGGTAATCGATAAGTGTTATTTTAGTAGTGCTCAGGAGGCCTCTTTGATTTTTAAATACTCGGCGTTGTCCGGGAGAAAAGTGCTAAATGTCCTAGATAGAGCTACTGTAGTGATAGGTTTGGATAATATTTTAACGCCATCTTCGTTCCCCTTTGGACTATTTCGCAGATCAGAAAGAGGGAGGATACCTAAGGAAGTTCATGTGGGTTCATGAAGCCTCCTCGATTTTCAAAGTACTCGGCATTGTCCGGGAGAAAAGTGCTCAATGTCCTAGATAGAGCTACTGTAGTGATAGGTTTGGATAATATTTTAACAGCATCTTCGTTCCCCTTTGGACTATTTCGCAGATCAGAAGGAGAGAGGATACCTAAGGGATTTCAGGAGTGCTCATTAAGCCTCCTCGATTTTCAAAGTACTCGGCGTTGTCCGGGAGAAAAGTGCTCAATATCATAGATAGAGCTACTGTAGTGATAGGTTTAGAAAATATTTTAACGCCATCTTCGTTCCCCTTTGGACAATTTTGCAGCTGAAAAGGAGGGAGGATACCTAACTGATTTCAGTAGTCCCCAGGAGGCATCTTTGATTTTCAAAGTACCTGGCGTTGTCCGGGAAAAAAGTGCTCAATGTCCTAGATAGAGCTACTGTAGTGATAGGTTTGGATAATATTTTAACAGCATCTACGCTGAAAAGGATGGGGGAATGGATAAGAGTTATTTCAGTAGTCCCCAGGAGGCCTCTTTGATTTTTAAATACTCGGCGTTGTCCGGGAGAAAAGTTCTCAATATCCTAGATAGAGCTACTGTAGTGATAGGTTTGGAAAATATTTTAACGCAATCTTCGTTCCCCTTTGGACTATTTCGCAGATCAGAAGAAGAGAGGATACCTAAGTGATTTCAGTAGTCCCCAGGAGGCCTCCTTGATTATCAAAGTACTGTGCATTGTCCGGGATAAAAGTGCTCAATGTCCTAGATAGAGCTACTGTAGTGATAAGTTTGGAAAATATTTTAACGCCATCTTCGTTCCCTCTTTGGACTATTTCGCAGATCAGAAGGAGAGAGGATACCTAAGGGTTTTCAGGAGTGCTCATGAAGCCTCCTCGATTTTCAAAGTACTCGGCGTTATCCGGGAGAAAAGTGCTCAATATCCAAGATAGAGCTACTGTAGTGATAGGTTTAGAACATATTTTAACGCCATTTTCGTTCACCTTTGGACAATTTTGCAGATGAAAAGGAGGGAGGATACCTAAGTGATTTCAGTAGTCCCCAGGAGGCCTCTTTGATTTTCAAAGTACTCGGCGTTGTCCGGGAAAAAAGTGCTCAATGTCCTAGATAGAGCTACTGTAGTGATAGGTTTGGATAATATTTTAACAGCATCTACGCTGAAAAGGATGGGGAATCGATAAGAGTTATTTCAGTAGTGCTCAGGAGGCCTCTTTGATTTTGAAATACTCCGCGTTGTCCGGGAGAAAAGTGCTCAATATCCTAGATAGAGCTACTATAGTGATAGGTTTGGATAATATTTTAATGCCATATTCGTTCCTCTTTGGACTATTTCGCAGATCAGTAGGAGAGAGGATACCTAAGTGATTTCAGTAGTCCTCAGGAGGCCTCCTTTATTATTAAAGTACTCAGCGTTGTCCGGGAGAAAAGTGCTCAACATCATAGATAGAGCTATGATAAAGACTATCATGAGAGGATTGAAAATGATGAAGACTATCAAGAGAGGATTGAAAATGATGAAGGCTATCATGAGGGGATTGAAAATGATGAAGACTATAATGAGGGGATTGAAAATGATGTACACTCTCATGAGGGGATTTAAAATGATGAAGACTATCATGAGGGGATTGAAAATGATGAAGAATGTCATGAGAGGATTGAAAATGATGAAGAATGTCATGAGAGGATTTAAAATGATGAAGAATAGACTGACAGGATTGGAAATGATGAAGAATACCATGAGGGGATTTAAAATGATGAATAATATCATGAGGGGATTGAAAATGATGAAGCATATCATGAGAGGATTGAAAATGATGAAGACTATCATGAGAGGATTGAAAATGATGAAGACTATCATGAGAGGTTTGAAAATGATGAAGACTATCATGAGAGGATTAAAAATGATGAAGACTCTCATG
This sequence comes from Sepiola atlantica, assembly GCA_963556195.1. NCBI lineage: Eukaryota > Metazoa > Mollusca > Cephalopoda > Sepiida > Sepiolidae > Sepiola > Sepiola atlantica. The sequence goes on along the minus strand of OY744521.1, from coordinate 182,661,550 downwards.
AGAGGATTAAAAATGATGAAGACTCTCATGAGAGGATTAAAAATGATGAAGACTATCATGAGGGGATCGAAAATGATGAAATATACCATGAGAGGATTGAAAATGATGAAGAATATCATGAGGGGATTGAAAATGATGAAGAATATCATGAGGGGATTGAAAATAATGAAGAATATCATGAGAGGATTGAAAAAATGAAGAATATCATGAGAGGATTGAAAATTATTAAGAATATCATGAGCGGATTGAAAATGATGAGGAATATTACGAGAGGATTGAAAATGATGAAGAATATTATGAGGGGATTGAAAATGATTAATAGTATGAGGAGATTGAAAATGATGAAGAATATTATGAGGGGATTGAAAATGATTAATAGTATGAGGAGATCGAAAATGATGAATACAACGAGGGGAGTTAAAATGATGAAGGATATCATGAGGGGATTCAAAATATATAGTATGAACACCGGGGCGGTTATAAGTACCTATATAGAAGGCGCAGACAGTGGTGGTACTTTTTATAGAAATAAGTCATACTATTGCCCTGTGAAACGTAGGATGAAATGGTGGGGAAGAAACAGCTTTCGCAAAAGGCAAAATTTAAAAGTAGCGACCAGGGTAGAGAAAAGTAGAAAGATAAAGAGACAGCTATAGAGAGAGAAGGAGAGAAATAGAAGTTTTAATATAAAGATGTTACACACGCAATTTTTCTTCAATTATGTTTTTATGACCCCGAGCAACGCCGGGTAGCCCCGCTAGTCTAAAATAAAAGGTAAATAAGAGGCAATTGTAAGGCTGTTTCTTTTAATCAGACACACTATTACTACTATTATAATAAGGTAGATATGCTATTCTGGAATTGCATGTAAAATTGCATATCTTTCAATTATAATGTGTAATGGAGCTTCTTTTATAAGAAGAGTCTTTTTAATTTTAATTTTAGCCAATGTTAAATGACTGGTCGAGGTGGTTGTCCCAAGTGAGACGGATGTTGTCAACGTAATGGTTCTCACCGACATCATAGTCTAAATCAATGTTATATCACCACAATTTTAAGACTAAAAAACATCTTTTTAACGTACAAACACACAGACATTTGGTTTTATATTTATAGATATAAACCTGTTTATTTGAAATGCAAATGTACTGATTTAGATATATTGCTCTAAAAACTGGTTAAAATGTTTATATAATCTCTTGTAAAAGATAGTTTTATGTGACCTTGAAGATGAACAGATTTTCTTGGCCATTTTAGTTGGTGTCATGAATTTGATAAAACACAGGCATTTTTACAAAAATCAAATTTAATTTCTTACAGATATTTTTGATTTACAAACAAAAATTTTTCTTTTTTACTTTTATTCTTATTGTTATTACTTTTTTATCTTTTTCATAAATTTTTTTATCTTTTTAAATTTCAGAGTCTTGGAAATTCACAAAAGGAATATGAAAAAGCTGTGGTTGAATTTAGTGTCAAGAATCAGCTAAGATACAAAGGAAATTTGGGTAAGTAATTCATTCATTTCTCAAAGAGTAACTGTAAAATGCTGTTGATGAACACTGATTCTTCAAGACCTTTAAAGAATCGTCCTGATTAACAAATGAAATCTGACACTGGAAATGTGATTCTCTAAATATTAGTTTTTACTTTTTATTCATTTATTTATTTTAACTCCTATGTTTTGAATGAAATAAAAAAAAATTTCTAACTGTAATTAAGAAAGAATTTAATAGCTACATTTTTATAACTTCATATGTTCACCCTTATCTTAAAACTTGACTGTCAAAAAAAAACTTGAGACATTGCTCATCAAACCGAATTTACCAAATTATAATTATAACTTATCATAGTTACATTGTAATATAATTGCCTAATTAATAGGAGTTGTATCGAGGAGAAAACAAATTTAATTGACTCAAAAACGTACATTTATAATACGTCTCTTTGTCCACTATACAGAAGCAAACACCTGATGTTACACATTTTGAAATAACTTCATAATAACCTTTATTTTTATAAGGAATTTAATAGTGCCATAATTTAGCATTACAAGTTAATTTTTTTCTTTTTTAACTAATTGTTATTTTATCAAATAACCTTTATTTTTATAAGGAATTTAATAGTGCCATAATTTAGCATTACAAGTTAATTTTTTTCTTTTTTAACTAATTGTTATTTTATCAAATAACCTTTATTTTTATAAGGAATTTAATAGTGCCATAATTTAGCATTACAAGTTAATTTTTTTCTTTTTAACTAATTGTTATTTTATCAACTTTGACGAATAGAACAGTGTAAAAAAAACTCAAAACCATTTGAATTATGCAAATACCATCAGTGGCTCAAAATGTGATATTATGAAAATACCATCAGTGGTTCACAAGTTATAAGAATTTAAAGTGCCAAAATATGTTTGTTTTTTTCATTGAACATTTTTCTTTAATAATCCTGAAAAAAAGTGGGTCAAAATACAGACCACATCATTTCAAGAAATTCAGTAATTTCTCCACCATTTATCATACAGATTGTGAGGTATTTCAAAGCTAAAGCATTACACTGCACTAAAATGTTTCTTTCAACAAGGCTGCGGCAGGTTAGTTTTAGTGCTTCACAGTAAGGTCCTGTATATATTTCCTCCAAAATCAGATTGGATAAAATTTGTAACTCTCTAACATTGCCACTAAGTCCGGGTTGCAAAAGCCCCCTCCCCCAAAAACATGGTTACATCTGATATTTAACTAAAACGGTTATACGTCATTCAAACATTTGATCGGAAAGAGGGTGATCATCTTCCACACAGGATTATGCTTGTCTCTTACTTATACAGCCAACAACTAGTAATATATAAATTATAACAACCCATATTTCTAGTTTTGGGTTCTGTTCAATAATTGAACTGCTGACAACTGAACTAATTCATCTTCCACACAGAACAGATATTTATTATGCTTGTTCCTTTTCTATGTTCTTGCTTTGTGACATTTTTTCATAATTATTCACTTGTGCCATTTTTACCATGTACAATTACTCATATAAGAAAAAAAAATTAGAAATCCAAAATCAGTATTTTTTCCAATTTACAAGTTTTTTTTGTGAAGAAATCCTTCTAGACCGAGACAATTTAAATTTTTGTCCCATCCAGAGTGCCCCGTATTAGGGAGCTAGATTTTCCCACATTAAAAACCGACCTTATGTCTAACTCTTCCCTCGTGGGGAGGCTAGTAAATAGGGACTGAGAATCAAAAGTATAATAAAAAATTATTTCAATTTTATCGTACTTTTAACCCTTAAATGCTTTTTGTTTCAAATATGACACATTTTAACAAAATACCTATTTAATATAATATTCAACAAAAATGTGTCAAACTGAAACTTGTTTCACATCTGCACCGAGCCTGTTGGCAAGTGTGAGTAGGTATTAGTATGATGTTGCATCAGCACACCCGCTAAATAGGTAATCAGTATCTTTGATGTCAAACCAATATTAAAAAAATTAAGCATTTAAGTGTTAATTCATAGTCTATTTTTTTGCTAATAATAACTAACTTCGTAAACAAATAAAAATAAAATGACATTGAATAGAAAAACAGATAGATATTAAAAAAATGAATTAAAAGTACAAATAGTTGCTTTTGTTTTATTTTCATTTTTAAATAAAAAGCGGGGTATGTAAACAAAAAAGACGTTCTCTTTAAATATTGTGAAAAGGTTTTCCAGTATTAAAAAAAAAGTGAAGAAACGTCTTGTTTTTTATATATCCCCAGTTTAATTTTTTTTTTAAATACAATTGTATCTTTAATTTATAATGTATCAGTTTTGTATAATTAATTATTTAAATTCTAACAGGTGATGAATTATGAATAGCACGATAATAGAAACACACCATAGTAAGCGTTAAAAAAAATACAATTGTATCTTTAATTTATAATGTATCAGTTTTGTATAATTAATTATTTAAATTCTAACAGGTGATGAATTATGAATAGCGCGATAATAGAAACACACCATAGTAAGCATTAAAAAAAAAATAACAACAGAATCCCTATTTACTTGCTTCCTTATGAGGGCAAAGACACAAGGTAGTTTTTAATGTTAGGCAATTCAGTTCCCAAAAAGGGGCATTCTGGATTGGGACAAAAATTTAAATTGTCTCAGTCTAGAAGGATTGCTTAAAAAAACGGTCAATCCATTATTTTTTTACAATAAACTTTGAAAAACTTGAACAAAAATTATTTTTTAAATTGTCAAACTCAGAGTAAAAGAGTATGAAATGAAATTCACACCCCAAAAATAGTTATTAATATGAAAGCGTTTCTTATTTTTGAGAAGGGAATGCAAACTTTCTATGCGGCTATAGTGAAATTAAGTTAACGTTCTCTATTCCACGAGCAGATTGTTGAATTCAACAAAACATAAGGGTTTAAAGAAATTACCGCACCATTAAAAAGTATTAAATATTTACATATTATACATAAAAATAATTCTGAAACTATTAACTATATGAAACTTAATGCTAAATTTCTATATATTCTTAGTTAACTTTGAGAGGTCGTACCTTCGGTTCTTGTGATCATAAAAACACAAATCATATGACACTAGAACTGATCATCTTTGTTTGAATAGCCTGTAAAATCTCAAGAATATTCAATCAAATCTAATCCTGTGCATTTTAATCGCAATGTAAGGTATGAAATATAAAAATGATAAAATAAAGTTTCCCTTTCTGGTTCGTCAGTATTTAGCGTTTTTTCATTTTTAACTTGGAGTATAAAAATATTTAACGTATAAAGGCAGATGAAATTAAGATCATTGGAATGTTAATGTTATTCTCTTTTCATCCATATAATTGTTTTAAAAATTGGACACAAATAAGAAAGATATTAGGTGTGAAATTTTGCTGATGTCCAACGAAAAGACGTTATCGGCTTTTAATGCTACATAATCTTACATATAAAGTAAAGTTATATTTTTCCCCTTTTTTATTGATCAAAATAGTTTTTATCCAAAAGCTGCATATACTTTTCTACTTTGTATGCATTTATTTCAAAGTCGCATAAAGAAGAAAAAAAATTTAGTTTTGTTCGCATTCAACAATCTTTATATATTATCTTGTAAACCGTTCTCTCTGCTTAGTTGAGTAGATTTTTTTTAGATTCACACCATTCACTCTTAATGCATCCACTAGTTCTTACGTGGCTATTACTGCAATTCACAAAACTGCAAAAAATATGTTTTCCAATTGTATACAAAACAAAGCAAATAATTTTTGCCAGTTGACATTCTTAGAATGCTTTGTTTGCTACACCATTCTACGAAGATCACAAAACTACTTTCTCCCTTTAGTTTGACCGACATGCGATCGTTTGTAATTCGGCAGCGGCACTTTTAGTCCTGTTGTCACCATGAAAATAGTTTTGTGCATGTGTCTAAGTAGCAGTCTCCACATATGTTTACTGATAGCTACGTGTCCTGAGTCAAATGCATGAAAATTTAAAAGGATGCAGAAAATCTTACCCATGCGTCCCAAGGACGTAGGTAAATTGTTTTCATAAAAATAGGATACATGGGAATGCACACAGAAAACCTGTCGGTGGTGTGGCTTCGCTTTTATCTTTTGTTTTTTCTTTTTTTCTTTCTTATTTCTTTTTTTATTTCCCTGCCATTTCAAATTTACCAGGGACTCATTAAAAATCAGATTTTTACATCCGAGGACTCACTAAATTAAAAAGCTGTCAGCATCACTGCTGATATCAATATTTATTTCCACCCATTTGTGCATCAGTCGACCTTGAGATGACTGTTTTGTGTTCATTAATGGTTGATATTCCAGTCTTGATGCTTTTTTTCTTGTTTATAACAGTTGACCACTATCTTCCATATGTTTGCACGTCTTTTCAATTCTTGTGCAACCTAATCTGTCTGCCTTAATGAAGCAGTTGGCTGGTTGTCTCAATTTGTGACCTTTTTCATTTAACTCCTTCTTAATATCTTCACTTTACTCTTGGCCTTTTGGCTAAGATCAAAGTGTAGTATCTGTTCCGATGGATACTGCACCCCATAGACTGGTATTGTCTTGGCCTTCGGGGCTTGATTTACGCCGGTCTATGGGTCTGTCCTGTGCAGTTCTAGGAGGTCAACCCTCCCAGGCTTTGCCTCCCCTTTTTGGGGAGGAGTAAGTTTATTGCTTACTGTCTGAGGCGCCCCTACCGGGGAATGCCGATGGGGCTGCCCAGGAAATCTTTAAACCCCACTTTCCCAACCCGACCTTGGGTTACATCTTACTTGTGGGAGTAAGATAAAAACTGGCCTTGTGCCTAACTCCTGGAGAGGAGTAAATCAATACTCCTACTTGAGTCACTCGGAATATCTTTAATCTTTGTAGTTAACGGCTATAAACACTTGTTTAGTCATTTTTAGTTTAGCTGAATATAGTCAAGTGATCTAGCAAAAAGAAATTACTTTGTATGGATTCTCTTTCTCTTTCTCTCTTTTTCTCTTTCTTTTGTCTTGGCCTGTGATGATAGTATCAGTTCGGAATCCAACTATAGTTTAAATAGACCCAGACTCCCTATTTGTGTTGACAATCAGCCAACATCTGTCACAACTAATGGAAATGGTTATGCTGAGTTTGACTCCCTATGGTTATTTATGCACTAGTACTGTTGGCAACGGTATGACCCTCCTCTCCTCCCTAGCTATGGGTAAAATAGAAGCCTCTATTCAATAATCGTAGACAGTCATACCCCATCTATAACCCGTCTGTTGCTTTCGTGATCGGATTGCAAAATTGTGCAGAACAAAAAGCCGTTGTCTAAACCCCAGTCAATGAAAAGTATCAATCGAAGCCTGTGTTTCACCCAGGTTGCATTTGGTGTTAGATGCAAAGGAGATTTCAAAGGAATAGGCCACTTTGTTTATTGAAGTAACAAGAATGTCACTTTAGCTGAATATAATAATCGTTCTGGTTCTTTAAGTTGCAACGTGGATGAATAGTCTTTTACACTGGCTGATAAGAGCTGGGAGTTTTATACGACTTGCTTATGATTTATCCGTGGGTTGAGTTTCTCTAAGTGTGGCTCAAGGTTCTTATACATAGAGAGCTAAAAATGTGGCAACCAGTTCTCACAGTTCAGGACTTTTAACTCAACTGATTTTCCAAAGTCTACTTGCTTATATAAAATCCTATTTCAGACCTAAGTGGGTTATGGTGGAGAGAATCTAATTGATCCTCTCGCCTTTCTCTCATCCAATGAAATCCAACATCTTTTTCTTTGATTGAAATAATTGGCTCTAGGTAATAACAACAAACTGTTACTTTTATTTGTCGCAGTAGTCATCAAGCTCTGAAATTGGGGTCCTGAACCAGCATCGTTTTAGTTCGTCCACGGGGTGATTGGCCTAATGGATATTATCACAAACTATGAAATTAGCTGTGTTCAGTTTTATTCCGATTGAATCTATTTTACACACTAATACTATTTGGAAAGATATGAATTCACAAATAAGTGGAATAAGTTTTTTTCCATGTCAAGTATCTATTTGCATTTTTAAGTTGACATTCATTTTAATTTCTTTGAAAGTATTTTTTATTTATTTTTTTAAAATTTTTTAGGATGTCTATTATTTTGACAATCTTTACATTACGTTGTCATTTACATACGGCTGGAAAGTGATTTTTCTTTTACACTTATTTCATATTTATCCCCATGCTGGAGACGACTGCCTATTTAATTCATGCTCATAGTTGCAATATTTGCATTTTGATTTTGTTTTGATCATTGTGGATATATCCATACTTTCTGATAGATTTTCTCTTTTTTGTTCAAGTTTTCAGTTAAGTCCTCTTGTTTTATGAAGTCAATATACGCTTCTAACTGTATTTGGTTTATCTTTAGCTGTTCTGGTGTTCAACTAATTGTATATAATGAATCGTTTATTTTTTGTTTCTGAAAAAAAACAAAAAACAGTTGATTTGTCATAAAACAAATAAATAAAACCAAATGTTCTCTTTCGCATCAAGACTCAAATCATTTTTTCCCTTTTTGTATTCATGGTTGCTTATTATAGGAATTGTTTACGGCTGGGTGAATGTTCAGAAAATCTTGCCTGACACATTTTTTTGTCTGTATTGAAAGCTAAACTCTGTTCAGTTATTACCTACATTTTCTTGTCTTTCTCTCTGGATACCAACCCTTCGGCCTAGAGAATGATAGAAAGGTTTCTTGTGTTTTGTTCGTTATCTTTTTGCCATGAAGATCGGTGAAATTGAATTGGCAAGGCCTACGTCACTGTTCTATTTCTCTTTCACTGTGAAGAGAAGAGAATTGCGGCTTCTGTTTTGTATGCCTTGATCTTTCTGTTCTCTTTCGGACAAAAGCTTTGCATCATTCGTAACGAAATATGAGATACAAATTAATAGTAGCCAATCTTTAAGCTTCAAATCAATTATGAGTGTAGGAATTTCTATCTGATTAAAAGTATTATAGAAACAAAAAAGATGAATTAAAGCAATATAAAAAAATGCAAAAAAAAATAAAAACTCCACATCAAATTATATACTTTAAATTGTTGCAAGACTTTCTGTCTTTGTATTTAATTTTTTTTTGTATTTGCAAATCTTTTTATCTGACATCCACGTCACTACATTACCTTAATATCAGACTTCTTGTCTCTGTAGTTCAAATTCATTTATGCAACCCTTGGCCTTTTGGCAAGGAGCAAAATGTAGTATTTGTTCTGATACTACATTTCATCTTTTCTATTCTCGCTCAGTGAAGGAGAAATAATTATAGACTGAGGCAATTTTTGTTCCAATCCAAAGTGCCACTTTTGAGGAGCTGGGTTTCCCCTAGATTAAAAACCTTGTGTCTAACTCTGCCTTGTGGGGAGGCTAGTAAATATGGATACTGCGAGAAAAATTGTGACCACAGAATATATTCTTTGAGTGCAGTTGAGACATTTTTAAACCAATATTCTTGAATGTGGCTTTAGTTTATTTTAAATGGCTTCAGTTGATATTTAAGATTTATGGATTAAAAGATTATATGATTTATTTATTAAAGTTGTTTTTATTTTTAATCCTTATCCTTGCATATTGTCAGTGTTTTCTATGTTAATCCTCTGTTGCTTTCTCTCTGTGGCTTTGCTATCTTTTGCCGTGAATCCTTATTGCATTTACGATTAATAACTGCATTATATTAGTATCAGAATAAAATCACTTCTTATTGACCTGTAGACACACACACACACATGCATGCATATATAAATATATATATATGTATAAACTGCATCATATTAATACTAAATATCAACATATCCTCATTAAGTACTATAAAATAGTAAATATTTAGTTGACACAGAACACAATGTATTTTTTTAAAGTTATAATAGGTAAAAAAAGGTAACGGTCGCATAGCCTGGACGCGCACGAGTGTCGTTGCCGACATCGCACACTGCCCTTGGCCGTAGCGGCGGTGATTTGTTAAGAATCACTGTGTCTAGGGCACAGCATATGGAAGGCGGAGCCCATCCCTCTCCTTCCGCTGCATTGAACCTTCTCTGAGTTTTAGTCAGGTACCCATTTACTGCTGGGTGGACAGAGGGAGTTTTCAGACCCGAAAATTTGCATGCCGTGAGTGGGATCGAACCCGGGTCGTCCAGCCCAAAGACAAGTGCTATAACCACTCGTCCACAGGCCCTCCCTATTTATAATAGGGGTGCAGGCCAAAAATAGCCGTTAGGGCTCCACGGGACTCAAAATCCATCATTTTTCGGTGAAAAAGTGGTTTCATGCGACATTGCAGGTCCTAAAACATCCTCAAAAGCTATGAATGGATATAGATGGTTAAATCTGATATAGTACTTTAATTTAGGACCATTTTCAGGCTGTGAAAGGGTTTTCATGAATGTAAAAATATAGCCAAAAACTAGTGGCCTGCACCTTCTGAATTTTGCAAAATTTTCAAAATGTTTGATTGTTTAGTGTTATTTATGTATAAATGAACACAAAAGAATACTACTCGCATGAATCTGAAATTTTCACCCATTACGTCCCACCCCTAGTTATAAGTGCATTTCAATAACAAGCAAGTATTTTTTTTTTTGATTACATAATTACCTTATACGAGAAACCGCCATGTTTGTCTATTAGACTACAACTGCACAACACTGATCATTATTTGGATGTGTAGCTGCTTTGTGAGACTATTTTTTGTTTCTTCTAATTTGGGAAAATAAGTAATTTTGGAAATTAAAAATGATCATTAAAACGAATGAAGAAAGAAAATAATAATTAGAGAAAATTTAATGTTTGTAAACCAATTTTTTGCTGCTTTAAAATAATTTTCCAAAAATTTTAATATTACAAATTCAGAAAGAAAAAAAACCTTAAAAAGCTATTCAAGCATCTAAATGTCCAAATACTGACCATGGTTTTGTGCGACTCATTTAATGCAGATATGTGTAAATATAGTGGATACCTGTCTTAACTTTATTATGTAGTAAATAAAAAGCAAAATAGTATTTGTATTTTGGGAATGAAAGATGTTAATTATTATTTGAAATTTGGGGACTGTTTCTTTAATCATATATATGAGGTCTCTCCAAAATACTTTGGAATATGTGTGGTCCTTACAACATCAGGATAGTGGTAACAAGTGATTAAAGTTGAAACACTTCGAAGACATCTCGCTCGCGTAAAGCCATCAATAGAGGATAAAATGGCCACAAACCACAGATACTCCATAATTGTAAAAGGTTCACAAAGATGAAACATGTTGGCTCTTCAAAGTAAAGGTAAAAAGAACATTGAAAGCCATAACTGTACATAGCCTCTCATGTATGGAAGGAAAATGGTGACCATTGGGCCCTCATATGTGATGTAATTGAGATGCAAATAGTTGGAAATTGAGAAAGTTGAACGAAATAGCTCACATGCTAGGAGATACGAATCAACTCAGCAGGCCAAATTTAGAGATGTACGCAATATGAGTTAATTGAAAGAATGGCATAGCCTGGAGAATGGAATATGAACAATGTATGCACAATAAATAAAAGGTTGATTTTAAAATTACATCACGGTTTCAGAGTTTGACACAAGGCACCTGAAGAAGGTTGGCGGGTAACACATCCGGAACATTGCCGCAACCAAGATGACAAAACCATGTATCAAAATGTAAACAATAAAGTAAAACAAAAAAGAAAACTTGTTTTTATCGGAAATGTGTCGATATTCTAAAGGTTTATGACTATTGGAATATAAAATGGCAACAATTTACACCATTAAAAAAAAAGTTGCTTTCTTATTGCATAGTGATAAAGAAGCCCCAAGCATTTAAAATGTATTTTTGCTGACTGCTATTAATATTGACGGGTGCAAGATGGTGTCATCTCAAAGTTGTCGATTTTATTTAAATGATTTTTAATTTAAAAATAACCAATCATTTTATTTCTGAGATAAAATTTTATACTTGGAAATAAAGAAATCTCTTTACAGCATGAATAAATGGTATTAAGGTTTGTTAAATTTGCCTCTATCTGGTGGTTTTGTTTTATGCCATGTCAATGTTTACCATTTTTTATCTGTGGAAATATTTCAAATTTTTTTATCGAATTAGGTTCTAGTTTAGTACAAGGTTGTTAAACGTATCAATTCTTCATCTTTTAAAATGATACAGCGTTCGATATCAAAGTTGTATAAAATTATGATACAATGAAATTCATTAATATTTGCATAGCTTGAGATTTTATGATTTAAATTTTCTTCCCCCTTTTTTCTTTTGTTTGTGTCTTTTGTTTCTTCTAGTTATCAGCTCAATCATTTGATCCCCTCTCCTGTCCGAATGTTTCACCTAGCTGTGGACCTTTCTCTTTCCCTCTCTCTATGCCTGTTTCTATTTCTTATTGTTCTTCCATATTATATCTTGTTTTCTATTGGGTTTAAAGGTACTTATGTGTCTGAAAACCCAAATAATTTGTTAAATTGATAACAAATATGTAATTAGTCTTATAACTTTCTTCTTTGATATTTTGAAGAAAATACATTTTCATTAATAATAAATGTTTTTCATGCAATTCCCAACATACTTAATATTTTAAAGGAGATAAAGTGGATTTTTTTTTATTAAGTTGTTAATGTTTCTACAATTAATTGCATTGCTTTCTAGTATGTCCTTATTTTGAAGGAAATAATTAGTTTATTACTTTTATGAATATTATTACACAATTGTTTTAACAATCTCATTACTTAATAGACAGATATTAATTTTGAACTAGAAACATTAATTTGTTAGAATTGAAGTTAAGGTCTATGAAATTTGTTAAACTTCAATTTAAAAAAAAATTAAATCTATAATAAAAGTAAACATACATATGTCCAGAACGCTTTGCAGTATGAAGAAGAGGGAACAAATAAGAAGATGAAAAGAACAAAGAGTAAAACATAAAGTAGGGAGTAGGCAGAGGAGAGGGGAAAGAAACACTGAAAAACACAAGTTAAAATATCAAGCAACAATAAAAAACATTTTTTACACGTTCCCTTCCTTTGGTGAAAAAAAAAAATGGAACACCATCCCAACTTAAGAGGGGGGTGAGAGTGTGTGTGTGTATTTTATTTAGCAATGTATTAATATTTTACTTACATTTGAAAAATATTTAAATCCAGCTTCGAAATGGCTAAAAAATACATTCGAAGTTTGCTGAGTGTAAACAATGCATTTTAAAAACGAAATATGTTTTCTTCATCAGAAATTTCGTTTATTTTAAAATGTAAAAAATATTTACATGGTTGGAAAGAGAATAAAATAACAAAAACATCTCGCTTGTTTCATTTTTTTTGTTGAAGGGGAAAATTAAAAAAATTTAATTTAATTAATTAGGTGTTTTCTATTTTTAATTTATTAAATTTCTTTTTTTCTTTTTTTCTTATCGAATAGTTTTGTCATCTTTTTCTTATTGATTAGTTTTGTTTCAATGGTTTCAAGTAGTAAATAGAAATTAAATTGCGAAGCCAGCTTGTAATAAATAAATGATACATGATGAAAAGTACTGAAAAGAAAAACAGAAAACCCTCAAAATCTTTGTCATTTTTTTTGTCAAAAGATGACCACCAGTTAATGACAAATGCTTTGATATTTTTCTGCTTTCAGCATTTTTATCATGCATCTTTTTTAAAAAAAGATTCTTTCTTTTAAACAAACAAGGAAATGTTGAATTTACATAGCTTGAAAAAATCAAAACCCTATAAAAATATAAATAATTACAAGAGGAAAAGTTCTTTGACAAGAGACTGAGTTGGACCTTTTACAATTTCAGAAATCTGAGTTGAGCATTTTGGCTACCAATTCCACATTAATATTTGCACAATCAGTTGCATTTTTTTTCTTTTAGACTTTATATTTTTATGGATTATGGAGATAAAGTCACTATGTACGACAAGAATAAAGATTTTTATGAAATTGGTAGCTTTACTTTTGATATAAGCCACATAAGTAATAAATGATATATGAAAGAAACAAATTTTCCCAAAAAACAAAGTTATTTCAACAGTCACAAACGTCTCTGATTTTGATCATGTTTTATGTGTAATTATGAAAATTTTCTTCTAAAATCCTGTATTCTATTCCATTTTTGTTAATAAGTCAATCAGAATAATATCCCTTCTGTTTCTTAATAGCAATTATGTCTATTGGTGGAATTGTTTTAGTTATTTTCTTCAAGTGTTTGAATTTAAAATTAAAAAAGAAAATGTTGAAAATTGAATATACATAATTACATCCTGTTTCCTGTAATAATTGAATTTCTTTTATTATTATATAATAGGCTCTCCAGGTTAAAAAAAAACAATTTTTTAAAAGTTCTAATGTAACTTTTAAAAAGATGAGTTTCTTTTTTCTGTTTGGTTTTGAAACATGTCCAGTTTTCCCTGAAATTTTACTTGTCTTTCTCCTGTCAAATTTTATTTATCTTTCTCCTGTAATCTATTCAAATACTATTCAGTATTCCTGTATTTTTTTTTTTAACAAAAGAATGAAAATAATCTTAATTTTATGTTCTAAAAATGATTTTAAAAAAAAAAAATGTTTTTTGCTTTTCTTTTTGACTTATTTAAAACTAATGTAATAATGCTTTCTTTTATCTTGTCTTTTGTAGTAAAGACATTTCGCAAAGATGAGCGGCGTTATTACGAAGAGCTCTTACATTACAGCCGTGAGCACCTTATGCTCTACCCCTATCACTTATCTGATGTGGTGGTGCGCGGCTTACGGGTCACCCCCTTCTCCTACTATATCGATATCATGTCCTCTATCATGACACAAGAAAAAAGCTATGACTCCCTGCCAAATTTCACAGCAGCAGACTGTAAGTATTTTGATTTATTAATTTGAACAATCTTTTAAAGTTAGAAAATTAAATGATTTTTATTATAAGATGTGCCCATTTTTACTATTAACAAGTATGTCCTTAAAAGACTGCTTCATTTAAAAAACTTTATAAACTTCTGAAAAAGTTATTTTCTGAACCCACATTACGTCCAATAATCGGTCAAGTACAAAAAAGAAAATGGACAATGTCAAAACACTGTTATAAGTAAGCATGAAGGATATGAAGTCGGAATCAGAAAATTCCTTGCATTAGAAGTCTTGTTTAGAATCAAAATGCAGACCATATAGGGAATAAGGACCCCAGAAATTGAAAGACGAAAAAGAGATGAAATTCGTTCTACACTGGTTGACCTTGATGATAAAGCTGTGTTCGTCGGTTTTCCTCAAAAGCTTGCTTTTTAATATAGAGAAAAATTTAAGAAATATTTTTAATGTAGGATGCATTTTTTTATTTACAAAACTTTTTAATAATCAAACGAAACATTGCAGAATTCTGGTTCTAAAATGTTTTTTGTGTCACTATTTACTTACCTCCCCACGAAGGCAGAATGCATAATAAAATAAAATAAAACTTATAAGGTGCGTCTTTTTTTTACAATACGTTTTAATAAACATAGAAGATTCTATTTTTCGTGTTGTGTATTTTATGAAAAGGAGGGAGGATATATTAAATATTTATTTTTTCATGTAGGGTGCGTTTTTTTTATTTACAAAACTTTTTAATAAATAAACGAAATATGTACAGTTTTTAAAAATCAACGGACTTGAGTAATCTTCCGTGGTGCCTCCCCGTGAGGACCTTATGCTTACATTTGTCCTTGTAGGGAGGCAAGTAAATAGTGAAGTTTTTCTTTTAATAAAAAATGTTATAAAAAGATTTGTAAATAAAATTATGTATTTGTTGAATCTTATTTAGTTTGTTTATATTTGTTGTATAAGGAAAAAGTTTGTAAACTTTTAATTGCCTCAGTTTGGAAACTTACTTTTTAAGTCTAGCTCCGCTCTCATGGGGAGGCAAAACGGAAGATTACTCAAGTCCGTCGATTTTTTAAAACTGTACATATTTCCTTTATTTATTTAAAAGTTTTGTAAATAAATAAAAACACATCCTACATGAAAAAAATAAATATTTAATATATCTCTCCCCCCTTTCTTAAAATACACAACATGAAAAATAGAATCTTCTGTGTTTATTAAAACGTATTGAAAAAAAAAAAGAAGACACACCCTATAGGGTGTGTCTTTCTTTTTATTATTATACATTCTGCCCTCGTAGGGAGGTAAGTAAATAATGATGCAAACACATTTTAGAACGAGAATTCTGCAATGTTTCGTTTGATTATTAAAAAGGTTTGTAAATAAAAAAAACACATCCTATATTAAAAATAGATATTTCTTAAAATAAATCTTTCTCTAAAAAAACGCATCCTACATTAAAAATAAATATTTAATAAATATTTATTAAAATAAATATTTTCCTATATTAATAAGCGAGCCTTTGAGGAAAACCGACAAACAAAACTTTATTATCAACCGGTGTAGACTGAATTTCGTCTCTTTTTCATCTTTCAATTTCCGGGATCCTTATTCTTTATATGGTTACAAAATGCTATAAATAATATATTACTAGCAGGGGTTACCCGGCGTTGCCCGAGGCAAAAGTGTAACAATCTCTCTCTTTCCCGGTTGCCCAGGGCAAAAGCTGTCTCTTTCCCGGTCGTCTGCTCTCCTCGGTCGCCCCCTGGGTTGAGTGTTTGGGATAGCATCTTCATAGCTCTGATAAATCTGGAAGCCAATGAAGAAGAAAAACGAACCCTACATTTGAAGTTAACAATTAACAACATGTCGTGCATGCTGTTTTCTTTTTGTCAATGTTTCTTTAGTGTTTAACACTAGAAAGGCCTTTCCAATTATACACGAGGATGACTCATCTTTCCTTCATAAAAGCTCAATAATTGTGCTAGTTTGATACTGGATGTATTGAACATACCTTGAAAAGGCTTAGAAACAGAACTAAACGATGCATACAAGATCCCTTAATAGACTCACGAATGGCCTATGCTGGAAATCTCATTTCTTTGATCAATCATAACTTAAAAACCAATAAACCAAATTAGTTAAAACTTTGCACAAAATTTTTATTTGATAGGTTCTATAAATGTGTAGAATTTCAGCATCATTAGTCAAGGCAACCCAGAGATCCAGAAAGTTCAATCATGAAATCATGTTATCTGTGTGTACGTACGTATGTGCCACCCTGTATCTCATCAACTATTTGATGGACTCAGCTTAAAAATGACCAGTATTCATACACTTTATTCTATATCTGATCGACCATTTGATGGATTCAGCTGATTTTTGGCAAAGATAGAGGTTCTGGTGTCTAGTTGATGGCATTTTAATTTCAGTTTGCCATATACCTTAGTTTTCCAGAAAATTCCAAAAAACCTAAAAAAAATTACTAGTCTACATACAGTTTATTCTGTATCTCATCAACTTTTTGATGGATTCAGCTGATTTTTGGCACAGATAGAGGTTGTATTTTGTTTTCCTTTGTACACTGAATATTTTGTTTACTATTGTGAATAACTTTATTATATTTCTCCCTGCTCCAAAAATGTTTGATTGATTTATTTATTTCATTCAAATTAAATATTTTTGCATTGTGTCCTTGTCAATTTTCAAACACACTGACTGTAAAATGATTGAATCACCATTTATTGTTTGCAATGAATACATGGTAAAGTTTGAAAAAATTTGTTCTAGTAAATATACACTCATCATAAATTTAAAAAAAAAATTTACTTGTGAATATTGGAAGAAACATTGATTAGTCAAACTACCAACTATATCAGTTATGAGAAGGCATTGTATTGAGGCATAGCCTTTACAAAAGTAGTGACATTCCATGAAAAATGCCAGTATACTGAAATCATATGCCCTTAATAGGGTTAAGATGAAAATTCATATACACTAAGTGTACAAAAGCAAGGAAATTCCCAAATTTTTACACTTTTATTGTCATTAAGGGTATGCGAGCACAACAGGGCTATGTATTTTACTGGTAGGAATTTTTCTTCAGCACACCTCACACACTTCATCCACTCATGCATAGAGATTTATACTATAGTGATGTGATAATGAAATGGTTTGGTTGATATGTAGTCATACACTTAATGACAATAAAAGTGTAAAAATTTGGGAATTTCCTTGCTTTTGTACATTTAGTGTATATGAATTTTCATCTTAATCCTATTAAGGGTATATGATTTCAGTATACTGGCATTTTTCATGGAATATATAAATACCCAAATCTAAAAAATTTTTAATATTGAACATTATATGCCAACAAGGATTATATCTAGAAGGATCTTAATATTATATATTAACACTATTTTCACTATTTACCATCTGAATTATGAAAATCACACTTTTTTTATTTAATAACTTTTGTATGTTTTCCTATCTCTCCTAAACACTAGCACAGTCTAATAATTAAGTCAGCAATGACTGGTATATACATATGCTCTCAATCTCCGATTCTAGTCTTTTCTTTTAATGTATTTTTGCATTTTTCTTCTTTGTTCTTTCTTCTGCTAGCTTCATTTGTTTTCTCTATTTGTTTATCTAATGCATTTACACATAACTTATTTAAATCTATATTTTATATCTTACACCTCTACCCCTGTAGTCACTGCTGGTTTAGTATTATAAGACTGGACTAATGTTCAGGAAAGATGGAGAAATTTTGATTTTTCTGTAATTATAAGTCTAATTTGCATTAATGAATGTTATTAAGTAGTAAATGTATATAAAAATGTGAGGTGTGTAAATTTTCAGATAATAGTTCTCTCTCTTTATAGATAAGTACTTCAGGTAGTTAAATACCAAGAAAACTCAATAAACTTTATTTTATTTTAGGTTTGCGCCTGTTAGGCATTGGCAGGAATCAATATATAGACTTAATGAATCAGAACAGATCCAGTAAAGTAAGTACAATTGAACTGTCATTTGAATCCCTCTCTTATTTTTCTTGTCATCTTAGTATTTGGTTATTAAGATGTAAAATGCAATTTTTGTAATTTTACAGATTTTTTTTTTTATGGGCAATAAAGAAAGAAAAAAACTGAAAAATCCATTTAATCGATATTAAAAATGTTTGTTTAAAGTTTTTAGATGTTAACTTATTTACATTAGTGAGATTCAAACTTGTTTCTCATTTTGGTTTTATAGTGATAACTTTTTGACTGCTGTGCGTTTGAGCCATCTTCAGATATAGATTGACATTGGCAATGTTGTAACCTCAAAATGTGGACTCTCATTCAATTTAAAAAGACAGAACAGTCTTGCCTCTTTGTCTATATTTACTTGATTTCAAAATGAGATCCCTTGTTGCAATATAAATAAAGCAAAGATTTGTTGTCTGTAATTTGAAAGAAAGATTATTTGGACTTTACTTTGTTTTTCTGATGTTTCAATTGATACATCTTCTGCTCTTTAAGGTGTAACAGTGAGATCATTCGATAGAAATTCTTTTTTTAATTTTTCTTGATGTTAACAAATTCACAAAATGTTGAAATTTACATAGAAATGTTACAGATAAATATATGGTATGAGTGAATGTTATAAACTAAATTATTATTTGTGAAAATAGCAACCTCTATTTTACATTAATTTTACTGTTAAAGTCTAGTTCCAACTCACCATTTCTAACATCTCTTTTTCAAGATGTGGCTGTTCTTATCGCCCTTTGTTCATCGGCTCAAGTTGTTCAGTAACCTGAATACATTTCGATTGAATGTTCATTGTTCCTTTCTAAACAATAAACATTAGCTCTGCTCAACTTCATTGACAAAACTCAAAAATTTGTTCTGTTCAGTTGTTTAATAATTAAATTGATTTTAACTCTTTGATTTTTTTTTGTTTGTTATGAGTCATTAACTGTGAACTGTTTTACTTAATTAAAAAAAAATCTTTTAATTATCTCTTAATTTTTTTTTTTTTTTTTTTTTTTTTTCCAGAAATTTTTCCGTAGAAAACCTGTGAGGGAACTTCTTCCCATGCAACCAGTGGATTCCGTATCTGCTGACCACTGGTGGATTGTCAATATTGGTTATATAACTGAAGATGATATAAAGGTTTATGGATCTTTTTAAACATTTTTATCTTTTATTTCTGAGCCAGATATATATATATATATATATATATATATATATATATATATAATAAATGGCGAGATTAAACTATTTAATTTCACAGAAACTTTTTTGAATCAGAATTAAAAATGTGGTTTTCCCCTGTATCACTATTTTGTATTATGTATCGCTAATAATAATCTATTATAAATACATGTAAGAAAACATTTTGTCTGTCTCCATCTTCTTTTAACTCGTTTAGAATTGTTTTTCAATGCTATCGTTCTTCTGCTTTCAATGTAGTGACATTAGCTTTTACAATTGAGCTGATGCTATTTCGTTTGCATAAGAGATTTTTAATGTTAGATTTAATAAATATCTGTACTGTCTTATCTATCTGTATTTCTAATTTTTTAAATATTTATGTAGAAACAATGTTTACGTGGAAACAGAATAAAAACAAAACAATTTTGTGCCAAAATGATTTACTTCTGCATTCTCTAAATAAAGTTTTATTCATAACTTAATTTTAGTGTAAAGAAACCAATAATTGATTTGAATTTTTGCATCTCAAAATATGCATTTTTTTCAAAATCGCACAAGAAATATATCAATAAAATATAATAAATTTTCAAATTTAAGAAAATATTTAAAATCCAGTTTCTTGTTACAAATTATTTATTAATTAGAAATAAAAACAGAAACTCTATTTAAGTAAAAATAATAAATCTTTCTTCAAGTAAACAAGCAAACTAACGATAATCTGTGTAATTACATGTTATTATTATTAAACACTAGCATGGGTTGTTCCATGCATGGGTGTTGTCCGGGAAATTCGAAGAATCCAAAAAAAACTTGTGCTCCCATATAAATCTTTTTACTTAATATTTTACTTAGCTATAAGTATTAATTGTAGTAGTGTTCTGTTCTCCAAGCAAAATGGGCCTTGCACAAATATTTTGATTTTGCCGGGTTAAGAATTCTCATTGGCAAGGGAAGAGAACGAGCATCATTGTAACCACCAAAAGAATAAAACTTAGTTAATTGTTTTAAATGCGAGTTGCGATTTTATTTGGAGGGAGAATTCTTCTATTGCAGCACTGAGACCACACGACTGACACTGCGACTGGCTTTGAAATCGACCAACAACTTTGGACCGACACAACGAGCAGACGATCACGGCCTGTGCAGTAAACACACCAGAATACATTCACAGTTGTTTTAAACATTCTATAAATTAACCACAAATTCGTTAGATGCAGTATTTTTTATAGTAAGGGTATATTCTGTAATTGAAATAGTCATTTTTTGATTCCGGGGCCATAAATTATATTAAAAATGTCAGATCTAAGTCCACAAAAATTGTGTTCCCCAGTATAATCTAATGTTATTAACAGTATTTGGTTAGTAATAATAATAATGAGTTATAATTTCTGTATTAATACAATTGTC
The DNA here is from genome assembly GCA_963556195.1 of Sepiola atlantica. NCBI lineage: Eukaryota > Metazoa > Mollusca > Cephalopoda > Sepiida > Sepiolidae > Sepiola > Sepiola atlantica. The sequence continues at coordinate 182,640,579 of OY744521.1, read as the reverse complement.
ACTATCTGGGTAATGCTATAAACGGATACTAACTAGTAAAAATGCTTAACCTGTAAATACTACAATTCTTTTTACTCCTTTTAGTGATTTGAAGTCACAACCTATATACTAGGATTGGTAGCTAATAATACGTGTACTAAATTGTCTTGGTCAAACTTTGAAATGTGAAAATATATGACAAAATCTAAGTTACTAAAAAAGGCATTATATTTAGAAATATCATTTATTATCTTCATCACTACATATTTATCTACAAGGTTGATTTTATACTTCTAGTTTTTTGTGTTTTCGAATCAACTTTGGACAAGTCCAGATATTTTATACTTCTAGTTTTTGTGTTTTCGAATCAACTTTGGACAAGTCCAGATATTTTATACTTCTAGTTTTTTGTGTTTTCGAATCAACTTTGGACAAGTCCAGATATTTTATACTTCTAGTTTTTTGTGTTTTCGAATCAACTTTGGACAAGTCCAGATATTTTATACTTCTAGTTTTTTGTGTTTTCGAATCAACTTTGGACAAGTCCAGATATTTTATACTTCTAGTTTTTTGTGTTTTCGAATCAACTTTGGACAAGTCCAGATATTTTATACTTCTAGTTTTTTGTGTTTTCGAATCAACTTTGGACAAGTCCAGATATTTTTAGGGTTTAATAAGATAGAAACTGACACCAAATCATCAATCCACTATTGAATGCATGAAAAAAAAAGAACGGATTTTTTTCAATCTTTGTTGGCAAAAATTATGCTATTTTAACATTTATATAAACTAAAACTATGATGTTTGTTATCTTGTTTACTTGCTTGTCATTTTTTCAATTTTTCAATTACTTTCATCAAATGAGGGTAGAAGTTAGGAATAAAACTATTTTGTGCAACTTTTTACTCTAGCATATCCCAACTCTGAGCACTTTCTCAAGTACACCATAAAGATGATGCTTACCATAAAATCGTGATTCTTTTCTGTTATTAACTTGAGACATTGTTTCTTTACAGATGTGTCATGTGTCAGAAAAAGAGGCCATTGACAAAGTGATTGACTATGGTCCTCAACCAGCGGCTGATATGGATTACAAAGTCTTACATAGTAAGTAAAAAAACAAACAAATAATGCTGATTACTTAACTAATACTTTTCTGATAAAAAAACGTGTTGCCCTATTTCTAAGTGGTTGTTTATTTCCCAAAATGTTCATAATGTTTTGCTAAAGCATTACAAACATTTTGTAGATATTTTTAGATGTGTGAGGTCAAATGGAAAGAAGCATTTGATTATGAAAATCAGAAGACCACTTTAGTTATAGAAGGCCCTAATATCCTATTATCTTGTACGCTTCGCCAGCTCTCCTGAATACTAGTCCAGTTTAATAATACTAAACCAGCAGTGGCAGATAATCTCAGTGTTTTTTTAATTTGTTCATTTGTTTTTCTCTGTTCCTTCTTCTGCTGGCTTCTCGACATTCACTATTTTTTTCTTTTGTTTTTCTATCGCATGTACATATGTCCGTCTTAGTGCCACCTACTTAAATTTATATTTTATAATCTATGCCTATACCCACATTTTCATTGCTTATTTTTATTAGACTAGGCTAATGTTCGAGAGATATGGATAAAACTGATAGATTATTTGGGCCATCTGTAACTATAAACGTCTGATTTTCATAAATAAATATTTGTAGGGATAATACTAGTAGTCTCGGTGACAAATATAGAATTTTACTGGGAAGTGTTCTTGCAAAATATCCATCTGATAGTCATGACTACAAACAACTTGTCAGACTCGGGTTCCCTTGAAAAACAAAAGGAATGAACACTTGACAAATTTCAAGAAAAATGTCACCATAAATGAAAACCCATAGAAAAGTTTTTACATTAAACTCTACTTTAGTTTTAATTAAGTTGGTCTAAGCAATTAACCCATGATTTATTTACTCAGCCAATGGTTTGCTTGCTTGGCCATTTGCTTAATTGTTTAGCCATTTATTTATTTAATTAACCAGTTTGTCTCAAATTTATGCAAAACAGAAATAAAACATTTTTAACATAAAAGTACAAATTTAGAAAAGATTTTGACTTTAATTTTATCAAAAGGAACCACGGATATGATACTATTTGTGACCTGGGGAGTCACTCAATGTGGTATTCTGGGTGACTCAGCACTGAATATAGTCCAATGCTACGAGGATTACATGCGTTCCGAGTAGCTGCTCCATGCCCACACTGTCGATGTATTGAAGAGCTGCAGAACTATGTTAGGAACTTGAGATAATTGGTCAGTTCTGTGGATCATCCGAGGATGTTTTTTTCTATGAACGTCTCTTAGGTTTTATGGCAACATTAGGGTATGGCTATGCCGTGGAGATCTCTTGGAGTTGAATCTTATCATCCAGGCATAGTGGCACAAGATTTTAGGGCCACAAACCACATGTTTGAGGGGTGTAAGCTGGTCTCATTAACTGTAATTCTCTGCAGTTTGCTGCTGAGATGGGATGCTGAATAAAAATAAGACCTTTGTTCTTATTTTATAAATATATAATTTATTTTAGATTCAATTTCACTTAACTTTTTCGAGATATCAGTCACTGCTCGCTCAGCTCATCGTAGTAGTAGCTGACCATGGTGACTACTTCAGTTTGTATCTCGTCCAAAAATGTTTTTCCCTCACTAAAAACAGAAAAAAAAATCAATAGAAAAAAAAAGCCTGTCAGTCAAAGCAAGCCACACTGCCGCCCTTTTCCTTAAAGACAACCATCACCTTGGGGGAACCCTGACAGGCCTAACCTTTGACTCATTTTCACTCTGTCACTGATGGGTCGCTTCAGCACGGAAACAGTGGGGAGGTAGACTGACAGCTTTTACTCTCAGTTATTTCTCATAGTCATAATACTGTGCCCCTTTAATTATCTTGGTGACAATATCTTTTAGTCAAGTCTGGTTCAGGCTTTCGCAAAAAGGGGACTTCCACATTCCTCGTGCCACACAGAATCTGAGATTTCTTTTTTTATATATATTTTTCTGCAATGCTTTTTGAGCTTATGTTAGATTTGATTAAAGTTTGGAATCATTATTGGCCAGGATTGAGAATTTGAGAATTTTTTGGTTTTAAGTCTTGTGGTTCCAAGATATGTAGCAAACTCATTATTCTAAGATGTAGCTGGAACTTTGTGCCAAAATTGGTCACGGTCCATTGTGGTAGTAATGTTATTTTATTAAAATAGATTGGTTGAAATGTTCTTCTTAATTGTCCACTATTAATAGAATAAAAGATGGCTGACATGTGTTTATTATCGTGACACTTTATTATTCTTAAGTAATTTTTAAGCCTTTTAACTGACGAATAAAAAGTTATTTCCGCCTTACATTAAATGGTCCTTTTTTTTTTACTGTTTCTGTTTGGTTTAGGAGCACAAAAAAGAAACATACTACTTGACTTTTGCCTTTTAGACTTTAATTCAAGCCAAAAATTACTTTCAACTTAGCAGTTTAAAAGACATTAACATTATTTTCAATTAAGAAAGTACCACATTAGTAAATACATGGGCGCCATTTTCTGTATGTGTAGAAAATAACATAATCTTGTGTTAGCTAATGGCGACTATATGAATTTAAGAGTCTCACTGAAAAATGGTTGTTAGCTACGGTAGTTTTTGAAGACAAAATGCTGTCTTCAAAAAGAAGAGGATATTAACATTTGGCATCTCTTAGATAAAACAATTTATTTTGTGTTAAATTTTTTATATTCAGTAATTTAACTTTGATGCTTCTGCTGTTTCACAATGAAATGTTAGGCCTCTCTTAAAAAAAAAAATAGCTAAAAAATGTATAAACTTTGTTATGTACTTACGTGGTAGCTGAAAAAGAGACTGTACACCAAAGATTACGCAAATTCATCCAGTATTTATTAAATTATAAAATAAACGATTTTATCTATATGTCGCCATTTTTCTTATATTTTGAAAATTTTCGAAAGTCATCTACCTTAGGAAGCTAAAATGTCTACTGATACATGAGATCGTTTTTTTTTTTTTCTTATAATTTAATAAATACTGGATGAATTTGCGTAATTTTTTTCTGTACACACTAGATCAAGTTTATATATTTCTTTAAATATTTTAATGCCATTGTAAAACAGCAGAAGCACCATAATTTTTTTAAAAAACATTTGATTAGTATTTCCACGCTTTTTGTTTTTCAATTTTCCAATTCAGCAATTTTCACTCCACCTTTTAAATATATATATTTTTTTTAAGGTCTGTACAGAAAAGGTTTAGTTTATTTGGATGTCCCAATTGCAGATGATGACTGTATTGTGGGTAAGTATTCGATTCTATCCATAAAATAATTTTTTTTTTTAATGAACTTAAAAAATATTTTTTGGAATAGTTTTCTGTGTTGTACTAAAATAAAAAAAAAAGTGAATCATTTTTTTTTTTTTTTTTTTTTTTTTTTAAATTCTACTTTTAGTTCCCCCTCTGCAAGGGTTCGTGATGAATCGTGTTCTTGGTGACTATTTTGAAACCTTACTCTATAAAATATTTGTCTCTATTGATGAGCACACTACAGTTGCTGAGGTAAGCTCTTTTGCCTTTTTTTCTTTATTTACTGGGCGTTGCCCGGCGGAAACATAATACTTGGTTTTGCTTTTATAAATAACTAGCTATATTTACATGGCGTTGCCCGGGAGTCTTATTACTTTCATTTGCTCAATGATCCCCTTCCTCTACCTCCCTTTTGTCTTTTCTCTTAATTAATTTCTTCTAAGAAAATATTTATATTTTTGGAAAGATAATTCAATGAAAGAACATATTAAAAAGATCAGTTTTGCAATAAAATCTATCGAACATCTTATGAAATATTAACGTCTAATGAAATATTAATTTAAATCTCATAAATAAGGCAAACTATTTTTTGTTTTGGAAATTGGAAGGAGGAGTCATCATTAGCATGAGGAATGTGATATTAAAAGTTTAATTTATTTACATTTAATTGTTTTTAAAGTTTTATTGAAATTAATAATTGTAAATTCATTTCTCCCCTTACTTGTAGGAGAAAGGCAAATATATTAGTTTCATTGATAATATGTTCATTATATAATGCTTCACAAATTCTTGAGTGCATCTTAAGGCGCTCATGATTAAATAATTTTGAAAACCATAAATAGCAACTAAAATTCAGTTAAAATAAAATATTAATGTTTTAAATAAGAAAACTAATTGCAAGGTGATATGTTTAAAATAAAGATAATTGTAGAAGTTTAAAATCTGTGTTAGGCATTTTATAAATAAGGCAATGAAATAATCATATTGCATTCTGGTACAAAATATATTTTTTAATAGGATTTTTATAAAAGTTAAATTATTACAGTATTGTTTGGCATTAGATTATTAATTGAACAAAAAGTGTTTAAAATTAGAATCAGTTTTAAACACTTACATTTAAATGTGAACTCATACAGACATACATTTGGTTTAATCATTTTATTATGTCGATAAGACAAAAAAATTTTAATAGGATTTTAAAAATTTAATTTTCTTTTGTAAAATTGCATGTGTGATTTCAATAAATATTCAATTAAAAATAATAGTTTAATGTAATCATAAATTTTTTAGTTATGCTTAACTGTGAAAAGCACAGACATTAACTTGTTTTGTAATTTTATATATTTATATTTGTTATGCTTCTTTATTATTCAATATTTCAATTTTGAGTGTTGGATTTTGTCTCCTATAGTAGTTAGGCAGACATGCTATATTAAGGGTGATAATAACACTTGAACTATTCATGAGCACGTTTTGATGTATATGAATATTCAATACTTTTCAAATATGCAATAAGTATAGTCTAATTTGCATAATTCATGGCAGCTATCTTGAATACATAATGTGGTTACTCAATTCAACTACTTTTTATCTACATGCCAGAATCATCAGATTTACCCAGCATTAAACATAACTAATAAAACTTGGGAAAGATATGACTCCCCTCATTCCACCCATTTATGGGTTAAATTGTACAACTACTGTTATTCTAACGATTTGTCTACAAAAGTAAGTGTTTTGCTCACTGAAATAAAAGGGGTCTCATCCAAATGAATAAATAACACTGTGCTATTAACAATTAACAACGTTTATTTAGTTTAAATATCTTAGCACAATCCATAAAGTTTGTATTTTGTAATATTGAAACATAATGAAAAATGAATCCCCCTCATTTGGTTAGCAGTACAAAAGAATGTCTACTTCTTCGAATAGTAACAGTAACATGACTGCTTAAAGAATTCATTAAGAAAATAATTATAGATGAATAATACCTGGAAAATCTTTATCAAGGAAAATTTATACTTTTTTTTAGATATGGAAAAGCCTAGAAAAGGTTAATTCTGAAAAAAACATTACAATTTGAATGAGATCAAAATAAGAGGGGTTCAAATAAAATAGAATTGCATGTGGGGTTGAGAGGAATGGGGAAAATATGTTCTGAAAACCACAACAGTTTTATGGAATCAGTTCTGCTGAATTCAAATTGAATCTCTTATTGTTATTTATGCATTAATAGTGTTGGAATAGGTATGCTCCTCCCTCCGCCGAGATATGGGTAAAATAGAATCTTGTATTCAATTGATTGTATAAAATGAATCGCTTACAATAGATATTTTTTGACATTAATCAAAGGATTGATTTGTTATAAGACAAACCAATCAAAGCAAAATGAAATATTTTTTACTTTATTTTAAAATTCTTTGTTGTTTTTCTCTTTCAGCTGGCTAACATCTTACAGATAGATTTACAATTGGTTAAGGTTAGTTTCTCTTTTTATTTTAATGTATTCAAGTAACATTTGCCATTAAACAGCATTTACATGACATTTTAATACATATTTAAATAATCTAAAAATGTACACAATCAATACACATGATGATAAAAATAATTATTTGTTTTTCAAACAATCCTATTTTACCATTTTTTACTATATTAATATTTTTTCTTTGAAACAAAAAATTATTTAATCAGTAAATAATGGAAAATACCCCCTCCCAAAAAAAAATATGAAAGAAAAAAGTAAAATTTCCCTTTCCCTATCACACGTCATAATGGTATTTTATGGTTACCAAATAGAAAAAAATGTGACTTGTAGCATTTCTCTCATTTTATTTCATGTCATAATGTTATATTTTTGTATGAACTCATAATTTTCTCACCAGTGATGATCATAAATAGTAACTTGTCCTTAATTAATTGTATTCAATTAATCATTTTAAATGACCCAAAAGGGGATGATATGTCATAAAACAGACAAACCAAGCTGAATGGAATATTTTCAATGTTTTAGACATAAAACAGAATTTTTACAAACTGAAACATTAGATTGATTGAAGTAGATTTAGTATTGACATTTTCCTCTGATGAGTTTCAACCAAAAAACTTGAGAAAATTAAAACTGAAATTCACGATTCAAAGCTGTTAATTAAAAACAAAAGATGATCATGTTGACCTCTGATCAACCTTATTATTTTTCGATTCACATTATTTCCTAGAACGCTGTTTCCATGTTCTGTCGGTTGGGTTTTGCCCATAAGAAAATAAATGACTTAAATATGGACGACCTACATTCCTCCTGGAGAACACGGCAGCCGCTCACCAAAAAGTATGTAATTTTTTATAACTTCTTTCCTAAATATTAACGCCATTTTGATTTGTTATGTATATATATATATATATATATATACATGATCTCATCGCCATCATTATATTCGGTGTAATGTCTATTTTACATGCTGGGCAGGTCTTTATTTATCCCTCTTTCTCTCATGTCCATGTTTTCCTTGACCTTCCCCTGTGAACTGGACCTGCTACATTAACTGTTCTACATCTACTGACCCAACAACTCTCATCCATTCTTTAAACGTGGCCATACCATAGAAGTTTACTCTTTTGCACACATCTCCCTATTCTGTCCAGATTCAATCTTCCTCTGAGGTCATCAGAACTTAGTCTGCCTTGAAGACTCATGTTACACATTCATCGTATCATTGTCATATCATTTCTCTCCATGTAACGCAGTATGTCCTTAACCCTCACTGGCCAGGTTTCACTTCCATACATCACACTGCGTACACATGCCTGATAGACTTTTCTCTTGGTTGACACTGGTAACACTCTGCTGGTTAGTAATGGGAGAAGATCCCTGAACACCGAGTTTAATAACTCCAAGAAAATGTTTTTAACAAGAAACCACTTAGCCAAGCCTTAGTACCACTTCCCAAACACACATCGGCAACGAATCCTAAAATCCCAACCATGAACATTCCACCCTCATGCCAACACTTTCCAAAATAGTAAATATTTCATCAGTTGAATCGGATGGTGACTCTGAGGAGGTCGCATAGACTGAAACTTTAAATATATATGTACAAGCTCTACTAATAACTACTTTAGTATTGAGCACTGTTGGAACACATATATACCAACTTATTACTTAGTAATAAGCCTAAACTCATCCTATATATATATATGTATGTAAAATGAAAAAAGGAAAGCCAAAAACTATGTGATTTATGTATTCATCAACGTTTCATCTTTATTGAAAGACTTCCCCAGGATGAAGAAAACCATGTAGAAAAATCATACAGAATGTCAATTTTGATTTGTCAGAAAATGTTCAAACTTTGGCATGGTTGTTGACGTGAACAAGCAGAGAATGAAAATCATGATTTTGGTTATAGCATTATCAGCAGTGGTCTGTCTCCTTCAAAGGACATGAAATGAATGAGATTAATGGCTTCGACTTATTAGTTTATGGCTATTTTAGCTAGGAAGTTTGTCTGGGTCAAAATATGTCACAGCCAAGCTTTGTTGGATGTGGGAGACGGGGAGTTTGAGTCTGTCATTTATTCTAAACTGGGAGGGGAAAGAGGAAAGAGAAAGAAGAAAAAGAGGGGAAGAAAAACTAATATAAGAAAGTAGAATTTTTACAAACTAATTTTGAAACGCAAATTATGATTAAAAATAAAACAAACTCGATAGATTCAGAAAACAGCTGACAGCTTTCTTTAAAGAACTGGGCTTTAAGATCACTGTCGTATATATGTATGTATACACACATACATGATGTGTGTATCAATAAATGGTATTATTTATGAATTGAGTGATTAATATCTATCATACTGCGCATATATACACACCAGACCGTGTGCACCACATTGGCCTGATGATCACATGGGTGAAAACTGTCAATTATGTTGGAACTTTGAGTCACTGATCTTATCTATGTAAATAAAAGCAAATGTTTTTGTTGGTGTGATAGCATAAATTCTCCCAAAGGAATCTTAAATAGCAGTGAATATGACATTGTTTGGGACCATGATGTCTGTGATGATCATTATGTTGGCAATATTTATATCAATAGTGCTCATCACCTCAACCGTAACATCTAAAATAATGAAAGTGACATCCACGTCAACTAAAATGAAACAGAATGGAGTTTTTTTTTTTGTAGCAGTCAGTGTTCTAATTAAATGACAAGCAATTTTGAATTACATTATACAGGGTGGCCAAGAATTCACTGAAGGATTTTTAACTTGACTAGATTCTTTATTTTTTATGGTACTTTAATGGAATTTTAACATAACTTGACGAAGACAATGGAGATTTATTTGTAAAAAAGAACACAAATAAAAAAGTTGGCAATGTCAACTGGCCTTCATGTCCCCCAGACTTGACGAGCCCTGACTTTTTCTTGTTGGAGTATCTCAAAGAAAAAGTTTACATCAACAAACTTGAAACTCTACAGGAATTGAAGAACATCAGAAATGAAGTCGAGGAATGAAATCGTATTCGAGTGATCCTGCAATTCGTCATGGATAATGTTTTGGAAAGGGCACGAATTTGTTAAGCTTAAAATGGAAACCATTTAAAAGATGTTAATTTTCATGAATAATTTTCTTTTCCTTGTTTTTTTTTTTGCAAACAAATCTCCATTGTCTTTGTCATATGTTAAAATGTATTTACGGTACTATCAAAAATAAAGAATCTAGTCAAGTTAAAAAATCTTTCAGTGACCTCTTTGGTCAACCTGTATATATACTAGCAAGAAGACCCGATATTGCTCGGGATTGAATGAGGAACCTTATGAGTCCAATAATCTTTTTTATTCTTATTTTTTTACATTTTATAATATTCAATTTTTGGGTGGGGGTGAAGAATGTACTTTGCATTAATAGGGTGGGTGGGAGGGAATTTAACTAACGTGACATTATTTGAAATAAATGTTGGTAAATTTATAGACTTTTACTCTCTCAATTCCTGAGAATCAATGAGGACTCTTGTGCACTTCTTAACCATTAACATTTCTTATTTTTTAAGTTAATAAAGTAAAGGTTTTATTTCATCTTTATGGATGTTAAGCTGGAAAACCGATCCCACAATATTACTCTACTTGCTTTGATCAATATGAAATGTACTTTTCAAACTAAAGTAAAGTAGTTTCAGAATATATATTGTTATGGGGGGGAGGGGGGGTTCTATCTCCAAAATGCTACGAGGAGTTTATAAACGGATAAACAAACAAATAAACAGACAGAAACCACAGCATTATATAGATTATATTATATTTTATAGCTTTTATTGTTTATTCATTAAAAAAAATTTTTTCTAAACTTTTTATTATATGGATCAAAAGCTGCAAGTAATCCTCAGTAGATGCAAACTTTGAATCATGGACTTTTAAGCTTGTATAAAAAAAATATTATTTAATTTTATAGATTTCTGGATAATTATTTTCTTAACATGTATACAATTTTTATTACTTGATGTTATTTAATATCCAATCGTTTACTTTTTAAGAAATTAATTTACAATTGCTCAGTTGAGATTTTATTATTGAAACTTTTGAACTTTTCTTATCTGAAAGGAAGAAATCCTGCTTTAAAATATTGATTTTTTTTTTTTATTCCTATAAAGGCCTAGTCAGGATCAGATTCTTCTTGAGATGAGCATCCCATTTACTGAATCAGATTCCTTGGTTGATGTGAACACAGCCAGTAACACTGACAGCTCGAGCATTGACAGTGCCCTCGGTAAGATTTATATATATATATATATATATATATATATGGTATATATGTTTGAATTTGTCACAATTTATTATTTAATTCAACATTAGATCTTGAGGTGAGAACATGTAGATATATTTATATTTACAAATTGAAAAGCAAAACGATAATACAAGGATGATGTCATGTTACCTGTAACATGTGTTTATTTCTTTTTATATCTGTAATTGGCGGATATTTCAGGCAATAGTCCTTTTAGTAAGCATGTGAAATTGATTAAAACAAAGCTTAAAGTGATATGATATTAACTTCAGTGGTTGGTTGTTAATCATCTTCGTCTGTAATTTACTGCCAGTTTAATTGTTTGAGTTTGGCTTTTAATTAATTTAATTATATATCATAATTTAACATTTTTTTAAAAAAAGCTACAGTTTAATATTATTGAGCGGTATTTCTAAACTTCAGTGACCCTACTGGTCATCAGCTGGGGTTATATTTAATTTGACCACCAGTTTGATAGTTTCAGTTTGATGTACATATAAATTGACTCCTCGTTTGATTTTTTTTGTTTTAGCTTTGCTTAATTTCAATTTTAATTTTGGCTTTTGGTTTCATGTTTGTGGAGTTTAAATATTATTGCCTTTGTTGTGTGTTCATGGTTATTGATTAAATAATGAAGTATGGATTTATTCTGTATAAAATTTAGTTCTATTTAATTTATTTTCATCGTTTTTATTTTTATTTATGTATTAACTAGTCACCGCCTATCAAGGCCCAAAGGCCACTTGAGGATAAGGGTTAATGAGTTTGTCAGGAAGACAGTGAAACAACAACGTGAGGATTGGTAACAATGGTTTAGACTGATCCGAATAAGATTATTTAAGAGGACGGCTAAAAAAAAGAATTTCACATTGGACTTGAAGACGACCATGCTATAGTCAGCTAGGAAGCAGCCCCGTGATATTGTTTCTTGGAAATAAACTTTGCTCATGGAAGTTCTGTTTAAGTACAGAGCGAGAAAGGAAAATTATTTACATTGGTTGTAGCTAGACGAGTTTTTGTTGTAAATGTAAACAGGGGGAACCATAGTTGAGTGAATTTTATATCATTTGCTTATTTGTATCTGGATTTTGTGACAGAAGATTAAATGAATATTTCTGGTTATTTACCTATAACATGACTGTATGGTTGGTTCTAAAATATGGTCAGCTGTTAACTCAATAAACTCACAAAAGGGATGCACTGCACCCAACCAAAACAAAAGAACAAAATGTCAAGTAAAGGTCAGCTAGGCCTTTGTTTGAGAGAAGCTCAACCATTGCCTAATGAAAACATTCACCCATGGAAGAGAAATAACAAATCTGATTGGTTAGCTAAACACCATGTGAATATATAAAAACAAACAGTAACAAAATATCTGTGCAGTTAGCCTGACGCTTCCCTGCGGGATGAAACGCGGACACCTCTCTGTAGCTCTGTAGCTTTATTGTCATAAATATATTTTCATGCCTTACTACTAGGCTCTACTCACGTGTTGAGCACTGTTGAAGTAAATACTGAAAATCTATATGCAATATATTATATCACCATATAAAATCATGTGTATACATGAAATAATAATTATATATATATATATATATATATATATATATAACTTATCAAAATTTGTTGAAAAAAACAAAGTGCTCGCTCATAAGTTCTATAAGAGCTAATATAAATTATTTTATTTAAAACTATACATTACAGTTTCTGTTAGGTGTACCAGAGTTTTATTGTTATGGACAGACGATCTCTGGAGTAGAATCCAACCCAGAAGACCCTTTGATGCATCGATGAGGGCTCAGATATATGGGATCTGATCGGACTATTCATTTTAGATTCACTCAAAAATAAATTACCTGAAGAATTTGAGCTTTACTGAGACAATGGTCTATGCCTCTCCCACAATAATAATGGACACAAATTTGATAGATTCAGAAAACAGCTGACAGCTTTCTTTAAAGAACTGGGCTTTAAGATCACCATCAACACCAACCTTACTAATGTAGACTTTTTAGACGCAAACCATGACCTAGCTAGTGACTCCATTAGCCCCTACCATAAACCCACTGAACAACTTAGATATATTAATACCCAATCCTGCCCCCTCCCTAGTTTTTAAAAACCTTATACCTTATATAAGCAGAAGAATCTCCAACCTTTCATCCAGCCCTGACATTTTCCAGCAAGTGTTTCATGTTACAACAAAGCTCTTCGAAAGCGATTTAAAAGAAACACTATCATACACACCCACCCAACCTACTAGACTACACCGACCCAATAGGAAAAAGAATATTATCTGGTTCACCCCTCCCTTTTTCCTCAGTGTAAAAGTTAACACAGGTAAACTTACTAAATAAACACTTCCCACCATTCAATAAGCTCCACAAACTTTTCGATAGAAATAGGGTTAAAACGGGTTATTCTTGCTGCCCCTCGGTATAATCTCTGATAACCTTAAAACCCATAACTCCCATCAATCCCTCAAACCCCAACAGCTCATGCAAAAGAGGAGACATGTGCCTCTTGGGAGGAAGATGTACAATCAGATTTGTTGTTTACAAAGCCAAAGTAACATTAGGCACAACCGCCAGAAAAGAAGAGTTCTACATCAGAATGACACAAGACCTTTAAACAGAGACTCTACTCCCACAATAATACCTTCAGGTACTTGGGTATCACCTCCCTAGCAACCACCATTTAGAATCTCAAAGATTCTAATACACTCTACAAAATTAAATGAAGAATCATGGAAAAGCAAAAATCCAACAACCCATTTCCAAGAGTTGTCTACTATGCACCACGGAAAAACTTAGAGTCCTAGAAGCAATTAATAACCCATTTATAATCTGCATAAACGTAAAATCTTAAGTTTTCAGAATGTGCCTCCACAAGAAAAAAATTCTCCTGGCCAAATGGTCCAATAGCAGAAATATATAACACTAAATCCACCACAAATAGAACCAAAACACACCTCAATATATGAAAAGTACAAAACCATAGTTCATATCACCCTAATAATTATAATAAAATATAAAATTAAAAATGATATAGCTCTTCCATACCCCCCCCCCCCTCCAGATCCATTATCATATACACAACCACTATACCACTACATCTCTCCACGGACCAACTCCAATAAGTTGTCTAGTGGTCTCCATCAATTCACTGTTTTGATACCTCATTGTAATACAGCTCCTATTCCGGTAGTTTATTTCCAAGAACTACAGGCTTATGGAACTCTCTTCCTGCTGACTGTTTTCCTCCTATCTATAGCCTTGGTCTTTTCAAGACTAAGGCCAATAGGCATCTCCTGTTTTTGCGATAATCATATCTTGTTAGCTTCTTACATCAAGTGGCTTCATGCCTTGTCTGGAGCGATTTCCATAAAAAAAATTTTTTTAAATTGAATTAATTTCTTAAAATAATATGTATTTGTAAATACAGGATTATTTCTAAATCTGATTTTTGAAAAGTTTTCTTTATTTCAATAAATAATTTGTAAAGTGTTTGGTTTGACTCGAAAAAGGTAATAAAAAAAATCACCCCCCCCAGTTTAATTTAAACCAGCAACCTTTTAATTAACAGTTGAACACATTTACTATGAATGGTATCTGAAAATTTCCAATGAAATAACTATGTCAACTAAGTCTATATTGTTGTGTATGTGTGTGCGTTTCTGAAGAAGGTATAGTTGTTAGTGCAAGTGCACTGGAGAATGGTTATTTAATGTAAAGTCATATCAAAATTTCAAACCCATCTACAATCTAATTATTTTGAAATAAACAAAGGAAAAGAAATTGAGGAACCCAAGAAACTTCTATTGCAGACGGAATTAAAATTGAATTAGGTCACCATGAGTATAAGTGAACATTCATAAATTCGGAAGTCCATTACAACATTTCATTAAGACAAAATTGTAAATAGATTTTAGAAATCAAATTATTGTACATATGAATATGATATGCAAATAATTATTAAAAATAAATAGGTTAATATTTATTAAAACAAATATAATTTGTTATATGAAAGCTGGTAGAGATAAAGAAATGTAGAATTTTTCTTTTTTATTAATGACGAAGCTGTGAAGGTGATTAGTGAAAAATGGCTCTAGTTTAACAATGTTCTGAGCAGGAATAAGTATTTTTTGAAAATCTTAAGTTAAATACATTTTTTTTATCGCAAAAGAATATGGCCACAGAAAAAAAAAACAATTATAAGGCAACGACAACAAAGATAGTGTGTTATCTGTAGTATATATTTTATATCTTTTCATATTTGTACACATTTGTCTTAATATTTTGTGAATCACATTTCTTTTTCAAAGGCGAAGCAAAGAATTACTCGCTTAGATTCCTTTGATTTGTGTTCTATGTATTGACAAAAAAGCCTCCTGATTATTTAACTTTTAAATCAATGTTGAATAATATATCCATCCTATTGTTATGTCGTCTGGTTATTGTGAAAGCATTTGATTGCTATTTCAGAGGCAAGCAGTCAGAACATCGGGTCAGTGAAAAGAATAGCTTTCTTATTTGATTCCACGCTCACAGCGTTCCTGATGATGGGTAACTTGTCTCAAGTAAGTTGTCTACTCATTTTGAAAATTAATAATTTTATTCATTTTCAATATTAAAATAAAAAATCTCTGCATTTTCAGATTCAGATTTTAATAAACTGAAAAACTTGTTAGTTATATAACAAGTTACATTAAACTTATGCATATCTAGTTGGTAATTAACTTTGTACAGGTTAAAATAATTTATGCTTAATCAATAAAAAATGATACTAAATTTTAGATTCCTACATTTGATCATCATTTGAAGGAACTTAATTAAATATCGCGGTCTAAAATGCGTTATGAATACACTTATTTTTTTTTCATTCTGTTTTTCTTTATTCAATATTTAGTGGAAAATTGTGTTTTGTTGATGAGTCTGCATTTTTTTATTAAATGAAAATCATTAACTTCCCTAACAATTTCCTTTGTTTCGAAGGGATTTAATAGACAAAATTTAAATAATATAATCGTTTAATTAAAAATAAATTATATTTATAGATTATATTTGAAACATTAAAATTTTTCAATTTCCTCAAATGACTCAATAAAATATTTTGTGTGAGTGTTTACTATATCATATGGCAATTATCAGAACATGTGTAAGCATGTGGTTCTACAAGATTGACTTGCCCTAATATATTGTAATGGCCATATTTTAAACAAATCATGGTCATTTTTCTCAAATATTTCCGCTGACATTTTTTCAAATTTTGGAACAAATCTAAAATTAACCAAATTTGTTTCAATGAAGGAGTGAGAGAAAAATATTGTTGCTAGATTTTACTTTTTAGGTCAATGATAAAAACAGACAACCTCTTTGCAACATTGTATAATATGGGGTTCATGACAACATTCTATAACATAGGTTAAGAACTTATATTATAGAATGTTGTCATGAACCCCTAAAGCTATGGATCTTATTAAAAAGACAACCTTTTTATTACTATAATAGATATTTTGTGCTTGTAACCAAAACGTTTGAATAATATTTAAAATGAACATGGCGTTTAATAACAGTGTAGTTAAATATAATGACCAGTCTTATTTAACGCCATGTTCTTTTAAAATAATATTGAGTTTTTAGTTATAAACATATACACACAAAATCTTCATCATAGTAAAGATGATTTCAATTTTATGCAAATCAGAGATATTGAATTGGGGGGGGGGGCTATCAAAATATATGCAAATTATGACTAAAACGTCCTGAGTAACCTGTTGATTATAAGTATGAGATTGTGATCAATCATTATTAACTGATTTCTGGACACACATCTTTGCTGTATATATACAGGGTATTTGGGATAAATTTGATAATTTTTTGATATTCTTCCATTTTATTATCATTGTTTAAGTATCCCCCCCCCCCCAAAAAAAAAGCATGCCAAAATGAGAAGGTTAAAAAATCAGAACAGAATGAAGATTCTAAATTTTATTTTGTATAAATCTTTCATGAAATCTGTCATCAGGAGTTAACTGTTGAAAATGAAATAAATGAATCGTAGAAGTTAACAGTTAACTCCTTAAATAGGAGAATGATTGAGTGATAAATTCATCAACTCTTTATTGTAATAGTGCCATAATTCAATAAGACATAGAACTAGAAAAAAAATACTCCGTAAAAAACAAATCCGAACTGGAAACGGGTAAGAAAAAGAATGAAACAATACCAAAAGTAAAGTTGTCATACTACCCAACTCTAACTTTTACATATTACAATTAATATTTTACTCTCAAATCTTTGTCAGCAGTTTATGTTAACCTTTTGGTTGAAGAAAGTGGTTATATATCGGTTCAAAATGTTATTACCATTTACTAGAAAGCAGATTTATTCCACAGTTTAAAAAAATAACAAAACTCTCCTTATACTGCGAGAAGTGGCAACACCCCAAGTGACTTCAGAACATTGCTCCAACACTTTTTGCCAAACAAATTTTCACCAATTTGTTTTGCTTTTACGTAGTTCATGAAATATTTATTCAGAGAAAAACTCAAAGCATTTTCGTGGCAGATATGAAAACCTTACCCACACGAGATATGACATAAAAAGTATTGCAGAAGCAAAAAATATCAATTCTGTTTTTTGGTGGATAATTCCCATCGTTATGGGAAAATCACCATAAAATATAATGAAACGGTAAAAGGGTCAAGTAAAAAATATGTTAACATATTTTAATTTTTAAGCTTATGTATTTGTTTTATATTGTGAATGAAAACCTTTTTTTTTCACCTAATCTTGATAGGGTTTAAAAAGCCATGCTGTGACGATGTTCGAAGTTGGCAAATTAAGTGATGAATCAATGGACAGTTTTTTGACTGAATTAGAAAAGGTGAGTGAAATTAAACATTTTGAATTAATCGATTTTTTTTTTTTTCAAATATTCTTTGTTGAACTCATTCAATTGTACTGACAAAATATCAACAGATTCAAAGCTGGATAAGGATTTGAAACTTATTGTTAGAAAATTACAGTAGATAATTTCACCAAACAAATTATGCCTTTTTTTAATTATAGAAGAAAAACAGTTCTTCTTCATATTCTTGCATATTCGTCTTCAAAAATAGTTATAACAAATTCATACCACTGTTTGAGTGTTGCAAATTAAAAAAAAACAATCATTGAGAAAATTAATTTAAATCAATAAAATGACAAAGCAGATTGTTAACGTTTGTCTACACTAATATTTTGATGCAGATGCAGTCCAAAAAAAAATTACGGTCTCCAAGATTAATAAAATATTTTAATCACAATTGTTTTGTTTTTTTCCATATTTTTTTTTTTAATGGAAATCGCCCCAGACAAGGTATGAAGCCTCTTGATGTAAAGAATTAAAGTGAAAAAGTTAGGTACTATTTAAAAAAAAAAAGATTTAGAAAAACAAAATTCCTTTCAAAAGTAAAAGAAAATAATTCTACCTTTTCTAAATTCGGTCATACTCATTTGTAACTTTCAAGATTAAAGACAAAATGGTACTGGTACAACTTTTGAACCAGACAAAACCGACTTTTTGTTCGGCATCTTCTGGCCATTTACGTAAACAACTGGAAGAGCCGAAGCTCTTAGCCAATCAGAAGACTCGAGAAGCAGACAACAACTTTACTTGTAAATTGTATTAAATCTTAGCAAAACAATAACTCAAATTTATGTGGAGACAAAAATTTCAAACCAACCCCTTCGTCTTCATATTATTGTACAGCATTTGAACTGGACAAAAACCGAACTGTTTTATTTTTTTAACAAAACCCTAACCCTAACCTAATCGTTTTTGTCCGGTTCAAAAGCTGTACTAGTACAAAAAAAAAAAAATTTGTAACAATCGTTGTTTCATTGATTGTGTTCTTTACAATGAGTTTATTCATTAAAAACGCAATTTAGCAAAAAAAAAACAAAATAAAAATTTAACTTTTAACTTTATCGTGAAAAAAAAATTATTTAATTAATTTTCTTTGTCAAATAATAAATAAATTGCTAATAAAATAAACGTACGGTGGGTGTTTTTCTTTCATTACTTTTTCTGTTGAAAAAGCAGCCTCGTTTTGATTTTGACGCTGGTTCATTTTGATTCGGCTGTTTACATAATTCTGCGCCAGCTAAAGTCGGCTTTGCCTGGTTCAAAAACTGTACCACAACCGACAAAATGAACTGGGACAGACGGTCATCGCTATTTATAAAGATGCGCTGTCCACATCTACAAATTGGATTGTTTCAAACTTTGGTTAGCATTTACCTAAATCATCTAGTACTCTTTATAGATATATAATCTTTTTAATACTTGATAGAATTTCTTTTTATTGTTCTTAATGGAACTAGAGGAAATTCTGTGACTTATGTATAATTTAGACATCCATTATTGAAAATGGAACTTACTGTTCCTTAGTCAATAAATTTCATGATTATCATCCAAAAAAATTTATTACGACTTTCTTTCAGCCTCTTTTCCAACATTACTTCATTGTAAAATGAGATCTGAGACAATCATAACAATCTACATTTGTCTTCATTGCCTGTAAGATTATTACTCATTTTACTGATCATCAACTTTACTACCTTATTGATGGTAAGCTGAAGAAAAATTTTGAAAAGAAATTGCTAACAACAGAGAGCCATTCATCCAAAGTTTTGCCCTCAAAGAAGTGAAGAAAAAAAATGATTGAGAGGATAATCAGTTTGTGTGCAAGAAGTGTAAGACAATGGAGATGGATGAGAACTCAGATGTGAAGAAAGTATATCTGGATGACGAAGCTATTGAGGTTGTCCAGAAGTTTGTTATATTGATTATTGATTATACCTTTGGAATATAGGGTGGAACAGGTGGATAGTATAGGAAGATGTGTGCAGAACAGGAGACTTTGATGGTATGGCCACGTTGAAGGAACGGATATAGATGTAGAAGAATTGAGGTCGCAGGTTAAGTTCACAGTGGAAGGCCAAGAAAAACATAGGAGGAAGTGATCAGAATGAACTTGAGAGAAAGAGTGTTAAAGGCAGACCTGGCCAGAGATAGGTTAGTTTGGAACTCAATTTCTTAAAGCTGTCCAATACATGCCAGTGTGTAAAACGGACGACGATGGTGATGATGATGATTTGTTGGTCATTTTTAATTTTATCCTCACAGCTTGTATGGCACAATAGATTTACATATATATATATATATATATATATATATATTAAAAAATAATTAATAACATTATTTTTAAATTTTATACAAAAAAGTGTCCTCAGTTTCTCTTTGTTATTCTTTTTGATTTTCATTTTTTCGTTATCTTTAAAGTTAGAAAAATAATATTAAAAACGAACTCCTCTTTTTTATTTATTTATACAAAAACATTATATTTGTTTATTC
Organism: Sepiola atlantica; assembly: GCA_963556195.1. NCBI lineage: Eukaryota > Metazoa > Mollusca > Cephalopoda > Sepiida > Sepiolidae > Sepiola > Sepiola atlantica. The sequence goes on along the minus strand of OY744521.1, from coordinate 182,620,087 downwards.
ATTCTCTTCAATATTTGTATGTTGAGGGGTGGGTCAGTCAAATTTTTGTATGCTGGAGGGGTCAGTCAAATTTTTTCAGAAAATAAGTACAAATGTAAAAAAAATATTTACAAAATTCTATTTTTCATTATCATCATCATCATATTCAGTTTAACATCTGTTTTACATGCTGGCATGTGTTGGATGGAAAAAGTGTTTAGTGTATAAAGAAAAAGGCAACCATCTAAAAATTAAACAAGTATGATTTTCAAAATTTATTTTTATAATCTGAAAATTATTTATTTGATGATATTCTGAAGAATTAAAAGAAAATAATTCAGTAATACAAATTTTAGTTCAGGGGGGGGGGATATATACATCAGCCAAAAAATGCGATTATTTTCATTTATTTTTGTGTAAATTGATTTAAAGTAAAAATAAAAATTAACTAATACAAAACTGTCGTCCCATAAGTTCTATCCAAATTTTAATTGTCTGAAATTTAATAGTAAGTGGAAATGTCTAACGAAACTAAATAATATTTAGATATCATGTTTGAACACATTTAACTTTATTAAATTTTATAGGAAAAATTAATTAAAATTTCACTGCTGAAAGCCTTAAAAGCATGATAATATTGACACAGCATTTGAGGTGCATAATGCTTTGAGTTTTCAATAACTTTGAAACCGAAGCGACTCAAAATATTCACTCAACTTATCTAGAAAAGCATTTGAATGAAAAAACTTAGATGAATAATCCTCTAAAACTTGTTAGGAATTTTTTTCAAAATTTTTCTTCAGTTTACTATCAGGCAGGCAGGCAGATACACTTTCTCCACATCTGAGTTCTCATCTATCTCCATGGTCTTACACTTCCAGCACACAAAATGGTTATCCTTTCTCAATCTACCAGTATTTCAACTGCACTTCTTGTGTACCCAATGTTTACAAGTATAACATAAAACATATACATCTTGTAGAACGCAAATTAGAACTAGCCTTAAGTAAGATAATAAAAAGAACTGAAGAAAACGGTTTCAGATTCTCTGAAACGAAGACAAGATGTGTCCATTTTTGCAATTTACACAAAATGCATAATTATCTATGTCTGAAACTACATGGCAAAGAGATACTACTGGAAGACGAATATGAGTTCCTTTTATCCCTCATATAAGGTATCTCCGACAAAAATACAACAGGGCAATTAACCTACTCTGAATGGTAGCTCCCCACTGATTGGGGAGTTGATAAGAAATCCCTACTCAAACTGTAACAATTGTGAGATCAAAACTGATTATGGAAGTTTCATCTATCGTGCAGCAAGACCTGAAGCAATTGGAAACTATTCATCACTAGGGACTGAGATTCGCATTGGGGACTTTTTGCACGTATCCAGTGGAAAGCTTATATATTGAATCGAATGAAGGTTCTTTACATCTAAGAAGAGAAAAATTGGTACTTCAATATGTGACAAAGTTGTCATCATGTCTACTAAATCCTGCCTATGGCTGTGTGCTTAATACATAATTTATAACTCTGTTTGAGAGAAAAATCAGTGCCATTATCCCTTTTAGCTACTGTATCCAGGAACTGGAATTGAACTCTAGCCCCATACACCAATCAATAATTTCCAAAATTCCACCATGGGAATTAAAACAACCATCTGGTATCTTTGATTTTTACAATCGCTTCAAAGAATAAAACCAATCCAATTATATTTTAGGATGAATTTGAAAACATAAAAAAAAACATCATCCCAACTATAAGTACATCTTATACAGATGGATCGAAAGAATCAGCTAGTCGGATGCGCTGCTATCCTAAATAAGACAAAAATACAGTATAGACTACCTGACAAAGCGTCAATTTTCAGTGCAGGAACTGCAGCCATATTCTTGGCTCTAAAAATAATAGAAGATAGTAGGACTGATAAATTCATCAACTTTTCCGACTCTTTATCGGTGCTCACAGCACTGAAGAACAAAATTAATGATAACCCTTTAATCACAAAAATATCTTTTAAAATCACCTATCTATAACAAGAAGCAGAGTAAAATGAAATTATGCTGGATACTGAGTCATATCAGCATTCGTAGAAATAAAAAAGCGGATAGCGCAGTAAAAGAATCTCTGAACATGATACCTTCCAATACGAGGATTTCATACACTGATCTTCGACCTTCTATAAACAGGATAATCAAAGAAAAAAATGGCAAAAATCTTGGGATGAATGCCAAAGTAATAAATTACACAAGATTTGATGAGTGGCTCTTAGGCTACAGAAAGGCAAGAAGAGAAGAGGTTGTAGTAGCCAGCTTCTATATAGGACATACACATATTACTCACAAACATTTATTGAAAGATGAAGAGTTTCCAATGTGTATATCCTGTCAATGATCTTATACAGTAAAACATATATTAATAGGATGATTTAAGAATGATTCTGATCATTTTGCTGTTAATTTGGATGTGTAAATATCTGTATACTTTTGCATTTATTCATCATGTGATGAATAAACTAACAATGCATAAAGATGTTTTCTTTAATTTCAGGTTGGTTCTGAGGCTGAAGGAGAAGCCCAGCGTTACTTTGACCATGCAGTCACATTGAGAGACACGATTCGATTTCTACGTTACAACAAGAACCTCTGCCCCGAGTCGTCTGCTAGTTCCACTGGCCTTGGAATTGACCTCGTGCGATGTGAAAGCCTGTTAAGTTTGGATGCTGCAACACGGGCAAGAATATTGAATAAAAACTACACGTCAGTAAATTGGCAAAACCTGAACATTTCTTTATTCAGTATTTTTTTTTTTTACATATCCTTTTTCTTATTTTTAAAAATCTTATGTAAGCTTTGTAGTTTGAAAGAAGTTAGTGGAAACACATAGACATGCACATCTCTCGTATTAGTATAGATTGGTGAATCTCTGTGACTGCTTGATCCCCCAATTGGGCACTGTGAACTCTCGAGAGGGCAGTAGGTTTACAGAGGTGCTACAATTCTAACAGAGTAATGAGACTATTTAGAGATATTTGATACTATAGGATGGTCCACTTAAAATTCACCTGAATACTAGTTGACTGAAATAATGTAACAAAGAATGAGGCAGTGACAGTAGCTCTTTTATTGTGTACTTGCTTGACCTTATTTGCATACACATTGGATGAGACAAACAACAACCAGAAAACTTGAACTTGAAAACATATTCAGTGTATGGAACAAAATATCATGGATGAGAGATCGGGCTAGTTTTAAATGGGCCACTCTGTAATATTACGTGGAGAGGGGAAGGAGGCAAAAGGATATTTAATACAGATGGTTCCTATGGGTTGTGTTGACTATCTCAATAATTCTTTGAAATAACTATTTTGATTATAAGAATTGTGTGTCTGTCTTTATTAATTTCGGTTGAGTCTCTTCATATATTTTGCTTAAGTATACTTTGAAACAAATTATGACCGTTACATCAATTTACCATTTTTGAGGGGGCAGTCACCGGAAACGAAACTTAAAAAGTACTGGTATAGATAAACTTTGTTAAAAAAGGTTTCATATTCAAAATTTGGATGTATAAAAAAAAAAATCATTTTTAAAATTCATTTTACATTAATGATTGTGAAATTGTAGGGATTAAATATTTTAATATTTTTTAATTCATTTGTGTTTGCTCTCAATTAAATTGGAAGCAAAATATCCGTTTCATATAAAAAAAAGTGAATAAGCAAACCCTAGCATTGTAAAGTCGATTCCTTAAATAACTTTTATAATGATAAAATATGCGTAAATGTTCAACAAAATAACGAAAATAAAAACCGTTTTTCAGGTGTAAGTTCTTATTTATAGTTTCACATTTTCTTTTTAAAATAAATATTATTTAAAGTTTTCCTTAATTTCATGTTTACCTGCGATTAATAAGAGATAATCCATATTTTTTATATTTCCTCCTAAGGAGGCAGCTCAAAATGAGCAAAAACAAAATAGAAGACCTTACTCCTGAAAAGAGGTTTTCCTTTTTCAGTTTTATTTTTATAACTTCTTACACAACTATAGTCGTCCATCAATAAGAAGGATGACCATCCGAACTATCAATCTACATACACGCGTGTAGTTTTTTAAAAGTGCATCGTGCATTTTAGAGAACATTACCCACTCTCTTCACCAGACAAGTGATGACTGCACAAGTACATGATATGTGCCAAGTGACAGATCTGATTGCTTGCAGGTGTTATCTAAGAATTTTCTTTTTAGACTAGTTGAGGCTTGATAGTTTAGTCCATCCTACTATTTCATTCAAAGCCTGCAGCATGGAGGAAAGATAGATTTCTGCCTTTCACAAGAATATTAGTGAAAATGACCGAATAACCGTAGTGAAACTTATATAATTGAAAACAAAAAGACAAATTAAGAAGAATTTTCAAAAAGTACCATAATTTTTCAAGTTGATTATGCAGGTGTATAATATGAATCTACAGTAAAAGTTAGTCAATTAATATAAATGTATATAGATGATATATTGTGGTTGATTATATGGTTAATCATGTTTTAATTATAATTTTCATGACAATTTTTCTTTTGTACTTCAGATTACTGGTATCCATGGCTCCTTTGAGTTATGAAGTGAAACCAGTTTGCAGTTGTACCCCACAACACATCGGACCAGCCATTCCTGAAGTGATTTTCTTTCATTAAATTCATACGAATCAAAAACAAATATTAAATGTTTTTCATTATTGGTATAGGTTTTAAAACAACATTGGATGGGGAAAAAGGGAAATTTATTATTTTAATTATTTGTCTTTGTGTCTCATGCTAGCATCTAACCATGAGACACAAATACGAAAAAATTAAAATAGTAAATCTCCTTTCATTCCCCATCCGATGTTTTCCTAAAACCCATACCAATTATCAATCACTGTAGCCTACAAATTGTTTCTAGCAAAAAGGAAATTGCAACTTACATACATCAATCGATTTTCAGTTTAAACACTGTATCCTGACTTTAAGACCAACTACAATTAAGAAAGATAATTCTCTTTTAAACTGTAATTAAGTGAAAATGGCCAACTGTGAAAATTAAAAAAAAACAAACATTTTTAAGTACATAACTTATAGTTTATGTGTGGCAGTAGACTTAGAAATATCTTCAATGAAATTAAAAATAAATTTTCGTTTCTTAATCCACCAGCCGCTAGAAATGGTAAATTACATTTTGTTGCATTTTTTATTTTCCCCATTGGACATTAACAATTACATTTATTTATATACAAAGCATAAGTAGACACCATATTATATTCTAATATATGTATATATATATATATATATATATATATATATATATATATATATTAGGGTAGGTCGATTTTACACTTTTTTTTAAATATTAAAAAAAGGCACGTTCCGAAAGTTGTATATAGACCTATTAAATACTCATGCAAAAAATTAGATCAAAAACTTCAGCGGTTTTTTGAGCGTTTGGTATCAAAGATCGTAGACAAGAATATACTGAAAATTCCTCGTTTTTGCAAGATTTGCTTGAATATTGGTGTGAAAACCAAATAATTTTAGCATTTAAAAGCAGGGAATGTCCTTTTATTTTATAAAAATGATATGAATTAAAGAAATCTTCAAATTGAAAATTTGCCCCCCCCCTCATTTTCAGTATCTGCTTTTGTAAACTACCTTTTAACGTTATGAATTAAACAGTAATATTTGAATATCTAAAAAAATGATTTTTTCTGTTATTAGTGAAAATATAACAAGCAAAGAAATAAGGAAAAACCTAACACTATTTTAATGAAGCTTAATATAGAGAGTCAAATTGCTCCATATAAGACCCCTTAGACAAAAATGCTGGTCTCAATTTCTGACTCAAAACTTTGGCTGTAATGTGTTGATGCCTTGCTTCAAAACCATATACAGTTTGTGAAGCTTCTGTTATTAACTTAACTGCCCGTTCCACACCCTGAGAATGTGAGGGCAAATCTGGCAAGTCAAGCTTGGTTCCATTCATCAACGATTCTCGAAGTTCAGATTCAGTAAAATCTTCCGTCATTGGTGGTTCAAAAATGCCGCATAATTTTAAATCTATTAATTGTGTCCAATGTGTGGCATTAAAATTAATAGGTAGTATTCTTTTTAATCTTTTTCTGGTTGACTCCTCACTCCTGAAAGAACAAATTAATTAATTGAATTATTAAAAATTCCAATCTGTACTGCTTTAATAATTATGGTGAAATTAGATAAAATCTTTAAAAATCATTCTATAAATTGGAATAAATAATTGAGTCAGAGATACATGAATAAATATTACTTACCTAATGGCCAAAATTCTTTTTAAAGCTTCTTCTCTTACTTCAATCTCCTCAGATTTAACCATGGAATATAGAAAGTTTTCAGGCAGTAAACAAAATGTATTACCTTGTATATTTCTAAATGTGATATCTTGGATTTCCTGAGGCTTCTCCTTAATCCTCTGGGTCATATTAAAAATGTACACTTACTGATTGTGGACTTTACTATTTCTTTTAATTTAAAACCAAAAAGTGGCATACACATTTACAATAAAATTTACTACATAGTGTAGTTTTGTTGTGTGCCTTTGTGGGTATGCACCACGAGTCCATAAACACATAAGCCTGATGGCCAAAGTTAACCATCTTGCTTGGTTTAAAGGACCAATTTTCCAGGAGGCATATCTAGAGTCAACCTTACCTCTAGAAATACCTACTGTGTATTCATAAAGGAGTCTTTGGTCAGAACTAAGATCATGTATTTCATCAATTTTGGAAAATGATATTTGGGGTAAATCATATCAATCATTTGAGCATAATTTCCCCAGAGGGCTACTGAATGTTGTAGGGCCCTTTGCGCAACCATCTATGTTTTTAAAAAGGGCCCTGAAAGGTAGTTCATTATGATGCAAAGAGCAACCAATTGTGTGAAGAGTTTTAAAAAGTTTTTTTTCTAAAATTGCAACCATTCCACCATCGCAACTTGTGTTGGTATTAGTGTTGTCAACAAGTATAGCCTTGATACTGTTCTCACTGTGGAATTCATGCAAAACATCCACCACTTGATCTGCATGAACAGCACCTGTTGCACCACTATTCGGAAGAACTCTATGTGTCAGATATTTACTTTCACATGGTGTTTCTTTTGTAAAAGTTAAATGGTGTTCTGGTCCCTTAGTTTTTTTCATAATTCTCTGTCTATTTTCATCCACAATTTCCTTATACATCAATGTGTCCTTATCCATTCTCCCATCAACTCCAATACATATATTTTAGGTGGGGTAAAAACTCCTGGCTGAAATAGTTTTATTTATCTACCTCCAACAAGGTAAGATGTGACACAAGGTCAGGAAAGTGGGATTAGATAACCCTGCGCTATAGAGGTGAGCACTCTGGCCATTAAAAAATTGACTGGGCAGCCCCGTCGGCATTCCCCTGTAGGGGCGCCTCAGACAGTTAGCAATAAACTTACTCCTCCCCAAAGAGGAAAGGCAAAGCCTGGGAGGATGTACCTCCTAGAATTGCACAGGACGGACAAGCCCCAATAGACGGGCGTAAATCCAGACCCAAAGGCCCTGACGATACCGGTTTATTTGGTGGGGTAAAAACCCCTGGCTGAACTAGATTTTATTTATCTACCCCCAACAAGGTAAGATTGACAAAAGGTCAGGAAAGTGGGATGAGAAAGCCAGTGCTCGAGAGGTGAGCACTCTGGCCATTTAAAAATTGCCTGGGCAGCTTCGTCGGCATTCCCCGGTAGGGCCGCCTCAGACAGTAAGCAATAAACTTACTCCTCCCCAAAGAGGGAAGGCAAAACCTGGGAGGTGCACCTCCTAGAACTGCACAGGACGGACAAGCCCCAATAGACGGGCGTGAATCCAGACCCAAAGGCCCGGACGATACCGGTTTATTTGGTGGGGTAAAACCCCCTGGCTGAACTAGTTTTTATTTATCTAACTCCCACAAGGTAAGGTGTGACAAAAGGTCGGGAAAGTGGGATTAGATAAGCCAGCGCTCGACAATTCAATATATATGTGTGATAATTAAACAGACAATCAACACGGGAAGTCAAATTCGCCCGATGAATTTTCAACCGGTGAATACCATAAAAAATATCCAATAAATAAAACGCCTATGTAAACAAATAATTATTTATATATAACATTAAATATCATAGTGTTTTATTCCTTTTTAATTTGAATATGTACATTTAATTTCTTAAGAAAAATAATAATAAACTTTAAAATATTTATTATTAAGTAATGTATTACTTTTTTTTGTTAAAACCCGGGTTTAATTTAAGGCGACACATCTGCCGGTGAAATCTCGGCAGTGAGAAAAAATCTCGATTTATTTGATCTTAAAGTTGCAATGCTCAAATAAATACAAAATTTTGAAGAAAAATATTTCTTGTAACTTTTGACATTATTTGGCAACTTTCTTCGAGTGCGATAATTTACAGTTTCAAAATCGACCTCCCCTAATATATATATATATATATATATAATGATGATAATTACGGAAATAATATTCCAATGTGATGGAAAATTAAATAATTTTTGGTTTTCCTTTTTCATATATATATATATGAAAAAGGAAAATATAACTTGATAAATCCCAATAATTAACAAAAGTGCCAAACTTGTATCGAAGTGTAATTTAGCATCAGATTAATTTATCAAGAAAAAAAGAATTGAACAAGAAATAGGAATATTACATTACATTCTTACATGCGGAGCATCCTGCATTTTTGTGTTGAAATAATTGTTTTCAAACAATTTAAATAAAAACTGATTACAGCAGAAGAAACATCTGACATTTACTTCCTGTATAGGGTGAATAGTAACTTTAAAATCTTTATTAGCTCTTTTATGTTTTTTTTAATTGATAACATTGAGAACTGTAAAATAATGTTTAAATATTATTTCATTGGTTTTTAAAACATTCTTTTAGTAGATAATACAAGTGTCTCTTCTATATTTATTTATTTATTTGTTTCAAACTGTAGCAATTCTTTTTAAATGTTTTGTCTTATAACAAAAATAATAATCAGCTAAATATTCTTCAAATTAACAAAACGATTGTCACTTTTTGAAATGTATTTATTTAAAATTATACTGTTTTAGTCAATGGAACGCATAATTTGTTTTTGAAAAAATTTCTTTTTAAAGTCAGAAATTTTTACTTGAGAGGGACATCAGAGTAATTTTTTAAAAATGTATGTGAATATGATAACAGGTACGAACATGAAATGCCTTAACATATTAATTATAAAGATGTTGCTGTGACTACTGCATACACTTTGAAATAGATTTAATTTGGAAAAAACATGGTTATGAATACATATTAATAATATGCAATGTGTGTGTGTGTATATATATATATATATATATATATATATATATATATATAATGTACATATAATGTTGCTTACAGAACATTTGTTACTTAATGAGATATGTAATTTTCAGCAACAGTTTTGTGTATAATTTTTTTATAGAAAAGACTTTGAAACAACAGAAATAAGTGATCTCTGTATATGCTTATACAAAATAGCAAATATTTGTTCACAGCATATTAATATTGTATTGAATGATTTCAACTTTATTTTAAGGTTATTAATAAGTTTGGTTAAATGGTCTGTTTCTGTTTTTTTCTGACATTTTGATATATTATAAAAAGATTTCAAGAATTTTTTGCTAATTAATTAAAGTTAAATAGCTTGAATAATTAAAGGATATTTTTGTTTAATGTAAACATTATTTTGTTGTTTGTAGGTGAATTCTGTTTGGTTTAAGCTCTTCCTTTATCACTTGACGGCCAGTGGTCCACCATCACTACTTTTGGTCAAGGGTACAAAATTGAGACGATTACCAGCCATTTTTCAGGTAGGGACATACTTTTCTTTATTTTTGTATATTTGTTTCATATTAATTATAGTTTTTTAAACAGAAAAATTCGATTTCACCATCGCTTGAGCCTTACTTACCTCCTCCCTTTTCTCTGTTACTTATATGAAATTCACCATTCTTAACATTAGTGGAGATCAGGGTTGTCTACTTTGTTTGAAAATGCAAGATTCAAGTTGTTATGAATCATTCAAGTCATTGTCAACAGGAACAAAATTAGGCGAGATGACATTTACAACGTTTTTTCTTTTTCATCAACCTTTGGTGTGAAATGGTACTTTTTGTCCTGACATTTAGAAGTGTAATATATTTTTTAACGTATAAAAATGGGAGAGGGGAGGAGGATAGAGACAGAAGTTTTGAAAGAAAGATGTTAACTCTTCTATTATGTTGTCCGTGGTCCGCGGCAAGTTTTGCATCAAATTCCATCCTTTGTGATCAGGGCTGCCTACCGCCTGAATTTCCCCCAGGACGGTAAACACTCTGAGCGACGTCCATATATCTGTCTGGGATGTTGCCAAACTTATCAAGAACCTTGATGTTAACAAGGCAACTGGTCTTGACAACATTCCAATGATAGTGCTTAAGAAGCTGCAACCGGAACTAGCTCCTATTCTTACAAAACTGTTTAGTCATTGCTTTAAAGTAAACTTCGTCAGTCTGCCCAGTATTCAAAAATACTGAAGATAAGTCTTCTGCATCTCGGTACAAACCAATCAGTCTCCTATGTGTAACTTGTTTGAATCTGTGATAAATCAAGAAGTTGTTATACCTCAGCAAAAACAATCTACTCAGTGACAAGTAATATGGATTTCATCCTGCAAGATAAACTGTTGATATGCTGACTTTAATATCACACAGGATCAGCAAATCTATTGACGAACTTCGTCTCTAGAGCAATAGCTCTTGACATATCAAAGGCATTTGATAGGATTTGGCACAAAGGTTTGCCTCACAAACTAGCTAGCTATGGAATATCCGGAAATGTACTTTCAATCATTAAATCATTAAATCTCTGATAGGTTTATAAAAGTAGTCATTAATGAGCAGAAGTCTGAAGCACATAGTATCAATGTCGGCATGCCTCAAGAATCTATTCAGGGCTGAACCCTCTTCCTAATTGTTATGAACTATCTCCCAAATCACATTCTAAGTTCATTCGTTAACATTTATGCAAATGACACAACCATCTATGGCAACACTTCGAAGAGCATTAATGATCAAGATCTCTCTGTTCCTATCTCTTTCGACCTGAAGCACGTAGTTCAATAGGGAAAGGAGTGGCTGGTTACTTTTAATACGTTTAAAACCAAACTTGTCTCCTTTCACCACCAATGCTTAGATCCTCACTTTGTCCAAGTTGAAATGAATGGCTCTTTCCTTGAAGAAGCCTCCTGCTTTCATAAACTTCTAGAAATGAGCTTCACGCCAGACCTCAAATGGAAGTCTTACATCAAATCTGTTGCTAAGGTCGCAGGAAATATGATTGGATCATTCTACCGCTCCAGAAAGTATTTCACTCCAGACGGAATCCTCTACCTTTATAAGAGTCAAATATGTCTGAAGATGGAATAATGTTGCCACATCTGAGAATGTGCCGCTCAGAGCACCTTTCCTGCCTTGACAGAGTACAAAACAGACTTCGAAATCTAGTGGGGGATGTCCTCTTCACTTCCCTACAGCCACTTTCTCACAGAAGAGAGGATGCAAGTCTTTCCCTATCGTTATTTTAATGGTAGGTGCTCGACTGAGCTCCAATCTAAATACTCGTTTAGCTACAACCACTGTAAATAACTTATTTTTCTCTCTCTGTATATCTAAAACTAAATGGAACTTCTATGAGCAAAGTTTATTTCCAAGAACTATCCATCTGTGGAACACAATACCATGTGGCTGCTTTCAGTTTAAGTCCAATGTTAACAAATTCTTGTTGAGTCGTCCTCTTAAATAATCTAATTCGGACCAGTCTCAACCATTATTACCAGTCCTCACATTGTTGTTTCACTGTCCGCCTTATAAACTCATTAACCCTTATCCTCGAGTGGCCTATGGGCCTTGATAAGTGGTGACTCGTTAGTACATAAAAAAAGTATAACACAAAATGAGGGAATCAAAATATATTCTTTTTATAGATCATTCTGAAAAGCGTAACTTTAGGATTAAGTGTAAAGGAGTCTTTGTGTGGTTGGGGTTGCTTTTGTAACAGCACTTCATTACTTGTCTAATTTACTTTGTAGACTTTGACACTCGAGAGCAATTCTGCAGCTTTTTTTTAAACACTAAATAACACAATACGTTAAAACGTGTTGAAAAAAACAAAAACAACCTCCAATAAAAATGAAAATAACAGATTCACAAAACCCTACAAATTTCCATTTGTGACCTATTGGCGTTTACTTCTTTTGTTTCTTACAAAACACAAAATACACTTGGGATATTAATCAAAAACATTTCTTTATTATTTGCATATCAATTTGTGACCTATTTGCGTCATAACAATTAAAACTTATTAGAATTTATAAGCCTTACTTCTGGTGATTTTATTTTTTAAATTTTTTTATTATTAATCGATGTTGTTTCTTTGACACACATTTAAGGTACAGTATGTTTTGTAAGAAACAAAATAAAAAATCTGTAGATCTTTACTGTCGCACTCGGTGTAGTTTGCCCCCTCAAAAACTTCAAATTCAACTTTTTATTTGAGAGTACATGTAAACAACCGGAAAAAATATCACCAAAAAAGAAATTAAAAACAATTATTAAATATTTAAGATTTTAAGGGAAGGGAGGGGGGAGGATCACTTGCCTATATAAATTTAACGTAAAATAAGCATCCACTTCCTGGCCAGTTAGCGGTAAATCGAGATGGGAAAATTGGGGTAGGGGGATTTTTTTTTTACTATTATAATTTAAGTTATTTTTTCATTTCAAATATAAATATAATTTAAGTTATTTTTTCATTTCAAATATAAATGGGGGAGAGGAATAATTTTCAGATTTTTAGGGGGGATGAGGGTAATTCTAACGACCACTTACCAAAAAAAAACCAACTGTGATGGAAAATATTTGTGTTTGGCTAAGTGAAAGTGACAGTAATGAACTTCACCAAACAAACTACACAATACAAACTAAACTGTTACTTTTAAAAAAATTTTTACCCTAACCTTAATTTAACCCTAAACTAAGTTTTAGTTTTAGTTTGCAAACTAAGTTTACTTTGGTTCGTATTGTGTAGAAGCACTGGAATTTCATTCAATTTTCTCCGAAAGGTCGGAACTGCTTACGTCACGAATGCAAATTCTAGGCACCTATTCCTAAAAACCACACAAAAATTAACCCCACCCCAATTTCAAGCACACAATTTGGGGGGTGGGGGAGAATAAAAATGTATACTGAAACATTAAATATTCTTTCCGCACTTTATCTTACATGTAATCACCCCCCAAAAAAGTAGAATTTGGTTTTTACTTTTAAGTAAACTACGTAAAGTAAAAATAGTAAAAAGAAATACAAAAAATCAAATGCAAATAAGTCACAAATGAACATTTCTGATTTTTGCAAATTTATTTTCTTTTTCATTGGATTTGTTTTTTTGGCCAGAAGGACTTAAGGTTACTAGTATGTTCATGCCGACAGCAATAAAGCCGCAGCATTTTATTTCCATTTGTGATCTATTTGCATTAAAATTATTAATATTTAATAGAATTTATGAGCCTTATTTCTGGCAGGGAGGGGCGTTATATTTTTAACAATTTAAAATCCTATTTTAATCACCTACATAACTTACGGTGGTTTCTTTCTGTTTTTTGTTTCAGAAATGATAATCTTTTATTTATTTAAAGTTGAATCAATCTTTTAGAAGGGGTTGTGGAATGCCGGGACACCGGTCCTGCTAGTATTTTATAAATTTACCAAAGTCTATAGTTATGTGTGTTTTTTCTTTATCTTTCAGGAATATGACCGTCTCCTTGTGACTACATGGGATCATGATCCAGGTGTAATAGCCTCCTCCAACATCCTCATGACACTCAATGATGCATTGTCCCATTCTGCTGTTCTAGTTCAGGTCAATACAATTTTACATTTTATCATTGTTCAGTGTTTAAAGTCTGTTATATTTGCATAAGTCAATTTTTATGGTTTTATTCATTTCTTTGTACTTTTATTATTATACACTATTATATAAATAGGCATTGGTTGAAATGTTTGCAAGTCTCCACCTTCTGACGTGAGAACAAAACTGTCACTTATTTTAACTTGTTTTGAATAGATCTTCAATGCCATCTACTTGCAACCTTTTCTAATATTTATAGTACATTGACATTAGCATTTATACAATATTATAACAGTGATATTTAATTTACATCAAGATTTTTTAAATCTTAGGTTGAATAAATGTTTGTGCTGTGTTCTTTTTTAATTTGATTTTTTTTGTTATATATATATCTAAAAAAAATTTTTTTAATCAAATTAAGAAAGAACACTGCACAAGTATTTTATTAAACCTAAAAAGCAGCATAATATATAATTCCAATTATCAAAAATCCTACGTCCCTAGCCCACCCATTGAACCTAAAAATGCAAATAGAAAGAGAGAAGGATTATCTGGTTCACACCTTTATTCTCTATATATAGCAGAAGAAATGTAAGCCAAACATTCCTAAAATTAATGGACAAAAATTCCCTCCCAGCAGTTTGCATAAACTTTTCAACAGGAACACTGTCAAAGTCAGCTATGTGGTTGTCTATGAGATCCTTCAAACTGAGAACTTACGTGATACCCTCATATCAACCCATTTTAGGTTACTTAATGCAGTTCATTGGCCAGAGGAGGAATTAATTTACTACATAATCTTCTCTACTTCGCAAGTATATTGGTTAGTCATTAAGTGGTCAGTCTTTAACGGTGGAATCGTGATTGGTTAGCCATATCGAGTAACCTTGCTCAGGACTGCCGTGTGTGTGCTGTTGTCATAGGTTGGGATGTGGTGTAGACCAGGGAGAAGCCGGATCAATTTGACCTGGGTGAACGCTGTTGTTGCAACAACAACAACAACAACAACATTATGCTTCAGCATTAAGTAACCTAAAATGGGTTGATATGACATAAACTAGACAAATGAAACCAAGCAAAAAAAAAATACCCACTTTAATATTTTTTTTCAAATTGCCGAAGTAAAAAAAATAATAATAAATTTCTTCTGTTTAAATTGTTGTCTTTAATATTTCCCCCCCTTTTATTTTTCTTTGCAGGCTCACGGCTGGGAGACTGATGGAAAGACCATCTTTATTCCATTTCCTTTGAATAATGAAAGACGACACATATCAGGTACAAAAAAAGGATCTACACTATTAACTATTTGCTATTATCCCTGGCAAAAAATATGGATTCACCATTCCTAGAAAAACTTTTCTTCCATTAGTTTTAATCCATAAAAAATAAAATAAACACAAATCTGAATAAAAGATATTTTATTTGATAGTCAAATTCTGTGGCTTCATTGAACATACCTCAAAATAATTTATTATATAATTGAGCTAAATTATGTGTATCCTCTCAAATGTATCAAACCATAAAACTATGAATTCAAAAACAAACATCTTGAGCCATTACTCCATGAGGACATCAGTTGAAATACAGTTGTTTTTAAAAATGGTTGATTATATAAAAATTCCATGGGTCAATTAGTGACATGTGGTCATGGTAAGCCATCATCCTGCAGGAACTAATAAAACGGCATGCAGTCGCTCACTAAATCTTTTAGTCAAAATAATTTATTTAATTTTATAATAAAGATTTTTCAATAATTTTTTATGATGAGTCAGAATCTTAACCCTAACCATTAGACGACTTGGGTCAGTTGAGAAAATTAGTAAAAGTTAAATTTGTATACATTTATTTACTTTTTGTGTTCATCTATGATATATCCAATGAATTTAAATCAGAAAGTTATCCTTTGAATTTTATCAAAACAATTAGTGATATAAAAATAAGATTTAATATATATATATTTTTGCTTGTGGGTAAAATTGCATAGTTTTATGTAGATACTATTCATGGTGCCAAACAAAATATGTTGATTTCTAAATAAGTTGTATTTTTCTTGGAAAACACTAATTAACAGAATAGTTATACTAGTTATAATATAAATAGTAATCAATTACAACAAGCTGTATGAAAACTAACAAATCACATAATGTGTAGAACATGTTTTCCACTTTTTTTTTTTTTTTTTCATATCAGAAGTTCAATCTAAGTTTAAATGTATTTATCGCATATTATGCTTTTCAGTAAGTTTTTCTTAAAATCTTGGCCACTTTCTGAAAACTGTTTCAGCAAATCTAGAATTGCGATTGATGATTTAAATGTTTTTAACAAATTTTTTCATGCTCAGTTTTCTCTGATTCAGGTAAATTCTCCCAGAAAAATGGCCATTATCACCGCGCTATCCAAAAACTAGCCCAATCAATTGACCTGCAACACACCTGTGGCTATATCACACTGCTGAACATTGGCAAACCTGGTCACTCTAGCTTTGATGAGCTGGGCTCTGCATTCAACAACAATCTGGTCATCTCTTCTTCTGTGTCTTCGGCTGATGCAAAGGAAGATAAGGTGGCCAGCCTTGTAGATCTCGACTTCAGCAGTCTCCATGACAACAACAATCAGCAGCAGCAGCCCTCCCACAAGGAAGAGTCTGATGCGCCTCACAATGGCATCAAGAACCGTGCCTGTGCTGAAATGCTATCCAATGAATTGGACAGCTTGCAGTACAACAGGCTACCGTCGCAAGATAACAACAACATTGACCGAGACAATTTGACCCTAAACATCATTCCACCAACAGAACAAGATGAAGACGATGGCTGTGTGGCTGATCAACAGGATGCCTGGCTTCTGCTCGACTGCTTCTTTGGAATTCCATTGTTTGAGTCCGAACTCAATCAGAAAGTCTGTGAAAAGGTTGCATCTGGGAAGCTTTGTAGCAGTGATAGGTGAGTTGGACGACTTTTCTTTTTATAATGAATCTTGTTTTTTAAGATTTCTCATCTAGTTTTTACTTGATCTAAAACTGTTTATACAACATAATCACGTTGACACACCGGTTCTCTAATTTAAGCAACATTGATGGGTGACTATTTGGAAATATACGGAATGTATGTAGGAGGACGGCGACACCTCTCTGCAAATAAACTAACGTTGCTAAAATCATCTTGCCTGAGCGGGATAAACATACGACTGGAGATCGCTTACAAATTTAATATTTGCTAGAATCTCTCAAAGGAAGCTGGCTCAACCCACCCAGGGACGAGAATCTGAAACTTTCTCCATAAATTTTCATTTTTTGAAAGGACACAAGTAAACTTTATGCATGATGTCCAACTCAGGCACCAAACTTAATATATTAGCCTATAATAAAGTTCATTTTAGTTCTTTCTTGAAAGAGTTTTGTCGTTTTCCGTAAAAAGACAATATGATGGAAACCGTGTCTGAAAGTAAATAACCAAAACAACAACAAAATAAAAAGCAAGAAACTAATGTTTGCAAAAGTTAAATTTAAAAATATCTTAAAGTTGCTTAGCTATTCAACTATTAGATAAACTAGCATTTATGACAAAATTTCAATGCCCCCCCCCCCCCTCCTGGTGTGATGTGTAAAAAATATGCAAATATTTTTTTCTTTTCTTTTATAAATATTTTAAAAGATATTTATGGTAAAAAAAAGTTTTGGAAGTGAAAGAACTGTCAAGAATTATCTAAAATGGACTTTAATTTATTAAAAATATTATGGTCTAATATATTAGGCTTTGTACATGCAGCCGATTAAGCCGATTCCCAACTAGTTAACTTAGATTATTTAAATTATTCAGACTACTGTTTTCATCTTGAATGTTATCTTATGTTTCGACTGATGTAACCTCAGGTGCGTCTTGTTGAATTCAGGAATCTGTATTGAATTTTGAATGGAACCCTTTATTTGATCTACAGGGGTAGCTTGCTCTCATTCTGTCAGCCATGACTGGGTAGAAGTCTTAAGTAATTTATTATTGTATTCTTAGTATCGAAAAACTGATTATTACTTAGCACTTATATCCATTGCACCACGGCTCCTTGCGGACAATTCTAGTATGAATTTTAGGAGCCTTAGATCTATTTTGGTTTTAGATATGTAGTCTTACTACTTATCACTATATATTACTAGTTATTACGATATATATATATATATATATATATGTGTGTGTGTGTGTTTGAAGAAAAGTCGATTTCAAAGATTATAGCTTTAGTTATATCACAAGGAGACAAAACATCGATTTTATTATATGAAAAATGAAATATTCCAAATCTCCATAATACAAGGTGAAATCTAGCTCAATGATTAGGACTTTAAGTCCAACAGAGCTCATATATTGTAACTCAGTAGAATACAAAATTTATGACATCATTAATATTTTGTAATCATGCTCTGAAAAATTTAACACCAACAAATATTATTTATCCTTGTGTACATATGTTTCGATGCTTATGCTGATTAGCGGCCATATGAAAAAATTATTTTTATATAAAAACAATAACATATACTTATTAAGCATTATATTCTTACTCACTGTACGAAAAAGTAGAAAAAAATATCCACTAGAACTTTAATTACAAGATTTCAGTTATCTGCCCTTGAAATCTTCTTAAAAAACAAGATGGAGGCTTACTGAATGAGTCGCTGTTATGATACGCAGAATGGAAAAATACTTTTTTCTACTTTTTCGTACAGTGAGTAAGAATATAATGCTTAATAAGTATATATTATTGTTTTTATATAAAAATAATTTTTTCATATGGCCGCTAATCAGCATAAACGCCTGTTTCAGATATTTATTGTCTATAATCATATCTTCAGCACAAATTCTTTATTAATTCATTACAGGCAAAATTAACAATGGAATTGTTAAATGATCACAAACACAAAAAAGACAGAAAAAACAACAAAATCCCAAAACCTTATTTTCTTTTTCTTTTGTATAGCAAGCTAAAATAATTGGATTCAAAAGTCAAATAAATATATTAAAAAAAAAAAAGATGGATTCGGTCTTCAAAGAATGTAAGTTTCTAAAATGTTTTATTAAAAATCGTATTTTAATAAATGATGCTTAATTACTTCTGAAAAATTAATTACTTGAACAGTAAGTAATTTTCAACTTCAAACTACTTATCGGTGCAGAAAGAACAAAGAATACATCTTTTCATATTGCAGGAAATTATTTATCCATTAGTTTTCAAAAATAACTGTTATGAAATGCAGAAATTACTTGTAAGCACTGGTGGAACTCTTTCAAATCAGGGGAGATAATTTAATCCCAAGATGTACTAATCTGATTGAATTTTCATATAAACCGACTCTGCAATATTAAAAGATGTTTCCTTTGTTCTTTCTGCACCCATAGGTATTTTAAAGTTAAAAATTATTTACTGCTCAAGTTTTTCAGAAGAAATTAAGCATCATTTATTAAAATTTTTTAGAAACTTGTATCATCCACCTTTTTTAAGATTGAATCCATCTTTCTTTCTTTTTTTTTAATATATATTTGACTTGTCAATTCAATTATTTTAGCTTGTCATAAAAGGAAAATAAGGGTTCTGGATTTAGTTTTTGTTTTATTTGTGTTTGCGATCATTTAACGATTCCATTGTTATTTTTGCTTGTAACTAGGGATTTTAAAGTGATTTTTTTTTTTTTTTTAATATACCAAAAAACTTTGGGGGGGGGGGGGCTGCATGATATAAAAAAAATGCCAAATTTATCTTGTTATCTCCATTAAGTACCTGAATTATGATCATTCAAAGTTAGTCAGACATTGTGTTTTTGTTATACTGAACAAAAGGCTAACTTAAGCAGTGTATAATGGAAGATAAAAGTTTGAACTAAGTGAAAAATCTTTATAAATCTAATGTAATAGTTCATTAAAAGAAAGATAATATAGATGGAATTAATAATTCTTAGATATACCCAATCTTAAGCATTGGTGAAAATCACATGTCTCAAAAATTGTACAGAAATGACACAAAAGAGTAACTTTGACTGTTCATAGAAGTTTTATTTTAGCAGCCTAACACATTGAAACTTATTCTGGTACATGGCATAATACAGATTAAGCTAAATCTTTTTTTTTTTATTAGTCCGTCCATAAAAACCTGTTATTTCTAACATGTAAACACAGCCTGATTTGCCAGTTGGTGAGAAAAATGGGGCAAATGTACACCTTACCAAACTTCTTGTAAAAAGTTACCCATTAAAGACGCAAGCCTTTGACTAATTTAGGATGAGGAATTTTTTTAAAAATCGTTGATTTCTTTTTAATATTGGAAGATTTTGCAGAGTGATCCAACTTTTGGCATGTAAAAAATAAAAAGGGATTGACATCAACATTTTGAAATTTGCTGTATGTAAATTTTGCTGGTGAATGTTATGAAACCATTAAAAAGAAGATTTCAGCACCTCATCTAAGTTTTAACAAACTGACCCCCTAATTAAAGTTGTTTAATTTGCAATTGTTCTTACCTAATCTTGCAAAATGAAGTGTTTATCAGTTTATCATTGACACAGGTAGGTTTTTTTGGGGGTGGTTTGAGGGTTCTGTTTTTTTTAAAAAATAATTATGTGTGGTTTTAAGTTTTTTTTGTTGAGACGGGGCTTTCCATTCAGACTTAGGGTTAGTGGTAGGATTAAGGGAAGTTTTTTTAGGAGGGTGTTTTCCACTCGGACCTCAGGTTAGAGATTGTGTTAAAGGAGTTTTTTATTTGGATGGGGGGGGTTGCCACTCGGATTTAGGGTTAGTGGTAGGGTAAGTACATTTTCTTTTCTTAATAACTTTTTGACATGAAAAAATATCAAAATAATAGAAGAGGGGGGAGGGCTAACTGCATTAAAAGACTAGAATGACCCAGAAATGGAGATCATTTTACGTTAAATTTATATGTAAAACTAATCTCCACTCTAAATTCTAAATTAATTTTTTTCTGGTTGTTCACACGTAATCGCCAAAAAATATTAGAATCTTTTTTTTTTCTTAAATTGGCGGCTAGAAATTCATTTCTGACTAGAATTAAAGTTTGAAAGTCAAGTATTTGAATTCTTAAACCTGAGAAAAAACAGCATTTTTCAAAGGAGTCACTATTTTATAAAAGGACCTTTTGGTAGTCAATTTATTTGAAGAAGGATGCCGCAAAAAAAGGTCTTTTTTTTTCTTTTTTTTTTTCAAAATAAAATAGTGTGCTAGCATAGTTTGTTTAAATTTAATTATATATTATATTATTAAGTATATATTCTGATAAAATAAAAACTCTAACGAAACATTTAAAAACATTTTTGATATTCATGTTTTCAATTTTTCAAATTCATTCACAAATTCAAAGAATAAAAAAATCGCATTGTTTTGTTTACTGCTGATGCTGCCTGCTGACTTAATTCTGATACTAGAGCAAGCAAAAAAAGTCAAATTGGCGAAAATGAACGGATCTTTTTTTCAGAAAACTTTTGTTGATGGTGTGCCTTTGTTATAGATTTCCAAAGATCTTTCTGGACAGATATTTATGATAATTACAAGAAAAAGAATTTCAAAACCTATGCTTCACCAATTTAAATGTTCAAAGAATTTTTAATGAAAACTTATTGAACCACAAAATGCCAAAATCCGATATGAATAGCTTCTATTCCGAAGTCATGACGCAAATAGCAATGCTCATTGCTTGTAAGACGTTTGACCAACCAAATTCGAACATATATTACCTTAAAGAGCATTCTTTCCTTGATTTTTTTTTAAAGCCAAATTTTACCAAATTCTCACCAGTGTGTGCTTTGGAATCGAGTTAAACATGCAGCTACCCTTTTTACACGCTCAACCAAAATATAAAAAAATGTATTTACGATAGTCATCATTTTTCTTTTTATCTTACTGATGAAAAGTTATAAAAACAAAATGCACATATAAATAACATTGATAAAATTTATAGATAAATCAATTTTTTGTTTTGTTTGATGTATGGTTTGAAAGGATTTTAAGGTTTCTAGCAAATTTATGAGTATCTTGCCGAGCTATTCATATCCGATTTTGGCATTTTTTATCTGTTATATCAAGTTGGTATTTTTGCAGCCTGTTTTGTTTATTGACTTAACCATTGTTAAATCTTCTTTATCGAATGATGGATCAATAGACTTTTCAGTCGTCAAATAGAGAAACAAGCCTCTATTTGACGATTTTACACTTACATATTAGCCCGGAGTTGAGATTTTGAAGATAAGAACTTATTGTTATATCTGCACTTTTGTTTACAGATTTTTTTTCAACAATCGTAAATCACATAACTCGGTTTGGGTATAAATTATTATAAAATGATATAATAATACATTTTTTAAATAAAAAAATATATGCATAAGCTCTATTTATTGCTAAATATTGAGCTTGAATTTTTGTAATTGAAATTCGATTCCTTTAGGAATCATTTTAATTTATATAAATTTAATTTATATTGATATAATCTCACATATATATATATGTATTTATGTATATATATTATTTAACGATATGTATATATTTTATTTAACGATATATTTTATTTAACGATATATATATATTTTATTTAACGATATATATATATATATAATTTGCAGATACATAGACAGATAAGGATGCTTATTTCCAATTTCTGACCGTATCAAATTTGACCACGCGACCTTCAAATCTTAACATTTGAATTTCGTTTCTTTTTTTCTTTTTTTCTCCACATTATTCTTCCTAAATATGTTCTGAAGGAAAGATACGACTTTCTTTCCACCTGATGAGATCTCAGTTTCTAACTTGATCGATAACATCGACATGCCAGTGTCGCAGATTATGTACATATCTGTATAAATAAAAAATAATATATATATATATATAATTTATATTGATATAATCTCCTATATATATATATATATATATAACCTCAAATACTAACATTAATAGTAACCTCTTTCATCTCAGTATTCCTTGTGATATTGAATTTATAGCTTCTTTGCAAAGTTACCAACATAGGTTACCATAACATGTTTCATCTGGAGGAAAACTTCAGGAGAGCGTTAAACACAACAAACCTACAAACTATAAGTCGGATCGGTGTACCAATTGTGATTTGGCTTGTAGCCCTGTACCTTCGGTGTGGATGTTATAATATTATTATTATTCATACTTGTGTTTAAATCAGCTTCTACTAAAACAAATTATTTTTAAACTTCATTTTTTTTCTTTCCTTTCAGCCTGCAGCAACTTTTACACTCGAGCAGAAAATTGTCTCTACGACTTCTCAGTTTTATTTCTTTTTTCCAGGTGAGTTCAAATCAAATACACATTTTTACTTATATAAAAAAAAAAGAAATATTTCTATTTTGTTAAACAGCTGAAATCCTTCCAGCATAGAATATATAGGTTTTAAAAAGAAAGTTACTTTTAATAGATATGTTTAAAACTTACTCCATTTCTTTATTTTTTTAACCTAGTTTAAATAGAATAATTATAATACCTTCATTGATGACATTGTGTAACCTAATGCAACCTGCTGTGCAATAATTGAAGATATGTGAGTTTCCCTTCTATTGATTGCAAATCAATGTGGTTGACGTTGCGATCATATTTAGAATTTCAATATATAATGTTCGTTTAACTTCAAGAATGAAAAACTTGGACTTAAAAACTTTACCATATACAAGTAAATAGTTTAATATGCAGTTTATATTTAGATAAATAATATGCAATTTATTATACAGGGTGGGCCAAAATAAGGGTCCTATCTTTAAATTTGAATAACTTGAATTTGAATAACTTCCACAAAATAAAAGTTAAACTCACCAAACTTTATGTGTGTATAGACTGACTCTTCCGAGATTTTTTGAAATAAACAAAACAAATTTTAGCCGAAAAACACTTCTTAAAACTTACAAAAACTAAAGTATTGTTTTTTACACTGTTTTGAGTTTTTTAAGCAAAAATAATGTTTTCTAAATGAGGGTACGTTCCTTAGGGCTAATACGGCTCATGCTTGCTTCGGAAGGGGTCCTTTACTTATTCTAAAAAAAAAAAAAAAAAAAAATCAATAAATAAAAAAGTTATGAATTTTTAAAAATAGGACCCTTATTTTTGCCCACCCTGTATATAATTAATATTTTAACAAACTAGCCAAATAACTGTCATACTAACAAAGAAAAGAAAATTAACATTTCCAAGAAAAAGAACGAAAGAAAAACCCAAGTTTTATGATATACATAATTATAAGTTTTGATCACTTTGCATATCTTAGAATGTTTGGTAATATTTTTGAAAACACTGAATAAAAACATTTTTTTTTTTTTAAATTCATATTTACACAATTTCACATAACAACTTCCTCATCAATCATTGATTAAATTATTTTTCTTCATTTTTTTTATCAAAACAAATGTGAAAACTCTGACTTATTTTGAATTACTATTTCTTTCTCACTTTTTTTTTACTTCTTCTGATAAATCAGTCTCTTTTTTTATATACAGGGTGGGCAAAAATAAGGGTCCTATTTTAAAAAATTCATAACTTTTTTATTTATTGATTTTTTTTTGATTTTTTTTTTTAGAATAAGTAAAGGACCCCTTCCGAAGCAAGCATGAGCCGTATTAGCCCTAAGGAACGTACCCTCATTTAGAAAACATTATTTTTGCTTAAAAAACTCAAAACAGTGTAAAAAACAATACTTTAGTTTTTGTAAGTTTTAAGAAGTGTTTTTCGGCTAAAATTTGTTTTGTTTATTTCAAAAAATCTCGGAAGGGTCAGTCTACACACACATAAAGTTTGGTGAGTTTAACTTTTATTTTGTGGAAGTTATTCAAATTCAAGTTATTCAAATTTAAAGATAGGACCCTTATTTTGGCCCACCCTGTATAAGCAAATCAAAATTGAATCTTTAACGATATTAAAAAACAAACCGACTATAAACAACATTTTTATATAAATCATTTTTAAATCTGTGATATTATTGTTGCAGAATGAAAGTTGAAGTCTCAAATTCTGGAATAGAAAAAATAACAGATTAGTTGAAAAGGTTTCGAAATGAACGATGAACTTGCTGAATGACAGGAGTGTGAGGTGGATGGCAGAAGTCATGAGGTGTCATTTCCATCAAAGGGTATCTTGGTTTCTTGCCAGTTAGATTTCACAGCAACTGGACACATGAGGCAATCGCTTATCCAAGCCCTGGTGGAGTCATGAAGTCTCTCTCAGCGATGTCTGTGATTATATCTATATATCTCTTTGATTTCTACATATGTTCCTCATCCGAATAAAACCTCCGTTTTAAATAGGAACCCAAATCAAAATTTTATTGTAATTTTGTCTAAAAACGCTTAATGTGACCACATAGATCTTTGCAAAACATAAACAACTTATTTTTGTAGCACAATTAGCCATCGAATTATGACCATTCAAAGTTTGTTGAAAATTAGATAATTTGCCAGCTTGTGTGCTATTTGTCTAGAAGCCAATTTTCAGTGTATAACTAAAAATGCAGGCTTTGACCAAGTGAAAAGATACTATAAATGTAATGTGATCTTGTAGTAAATGAAAATTAATCATAATGGAAGAAATAATTATTAAATCAAGCCAGCCTAAATATGCATATGCATCCGTGCGTTCACTGCATAGGCCATGATTATCTGCTTCTTGTGCTAGTCCAAAGTCGTTGTTCAATCTCGACACCAGTCGCAGTGTCAATTGTGTTGTCAGTGCTGCAACAGAAGTATTCTCCCTCCAAATAAAATTACAACTCCAGTTTAAAACAAGTAACAAAGGTTTATTTTTTAGGTTACTCGTTTTTTCTCTACCAAACAACAGACTTGCAAATGGGAATTCATAGTCCAACCAAATCAAAACACAAGTCCAACCAAACACAGTCCATTAGCTAAGATCCCCAAGGTTCATCTGTCTGTGAGGGGCACACAAACTCCAACTGTTGTGAGATGCCCAGAAAACCAACTAACTGCCCCTGTTCCTCTGCTAAAATATATATAGAGATATCACCGAGACCACACAAGAAAGACCACTCGGATACCCACTTGAATATAATGGCCAGCCTTATCTATGAACATAAAAAAAACTAATGCCTAAGTATCTGGACGACCATTATTTTTGGAAAGCCTCAAGCAGGGAACCTCATATCTATAGAAACATTATTTTTTTAAGAGGAGAAATCTAATTCTGGGTTTACCCAAACAAGACATATTTCCCATTTCTTGTGTGGTTTCTCTTTCCTTGGGCCAATGTCTCCCACAATAAGTCTGTTATTTGCAAACATGAAACCCAATAAAAATGCTGCTTAGTGCATATTTACATGAACTTGGGGAAAAAAATCATTACCTCTTGAAAAATGAGATGGAAGCACAACTTTAGCTGTTGATATAAGATTCATTTCAACAGCTAACATATTGAATTTTCTTAATATGATTCATAGCACAGTAGAGATTAAGCTAGATTTTTCTTTTAATTATAAATCAATAAAAAAAACAACAAATTAGGACCATGTATAAACAGATGGAAACACAATTTGATAATAGGACAAAAATTTCATTCACTAAAGTTTTCAATTTGAATTTCGTTTTGTGAAAGACAACTTAAATATTAAGCACACCATATTGATGAGTGCCCCCTTTTTTAAGATGGGACTGTTTTTATATGCATAAAGCCAAACAATATTGTGTGCATTAAGTTGAAAACACAAACATAAAAATGAATCATCCGTCACTGAAAATAGTAGCCTAACTTGAAGTAACCTGGGAAAAAAACTATTTATGGCACAAGAGAAAGAATTGTACATTTATAAAGAGAAAAGATTAAATTTTGTTTACATCCAAATTTTATCAAAATAATCCGAAAAGTAAATGAGTTATCATAAATTGAAATTGAAGGGATTTTCACTATATTACACATTTTCACACACTAAACTGGTTGGTTTGTGATACCTATTTTAAATGACTTGTACCCTGTAATAGGTCAATGAAAGAGAGACACACAGAGTTACTGACAACAAGCTTGTATATTGAGATTATACACCCGACATCAAAACATTATGACATCACTCAACTTCCTATAAGACATACAAACTTACGCCTTGCAAATTTATATAAGACTCTTACCTATCTGGCATTGCCCGAGAGTCTTAACTTTTGGAGGACCCTTTTTAGGGTTCTAGTTTTTTGGGGGATGGGTGGAGATTTTTGAAAGATCAGAGTTTTAGAGGCACATTTAAAAAAAAATATTTTTAAGTAATACTCAAATGTGAGAGAGCGAGAGAAATGTTACATGATAAACACAAACAAAATAATGAATTCAAAAGCATGTTCACAAGAGATATTTTATATATGTTTAAAATGGAAGTCTACATAGATAAGCAAACATAGAATGGTTGTTCATATTTTGAGTCAAAACAAGGGGGATTCATTAGTTGTGATATCGAGGAAGTCTTAGTCGATAATTTAAGGGCTGTGAATTATCTACAGGTCTGAAAAATCGTAATCAAAACTTCCCCACTCAATTATAAAATTTACATTTGATTGAAAGTTATTAATAAGAGACAATGTTCATTTGTTTTCATTGTAGAAAGTTCATTAAGGAATGTTAAGAGTATTAAAGTGGTTGAGTTTATACATTTGTTTTCAATCAGCAGATGATAGGGTGAAAGAGTTAATGCATTGTGTATGTATGTGTGAGTGGAGAAATGCATTTTTAGCCTTCCCATCGCTCGACAGAGGACGAGGGAAGCTACTGAGATGGCGATGTTAGCTCTGTTGTGGATTTTGGGCTCAACATACTTGTTGAAAGAAAAGTCCGGCTTTTTATTTACTCTGGGTGAATCAAAAAAGCAAATTTGATAAATTCAGAGAAATTCATCTGATTGGCTTAAAATGTTAGTAAACTTCCCTTTTTGTTTCACTCATTGCAGTCTTGTTTTTTCTCTTAATGTCTTGTAAGAAAATATTTACAATTTTGAAAAAATAATCCAATGAAGTAATATAGTTCATTTAAAAAAAAAATCAATTTTGCAATAAATTAGATCCAACATCTTTAAATCTCATTTTTTTTTTTTTTTTTTTTTTTTAACTATGCCAGTTTTTTTTTTTGGTTATTATTTTAAAGAAAATGTTTTTGCAAATAGAATTTTGAAAATTAAATTTAATTAATTTAGTCATTTTATTGTTAAAAACTATAACTAAAATCGAAAAAAAGATCTGCTTTTTTGTTGAAATCGATTGATTCGAACTTTGATTTCGGATTAGTTTTGACGAATACAAGGAGATGGGAGCTGGCTACATCTGGTATGTGACCAAAGGGGTGAAAGCATTTGAGAAACTGAAATAGATTTGGGGGGATGGATTTAATTTTGAAATTAAATTATATTCATAACTAGCTGGCTTTGCCAGCTCGCTATCGCTTCACAAAGTTTGCTACTTGAAATACTTTAAACCAAAATGTTAAATAATAAACATTTCATTCATAAGTTTGTTGTAAACATAGGACTAAACTTTCATATAATTATATATTTACATTTTGGTAATTTTGATACAAATTTACATATCTTTAATAAGACAATGTTAAGAAATAAAAAGAAAGAGGAAATCAATTCATTTGAGTGATGGTGTGTGTGTTCTTTTCTTTTCTTTTTAACTTACAATTTTTTCATTGAATTTAAAAACAATAAAAAAATGTGTCGTTGATTGCTAACAGGAGGGAAAGTTGCTAACAAGATGGAGCAGTGTCACCCTCTCCCCTTTCTCTATATGATTTTGTTAACAGGAGGGAAGGAGATAGAGAGGGGTCAGTCAGTTAGTCACCATTTAGTTACCTTCTCCTTTTTAATTATTGCCTCATATATCTTTCTTTGTAGTTAGTTTAATTTAAATTATCTCCCCTGAAAATTAATCTGCAAATGTTTTAAGAAAGGTTTAATTTATCCTTTTTATTAAATTACTTTAATTAATTACTGTTAATATCGACAAAAATATTGCATATATATGGAAAAACATAGAGCGATAAAATTACAAATGAATAACACAAAACTATTATGAACTATTTAAAAAATAGTTATGCAAATGAGTCATCTAAAGTTCTTTCTTTGGGCCATTCGTCCCTATGATATATACAGTATTTCAAAATACTATGTTGTATCATTGATCGGCCTTTGTTCCGATGGATACTACACCCCATAAACTGGTATCGTCTTGGCCTTCGGGGCTTGATTTACGCCGGTCTATGGGTCTGTTCTGTGCCGTTCTAGGAGGTCCACCCTCCCAGGCTTTGCCTCCCCTCTTTAGGGAGGAGTAAGTTTATTGCTTACTGTCTGAGGCGCCCCTACCGGGGAATGCCGACGGGGCTGCCCAGGCAATTTTTAAAGGCCAGAGTGCTCACCTTCTCAGGCGTTGGCTTTTCAAGTCCCATTTTCCCGACCCGACCTTGGGTCACATCTTACCTTGTGGGAGTAAGATAAAACTGGCCTTGTGCCTAACCTCCTGGGGAGGTAAATAAAATGTTGTATTATTGATTTAAATAGCAGTATACCATTTCGATGGTAATATAGGAATGATAAATGAAAAAAATGTTTGCATTTTATTTCACTTAGCATTTTTGACTTCAATAAATATTTGATTAATAATAAATAAAAAAATAATAATTAAATTTTTGACGTAAGGCACACACAGATGTAAAGTTGTTTCAAAAAATTTTATTAATATAGAGATGATTAATGTACTTTTTATACGCGAGTGTAAGTTCCTTTCTAAGCATAAAGGTTTATAGGACCGATACTGGTTTTATAGCATCAAGCAGAAAGGATGGCCTGAACCGAGGCCACCATAATAGTAAACCAAGGTCGGTTAGCTGGAAATTGACATCATTCTTTGCAGTGACAAACGAGATCTGAATCTCCAAAATATAGAAACATTTTGAACTTAAAAATCACTTCACTTAAAAATCCATCAAAATTCAGAAAATCAACCAATTTTCATGAAATTTTCAGTATTTATTAATTAACGATCACGGAATATTATTAACACATTACTTTATTAGAAATCCCAATGCAAATGTATTTCGTGTAAACAAAAAACACCTTTACTAAAGTTATATAACAGGTTACTAAAAAAACGCATAAATGTATGTTTTATGAAAATAAAGCATCATAGATGTTAACAATAATAAAAAAATTTTTAAATATAGTTCTCATATATTACAAAAAAAAGCCCCTAAATTCCGTATTAATAAAATCAATATAACTAGGAGAAATTAAATTCTTGAATTAAATAATAACATTGCAGAAATAATACGACGCGGTTTTCTAATATTTGCATATATCTAATGAATGAGAGCTTAAAAAAGCATCAGAAAACTTTTGACATTGCATTTAAAAAGAGAAAAAAAAAGGAACACAATTCGATTTATACTGAAACTGATCTTTATTCAATATAATTTTTTTTAATTTCACAATAAATAGTTAATTGTTTATTAATTTAGGGAACAAAAAATTAAATAAACAAACTAATAATGAATAATTTTTAAAATGTAAACAAACAATAAATCAATTTAAATAAAAACGAATGATAAGTTAGTTTAAAAATGAGAACAAAAGAAATTACAAAAAAAAATAAAACAAATTAAATTAAACCAAATAATTTAAATACAAAGTTACTAGTGCAGAATTATTTTTTAAATCAAACTTCTGTAAAAATCTTTTGACTATTTTGATTAAATGTTATCAATTTTTTTTTAATCCATGTTATCAATTAAGATCATAAAATTACAAAATCTAGAATTCAAAATATTCAATTAATAGAACATTTCTTGAAATAAATTAAAATGAATTTTTCTTTTTGCAAAGCGAACAGATTTTTTACAATATAGTAAAGTTTGAATATCTCGATAATTCTGTTTAATTTTCACACATTTTGGATTAAATTTATTAATTAGTCTTACATTATATTTTTTATCCCAAAATAAAATTCTAATTAAATAAAGGCTTGGAAATCAAACTTTTATGCGGGCGGCGATGTTGTAATTTCCTATTATTTTCTTTCACTTCTCTTCGGTGAAAAATCGAAAAATAAACAAAATAGTGTTAGAAACACATTCGATAGATGTCACCAATAGTGGGAAAATGAATGTTTAACCAGTATTTTGCTCAGTTTTCGTTTTTTGAGCGATTATCGAAACTCTGTAATCTCATCCATTTTTTTCCGTTCTAGCTGAACAGGTAGACACCAGGGTTTTTTTTAACAAAAAATCTTTAAAATAAGTTAAAACACAAATAAACTTATCTAGTTTAGTAGAAGAGTAACTTATCTTGCCTTTTGTAACATTTATTTGTTGACTATTTTTATTTACCCCTTTTTTCTTCAGTTGGCTGTTGTTAAAAATGCCCGATTTTACTTTATTTTATTTATAAAAAATATTATGGTGTCTTTGTTCGTGCTTGACACCCATAAAAAAAGTTATTTTACTTTCATTTTATTTATAAAAAACTTTTTGAAAAATTACTATATAAATACAGATTTTTTCCCCGTCTGTCAATCATGTTTTTTTAAATGTAATGCAACCAGAGAAGGCATATATTTACTAGTTAATTAAGTTTTAAAAACATCATTTCACAAACCTTGCTATATGTTGTAGGACTGAAATTATTTCGCTTAATAAAATGTATCCAAATTCAAAATACTTCCTTATCTTTTAAAAACGCAAAAACATTAACTATGGGGCATATTTTACAATTCCCCTCGTAATATGAAACACACGGCGACAGCATCTTTATCTTTCAAATAAAAAACGGAAGTACTTCCGGTCTGGGACTAAGAACCGCTATCAATGACATCACCAAAAAATCTTGACTCAGTTCACAGGCCTTCTTTTACGATAGCCATGCCTGACCCCCCCCCCCCCCCCCCAATGACAGGACACTAGTCTGTAGCTGGTTATACCCCCTCCACACACAAATACACACACAGGGCTGATACCTATTTATACACTTTTGTGGAGCATTTGCTTACAACATCTAATATCCTATAATGATCACCACTAAGTACTCCCTGTGGCTCCCCGAGACGAAATTCACCTACATTAACGTTTTTTTTTTTTTTTTTTTTTTTTTTTTTTTGTAAAACTTAATTATGTTCTACAAAACCAAAAACAAAAACAACAGCCCCTCTCCCTTTCTCCCTCCCCTTTTTTATTTTATTTTTAGAACTTGAAGCATAAATCTTTTACTATAATGACCAGATTCGGCATTAAATAACCCAAAAAGGGTTGATATGCCGTAAAACAAAACTACCAAACCAAAAACGATGATTAAACATTTGAAGATATAAAGAACTTGAAGCATAAAAACTTTTACTATAATGACCAGATTCGGCATTAAATAACCCAAAAAGGGTTGATATGCCGTAAAACAAAACTACCGAACCAAAAACGATGATTAAACATTTGAAGATATAAAGAACTTGAAGCATAAAAACTTTTACTATAATGACCAGATTCGGCATTAAATAACCCAAAAAGGGTTGATATGCCGTAAAACAAAACTACCAAACCAAAAACGATGATTAAACATTTGAAGATATAAAGAACTTGAAGCATAAAAACTTTTACTATAATGACCAGATTCGGCATTAAATAACCCAAAAAGGGTTGATATGCCGTAAAACAAAACTACCAAACCATACCACTAAGTACTAACGAGGCTCAACATTGCTTAACTTCAGTGATCTAGTGAGAGTCAGACATGAGTGCATTTGCATTAATAATATTTTAATTTATTTATTTTGTCTGTGAATGTAAATTTCTTTAAAAGAGATAATATAATCAACATTTTTTTTTTCTTTTCCTTTTTTTCCCAGGGAAAGAATACGAATCAAGAATTAAATGGCCCGGTTGTAGAAGTCGAAGACAAAGTCTGCTCGGCTCCTCGTCAAAATTTAGTCTTCTCCCAAGGATGCCTTGAGAAATGGGATGGACGTTGATAACAGAGAATGTTCTTGATATGAAAGTTGGGGTGGGTGGGTGATTATGGTGTTCACAAGAACACACATATGCTAATTTTTTTCTCCATCTCCCTCTTTCTTCCCCTCTCTAGCCTTTTCCTCAGTATTTCCTCTGCCTGTTCAATCTTGTTCTTCCCTCTTTTTATTTTCTTTCCCCTCTTCTTTTTCTTTTTTTTTTTTTCATCCAATCTCATTCTATTTTCTCTTAAAAAAGTTCTTTTTTTTTCTTTAGCCAGCTCTCATTTAATTTTCTCCCGCACCCCCCTTTCTTTTCTTTTTTGTTTTAATATTTTTACTTATAGGGACCCCAAACACATTTGGTGTAGTTTCTCCAGTCTTCTCATCCTTAATGCCCCCCCCTCCCCTCTTCACTCCGATTCTTATACTTCCTATTTGTTGTAAAATTGGTATTACATTCAGGCAAATCTCCCTCTGACTTTGGAGCAACCGCCCAAGATGATAATTTTTGGGAATTAAGGGTTTGTTATCATAAAAAAACAAAAACAACTAAAAGATTAAAAAAAAAAAATCCTAATGTCACCTTGTCGTGCAATGACAATGACCTGGAACTTTGAGTGGCTGTGGTTAACGAAGAAAATTTAAAACAAATAAAAAATAAATAAATATAATTATAAAAAAATCCAATAAAAAATACTTACAAAACCAAAAAAGAAATCAAAACAAAATGTGCTTTGATTTTGTTATCCTCGTTCATGTACAAATATTTGTTCATCGTGTTAGGGGTGGGGTGAGGGGGGGGGGGCATGGAGGAATGAAAACCAATTTTCAATTTTTTTTTTTATTGAGTGAAAAGATTGTTTTAGCAACTTTTAACAACAATAAAATGTTTCACTGATATTTCTACTTCCTCGGAAATTTGACCACTTAACAAACACTCGGATATGACATTCAGAAAAAAGGTCACATTTTATTTGAAATGAGTTATTTGAAGTTCTAAACAAACAGTGTTACACTTATGCATAATAAAAATCAGGTTAGAATTTTTAAAGATGAAAATGCATTAAATTTAAATGTTAATGCGTACAAAATTAAAAAAAAATAGCTAATAGAAGCCGCACGTTCATTTTATCTCCAGAGAAAATCTTCTTTTCAATAATTAGGAGTAACATTCAAATTGAGGTGTGATTGAAGAGAACAGCAAAATGTGATGAAATCCTAATTAAGTTTGTAAAAGATTCAAGAATAAAGAAATTCCTTCTGTTCATAAAACGAAGATTGTCAATATGAAATGTAAATAGTCTCTAAAACTTTTAAATTGAAAAGTGACCGAGCATAACTCAAGTTGTTTTCAAGCAGTCACCCGCATAGCGATCAATGCAAACAAAACAAATGAGTAGATGTTGCCCAATCTTTAAATCAGAAATCTTGTTTAGATTTAAATTTAATCTGTTCAGAAATTGTGTATAAGAGTTTTGTTTTAAAAAAAATTTTTTTTTTTTTTTTTAATTCGATCATATTAATCAAAATAAGTTGCATGTAATGGTATTTTTTACAAAAAACTATATAATTTGGATGAACATTATTTAATGGACTCTTTTTTACAAATAAGAACAATTGAATGGAATAAAAACGAGATTTTACAGATACAGTATCACACAATTTGAAAAAAGGCAAAACAATGTTTTGTATATCTTTGAATGAATGAACACTATTTAATGGACTCATGCAATCCTTCAAATTTCATTTACATTTTCTTTTTTTACAATCCTTTGATTAAATTAAAATATATTATTTAAAAATAAATCTTCACTTTCTTCATTTATAGCTTTGTTTAATTAGAATTGAAATAACTCAAGCTGGACCATGTGTACATTTGGTAGCACCTTTATCTGGACAACCGGGAGGAATAGCATCACTCAAATGGTACACCTTCTCAAACATAGACAAAACGGAACATATATTTGCAAATTGACTTGATTTTAGAATGACACAGTTTTCCATTAAAAAAAAAAAAATCTCAAACAGTTTTTACTTACAATATATATATATATATATATATATATTGCCATAAATATATTTTCATAACTTACTACCTAGCTCCACTTACGTATCGAGCACTGTTGAAGTAAATACTGAAAATTGATACATAAAAAATTATATCTCCTTATAAAATTTTATGTGGATACATGAAATAGTAATATATATATATATATATATAATTTATTACAAAACTTATAAATTTTCTAACTTTAAAATTAAAAGCAGAAAAATTATTCTTTTTCATTTAATAAATATGCAAATTAACTTATTAACAATTTTAGGAGGGATTTTACAAATATCTATTTTCATCAAAAGTTTTATTTCTTGCGTGTCAAAATAGATGAAAAGAAAATATGTGCAAATTTATTGATCAACAACAACTAGGTCTACGTACACACTGTGTTCAAGAGTTTTTATAATTTGATTTTTGTTTCACTTTATTTATTTTTTTAGCTATGCTGTTTGTTTGTAAATTTTACCAAATTATTATTTTTTTAAATAGGTATTTTTTAAAAGTTAAATTCAATTATTACAATATAATATGGTCATTAAATTATTAATTGAAATTTGAAATAAATTGTTATAAAACTATAACTAATTTTTTTAAGGTAATTTTGTTTTAATTTCTATTTCTAA
Source organism: Sepiola atlantica (assembly GCA_963556195.1). Taxonomy (NCBI): domain Eukaryota; kingdom Metazoa; phylum Mollusca; class Cephalopoda; order Sepiida; family Sepiolidae; genus Sepiola; species Sepiola atlantica. The sequence continues at coordinate 182,584,482 of OY744521.1, read as the reverse complement.
AATTATTGGTTGTAAATAGCTAACAAAATTTTCAATCTTTTAATGCATAAGAATTTGCTAATAATTTTTAAGCCTGAAATGCCTGAATTCGACAGTTTAAATGCTTCCAAATTCCTTTTATATTTAAAAGGGTCGCAAAATAATTCTTTTTTTTTTTAATTATTAACAAAAGATTATGGCTGACTAATTTCTCAATAAACTGAAAGGTATTTTGGTGGATTTAATTTTGTAATTATTTTAAAAAAATAAGATTATTAAAAAGTTATTTTGGGTACTTTTGGCTATTGCATGTTTGATAAAGAATCGCTTAATAGAAAGAAATGTATAAGTCACATCGTTGCCAGAAAAACAAATCTAAAGACTCGAGAAATGGTCACAATTTTATTAATAAACTGATAAACAAAACGTGCACTTTCCATTTGCTGTTTTTATTTTTTTATGTTGCTAAATATTTTACTTGTTATAAAGTATAAAAAGTACTTATCGGTTGTTTTTATTTTAAAAACTGACTTAAGAAAACAACTTTTTCTTATGGAAAAGATTGCAGACATTTGTCTTCATATCACTTTTTAAAAAAAATATGGTGTTAAAGTTATGCATATTTTGATGAAATTAACTTTATCAAAATGAAACGGCATATTTAGATTCTGAAAGAAAGAAATATATGAATATATATTCTGTAAGTAGGACATGTAATTGTTTGGGATTTTTTATTGAAAAAAAGTTATTCTGAGAGCAAATCAATTAAAAAGTATGTGTTCGGTGTTTATTTGCAAAGATTTTGCATATTTGAGTGACGTCAGATATGGTGTGGTGCTAAACTTGTTCCTTTCACCTGCCAGCATAATTGGGATACTGGTTTTACTTGTGATCCCTCATGTCAAATAAAAATTGATCTTTTTTTTTTTTTCTATGTCATCTCTGCATGTTACTGACACCATTGATAGAAGAATAAATCAAAATGTCTACTAAAGATGCAAACATTTGCAAAGACACGCAAAAATATTTAAAATATGAATAAAATGTCATAAGACCCAGGTTTTTCCATGCAGTGAGAGAAAAACTTCACGGATCATTTATATTAACTGTTGACAACATCTATATCATTTTCATGATTAGTAAATCAAAAAACGACTGCATCTTTCATTTAGATTTGTATTCATTTTTTTTATAAATAAATTTCCCCTGAATTTCTATAGAAAACACAACTTAAATTTATTTTACAAAAATGTCTTTTCTCATTTAGTTTTTGATTCGTTTTTTTTTTTTTTTAACTAAGTTTTTTTCAGTTATTTTTTTTTATCACAATTTATTTAACTTTCTCAAAAGCAAAACTAAAACAAAAACATTTTATGAATATGGGATCAAGAAAAATGAAATATTTTGTGAAAAAAAAGTAGTTTTTAGAATAGAAAAAAAAATTACAATGGAAAATATTGTTCTGGTTTGAACTCCTGTGCCTCCTCCATCTGGAAAAAGGGTTGGGGATGGGATATGAAAATCGAAGTTGACAAATCATAGACATTTATCTGATACTGTGTATGAAAACCTATTAAACATGGATACAATTATGTATTTTGAGACATTTTTATGTATACATACATTAGTAAATAGAAAACCCCAAATTGTTAAAAGTTCTTACGGTGTTTCTATAACAAACATTTTTTTTTCAATAAGATCTGAGCGAGTATGAGGAGTGGTGTAAGCCAATTTTAGTATAAGTGAAAAAATATGACTTTTAAAAGAATATTTTAAAATACCCCCCCCCCCTCCAAAAACAGTTGCATCATCATGTTCTTACAATATTTAATGACGTCATAATTCTTCCTATGCCTAGTCTTGTTAAGAATTTGACCTAAAATGTAAGAATATGAAAATGCAAGTTTTGCTAGGCTTTTTTTATTTTATTTTTTTATTTCTTCACTTATTTATAAGTTGGCTCAAACCACTTCTCATAATACACCCTGAGGAAGGTCTGATTGATCGAAACGCAGGTTATATGAATTTTTTATAATTTGAATGTTTTATCTTTCTTTTTAATATTTATAAACTGTTGGATGTTCAAGCCAATATACGTGTGTATTGATTTTCCTAAGATATGAATAAATCCACTCACTTTCTTGAACCAATATATTTATTTAAAAAAAGCCTACACATGTAACCATATGCATAACATGTTTCTATCTACAAAAGAAAGAAACAGTGCGTATCTACCTCCACTCGAAGGTAACATGTGACACAAGGTTGTTTTTATGGTGGCTAACATATCACCTTGTAGTACTCAGGGCCATTATCAAAAATTGTCTTGACTCATGGGGCAAGCCCTCTTCTTTTTCGGTGAGGATGATAGCTTTATTAAGATCTTTGTCTTTGTAAAAGAAAAAAATGACAATGAGCAAAGAGAGAGAAGATATGAGGTGCACATAGAGAGGGGGGATGCATGGTGATTGAGAAAGAGAAAGAGATTAAAACTAACTTTTCTGTACAGAAGTCGTGTAATTATGTAAAAGTAAGAAACAAAAAAACAATTCTAATAAAAGTCTCTTTTCACCTGCGATATTAACGCTTCTTGGTTGCTATTTGCTGTCGAGAGATCTTGTGGTGGAGAAACCTTACAAACCCATGCATGTTTGCTACTAAGACTTTGATACAGTATTCTTGCAAACATACCACAAGCAATATGTGACACACACACACACACACACACTCTCTCTACTGACTGTAATGTTAAATGTGTATACACACATGTACTACTGACTATATATGATACATCAGTACCCATGGTTTCATATGATAGTACACTAAAAATGACTTGCACACGATATGCCACAAACTATATACTACATAGCTGATCATACAAATGCACATCACTAAGATATACAGACACGCAGATTACACACACACACTTTTTTAAGACACGAACAGATATAATTGAAGTATAATTACACGTGCATACTCAAAAATCCGATATATTATGTATTACTGTTTCATATATACTTATATTATGTGTATATTTTTGTTTCAGTATTTACTTCAACAGTGCTCAATACACAAGTAGAGGCATGTAGTTGTAGTAGTAAGCTTCTTCTATTCGTTTAACGTCACTTTTCCCTTGTTCAGGGGTCATCATACATATTCTGATGTTACGCAAGCTCACTCTCCACTTCTCAGGGTTCAGCGGGTCAACTGTCTGTGCGGTCTTTTCTAATCACTTGCTTTCTACTTTTCCCTGGCTGGCCAACCTTCCTGTGATTTAAGGAATCCATGCTTCTACAGTGCTTAATCCAGGACGAATGCTCCACATGAACATGCCAGCGTAACCAAGTCGTCCTAAGAATAACCTCTATGCTGGCCAAAGCTAGTGCTTTCAGCAACTCTCATCTAATGTTGGGTTTGGGCAGATTTCATATTGCAGATCCATCTAATCATGAATCTGTCATTGCGCTTACTTATGTCAAGTAAGCTATACAGAAACTTTTGTATTTCGTTTCCTGAGAGAATTCTGACAAGTTCATTCAGAGAATGGAACAACCATAAGTATATTTTATACTATTACTAGTAAAACCTACCCGCCCTGCGGGCAACAATTAATTGGGATGGGAGGCCGTTAATTAAAAAAAATATTTTACTCAGAGAATTAAAAAAAATTTAACAACAAACTTTGCTAATTACCCCCCCCCCCCCCTAAAAATAAGATTCTTTTTTTTACGGTAATCCTAAATTATTAGGGCAGTTAACTAATATATTTTTAATACTAATCCTAAGTTAGACTGACAAGATTGTAAAACCATCCGCAATCGCCCCCAAGCAATAACGTACAGAATTCATCCTCAATGGCAAAAAATGGGTAACTGCCATAAAACCCTAGAATGGCTCGAAAATGAAGGATCATTTCACATAAAATTTATTTGCAAAACTTATCCCCCAGTCTAAATTCTGAAATATTTTTGTTGTTTCTCTTTCCACCAGTTTTTTTTTTTTAGTGTATTCACACTAAAAAAGTAGAATCTCATTTTATCGGGAGATGTCTGTTCATCTACAATAATATCCAAACTTTTAATATTTTTATTTATACCATAAAAATAAGGTATTTAATAAGTTAGATAATTTTAAAGTTTTTTTTATTCATTTTATTTTTTTATTATGGGAAGAGTAAACACAACTAAAATCAATTATTTAAAATAAAAAAGGGACGTATAGTTTTAAAAAAAAATGTATAAGATTTAAAAAAAATTAAATATGGATAAATTTTCAGATGAACACCTTCCGATATCCCCCCCCCCCCCCCCCCATCCCCCGCCGGAAAAAATGACATTCTGCTTTTTTTAGGCAATTGTGTGTTAACACCATGGAAAACGGAGATAAAGAAAAACAAATATTTTAGAATTTAGTAGGGTGATCAGTTGTGTGTGTGTATATATATATATATATACAGGGTCGGGCAGATAAATTGGAACTAATTTAAAATGCTAATATCTTTTTTATTTTTGATCATATGATTACGGTTTTTTTTACTAAGGATCCTTAAACACTTTATTGCAAGATAGCATAATTATATTTACTCAAATTTGTTTTAATATGGAGAAATTAGCACGAAGAATAACTATATGCGAAATGAGACGCGCCGGAAGTCTCCTTCGGACATTGTTAAGAGCACTGGCTATGCAAAAACGACTGTCTATCGGGTTGTGGCTAATTTCGATGTCGAGTGTAAGGTTGAGAGAAGTCGGCACAGTACTCCTAGTGATCGAAAGCGTGCAAACACTTTCCTGGTGGGGCTAAAAAGGTCGATAAAGGCAGACCGAAGTCAGTTGATGTCGAAACTGGCAAAAAAACGCAATGTGAGTCGCAGAACTATCAGCAAAGCAATCAACGAAGACCTTGGGATAAAGTCCTACGTTAGGAGACGCCATAATCTCCTCACTGCCCGTTCAAAAGCTATCAGAGTTGAAAGATGCCCCAAGCTTATCAACCATCTGAAACACAAAGGAGGACATGTGCGCATTTTTATTGATGAGAAAAAGTTCATCGTGGATGAGGTTCCAAATCGCCAGAACACTCGAGTTATTGCCCGTGACCCTTCGGAAGTTCCTCCTGTGATGCAGAGCAAAAATCCTGCTTCCGTGATGGTTTTTGCAGCCGTGGCAAGTGATGGAAAGGTGAAGCCTCCTCATTTCATCGAAGCGGGTCTTAAAATCAACACAGCGGAGTATTTAAACATTCTTAATAATGTTTTATTGCCTTGGATCCGTAGAAACTACAACCCTACGAAAGTCATGCTCATCCAAGACTCGGCACCAGTGCATGGATACAGGAAAGTCCAAGATTTCATGAAGGAGAATCTTCCCTTGTTTGTTCCGAAGGATATTTGGCCCAGCAGCTCTCCAGATCTAAATGTTTGCGACTATTATCTATTCGGCGTCGTCGAGGGACAGACTAATGTCAATCCACACCCAAATATAAACTCATTGAAGACAGCCATTCAACGAGCATTTCGCAATCTCGATCCCAATAAAATAAAGAGGAGCTGTTCACGGTTTCGTCAAAGAATCCCCAAAATAATTGATGTAAAGGGTGCTCATATTGAATAATTTTGTTCAATAGACTGTAATAATTAAATAAATAAATGTTAAAATGATATCTTTCCATATTTAATCCTTTAAATTATGAATTTTGTAAAAATAAAAAAAAGTACCAATTTAGCTGCCCGACCCTGTATATATATACACACACACATTAAACGTACTATGTTCCCAATTTCCGGGCTATTCTATCTTTTTAGGGAACTTACCAAAAGTTTTTGTACTAACCCTAAGTCCGAGTGACAAGGTCATAAAACGACATGTAATCGCCTAAAAAAAAAAGTAGCAACCCCCCCCCCCCAAAAAAAAAAACAAAACAAACGCAGCAGATTTAACTCCCATAGAAAAAAAGAATTTAGTTAATGCCCCAAAAATGAGGATCATTTTACATTAAATTTATATACAAAAAATTTCCTTCACTTTAAATTCCAAAATAATACATTTTTTTTTCTTTTCATCTTTCCGTGAAGTTTTTCAGGTGTTCACACGTGATCTCCTAAAACAGGTAAAATACTTTTGGGGTGGATGGGGGTAATTTTGCGGAGGATATTAATCTACAATCATACCAAAATATAAATCAATATTGTTTTAATTTGTCAATCAAAATAGTGATAAGGTCTTTGTAAACATTAAACAATAACTTTGTTGTTGAATTTTACAATAAAGGCATTAGCTTAACTAATCAAAGAAAAAGTTATTTATTTATCTTTCAGGGAAAATGTAAAAACTGAAAAAAAGGGCGATAGAAAGGGATCAGAGATAAAGCGAGCGAGACAGCCACACTCTCTCCCCTCCTCTTTCTATTCTCGCTCGTTGCGAGCCACGGCCTTCGGTAAGGTTGTGAGCAAGCGCTAGTTGTTTAAACTTAAGGTGTTTTAGTTATTTTTCCGATTTATTTATTAAATAACTTTAAGTAATTACTGTTAATATGGACGAAACTATTGCATACAGATAACAAACATAAGCAAATGCAATTCCAAATTAATAATACCAAATGTTAATTAATTATGAACGGTTTAAAAAATAGTTATGCTAATTATGCAGTCAAAAGGTTCTTTCTTAATCGTTTTTCTGCACTATTTATACAGAATATCAAGTCTTTATGTTGTATTATTGATTGAAATAACAGTAACCCGTTTTGATTATTAGATAGGAGTGATAAATTAAAAATACTTTCGCATTTATTCATATATATATATATATATATATATATATATATATATATATATGATTATTCAAATTCCAATCCCCAAAATTCAGTCCTTTCTCATATCATTTATTTTTTGCAATGGCAGAATTGATGATAGTTTTACAATTGTTTCACAGTGTGCCACATGCTACAGTTAAAAGGAATTACACACTGCTCTTCAGAAACTATGATGAAAGACATTTATAAAGAAAACAAATCGTGCATAAAGTTTATGGAAAAGACAGGAAGCAGACAACATTCATGCGTGACCCCCTCCCCCTGATAATAGGATGACAGAATTCCAATCAAGACACCATCTCTCTCTCTCTCTCTCTATATATATATATATATATATAGATAGATAGATAGATATATACACACACTAAATGTGAGTCCATGAATGTTTGTTTCCCCCCAACGTTTTTTCTATATATTTAATAACACAAAATACATGCTAAAATATATCTTATATCTGGGATTAAGTTATGTTTTTAAAAAAAATGTTGTTTTCATTGTTCTAATTAGCTATAACAGTCACCCATCTTTTTGTCTCTCTTAGCTATCTTTGTATTTCTCTCTCCCTCTCTCCCTCTCTCACTGTATGTTGATTCAACCACTCTCTAATAGCTTTTAATGTCGCTGTGAACATTTAGAGAATAAGTGGCTATCTTTTTCAGTAAATTTACATAGTGTGTTAGTACAATTTGTAAACACCTATGTAAATTAGATAGCAAAATAATAAGGCTTTTTACTTCTGCATAATAATATAGAAGTAGAGAGATGTAATATTTTTGGTTATGCAAGAACAATTTCTTAACAGATATGTCATCGTTTATGAATTTTTAAAATGAAATTAAAGTATAACAAATAGTGGTTGTAACCCAAAAGATCATGAGTAGTGAAGTGGCGGTTGTTGTGAGATATGTGACAAATATAAAGAAAGAAATTAAATAAGAACTCTTCTGTATAGATCAACAATTAACATTTAGTATCTATTTATAACTGCACAAGAATTACTTATTAGTTTAAACATATAAACTTGGAGAGTACTGTGCGACATGTCCAATCCCAAAAGTCCCTTGCCTAACAGAGTTACTTTCCATTTTGTAAACATGCACTAGACTGCATGTTTTGGTGGTGCATGTGAATAGCAGACGTTGCAGGTGATAGATGCTCGGCCAAAGGAAAGAGGTGGAGGGGGGACAGAGGAAATTGAAAGTATCTTTGATTTTATATCGGGCCACCCAGAATCTTATTTCTCTTTGAAAAAAATAAGTGTCTGTAGCGAGGTTGAAAGGGAAAACCCCCATACTGCTGACGTTACGCAAGCTGCGGTTTGTCATTCGAAGAGGCAGCGGGTAGTGTGCTGCGCTTGCAAGCAAGACTAGATGCTTAAGTAAAGTATGAATTTTGGGTGAATAGGTTTACGGCTTCCAAAATAACAATATCTGTTAATTGAGTTATCCCCTCTTTGCAGATTACCTTTTTGGACTCTCTAAACCTAGATGGCTCTGGTTGGTAGTCAATTTGCATAGGTGGTGGGTTTATTAGTATAAAAACTACTTTTTGAATTGAAGAGTCGAGTTGATATTGAGAGAGATCAGAGTGGTTGAACGTTGGATTGCCTTTGAAAACCTTTTTTTTTTTTCACTGACAAATATATTTGAGTTTCATTTAACAGTCATGCTCACTTGAGAGAAGCCTAGATGGGCTCCATGATAACCCCCCCCCCCCTGAGTGGACTGTCTGGCAGTTATCTCTAGTTGATATCTTCAACAGTCAGCTTCTGGGTAGTTGAATGGTGATCACTGAGAAAGACTAGAATTCAAGATTTCTGATCAGGAGGAAAACATTCCAGGAGATGGCAAAGGAAGGGTGGAGACTTGGCTCTCTGGGTGTTCAGTTGGGCCGGGTGCCTCTCCAGGCAAGGTGAGCCTTGGAGCTCTTAGCTAAAAGATTGTGTTTATTGGACTCCTGTTTTGATTTGGTCCGGCAAAAATTGCATTTTGCAAGTTTGCTATTCAACACTAGTGTCATTTGTAACTTCCAATAAATGAACCTGTTACTTGTTGTAGTCTAGTATATATATGTTGCATTTACACATTTATAGCATAACCTGTAACTCTTTGGTCATCATAGAAGGACCTTCGCTGTTGATCCAAAATGGGGCAATGTGTCTCTCTACTCGATCCGAGTTCTCAATCGCTGTCGCCGCTGCTATACTGACTACTCGTACTACCTTTTCTCTTCTCTCTCTCCTTTTGTCGTCTCGCCATGTGTCGCAGGATGATACTTCCCCTTCCTTTTTTTTCTGTCTATTCTCTGTTGTCTGCAACCGCCATCGCTATCGCCGTCGCCATCATTCTTTGCCGCTGTATGCTTATCGTTTCGCCACGCCGTGTGTCGAATTGCAGGGAACTATAAGCGCTACTGTGAATCTTCCTCTCGCAATTCTTTTGCTGTGCTGTACTTGTCGTCTTTGGGTCGACTACTATTTGCTCCGCTTCGCGTTAACATTTCGGGCTGCTATCTTCGCTCTGAAATCAAACCTTTGCTTCAATAAATTCACAAAGTCTTTTGCTGTTTAAATTCGAGCCATTTTTATTTACTAACTAATTAGTCGACAATGGAGAGGTTCGTTGGAAAAGAGAGAGAGAGAGGCCACACTAGTTAAAATTCACACGTTAATCACGTAATCACTTGCAAGGGAGGAAGAGGAAGATATCGTTTCTATCTAACTGGGCTCTTATGTTGGGATTTGCAATCCCTTCTTTATAACAACTACATGATTGTGTGTTGTTCTCTCGTCGCTTCCAAGTGAGAAACTGATTAAATCTCAATTTAACTTTCCCACGGCGGAAAACTGACGTCACGAAATCTTGTGATCAACACGCAGCTGTGACTTGAACTCTGACCTCCCGGTCTCGTCATTGTCACCGCAATCGTGGGAACCTTGTCCACCAAGTTGCACGAGGTGACACCACCACAAACCGCGCAAGCCAAACTTGACTTCCACAGATGCGTCCATCTCTCACAAGGCCATTATCTAACATATATATATATATTATACAGGGTTATACAAAAAGAATGAACTGATTTCATGGCGCATTGTCTCAGTTTTCAAATATCATCATACAAGTCAGCAATTAATTAAAAGATGAGCTTTCTAAGTTTTTGACTGGCAACGATTAGTTGTTTGCTAACTCTCAGAATGCATAAATAAATCCACAGTAAAATGCATTCTTAAGTTTGTGAAAAGAAATACTGTTGTCACGTGCAGTGTGTTTTTCGAAGCCCATTAATCCGCTCTCTTCTAAGAACATGTTTAAACAGTTTCATGAGAGTGGGTATATGTGTAAATGGAAATGTTCAGGACGTCCACGAGTTTTAGAAGAACAAGTCGCGAGAATCTGCATTGCGTTTGAGAGGAGCTTACAGAAATCCATAAATTAAGCCAGACATGGGCTTGCAATCCCTCAATTTATTACCTGGTGTGTACTAAAACGTTTAAATTTCAAACTTAACAGACTATGCCTTATTTGAGCACTTAATAACAAAAGTGAACAAATAGAATTTTGCAATTTGATCTTTTTTTTGCTTGACCTGCAAGGTCTCCAAACTTCACCATGTGTGATTTCTTTTCTTCTGGAAATACGTAAAAGATCACGTTTGTTTCACTGCTACCTTCCACTAACCTTATGACCATAAACATTGAATAACAAGGAATTCTATTTGGGAAGAGTTAATGAATTGTCATTCAAATAATAACTACATTTTAAAAATGTATTTATTTAATAACGGACTGATTTTGACTTTTTACGTAATGAAATGTGTTATGATATATCTGCTGGATTCCCCTCGCTCTAATTGGTGGTATGCACTCAACAGGTCCAGTTTACTAAACACTATTGAGTGGTTTAAATCTGCAATCAAGTCATCCACGGTCGGTATGAGACGTTTAACCCTTTGAATGGCTTTGTTTGCTTTTCTCATGTCCCTGCAGATCTGTAACATCCTCGATTATGTCCATTTCCTTGAGGCATTTTAATTCCAACTCAACGTCCTTCCTCACATGAAAAGATATCCTACAGTGTCGCTGGGTCACTGATGGAACAGAAGGGTCGATGTGGAGGTTAATGGTAGGTCCAGAAATCTTTCCCATCTTTCTGTCGAATAGTGAAGGGAATTCGTCATGGATAGACATTGTCACACGAAACATGAAATTAAAAGTTATCATACCCAGTGCCTCGGCAGAGTGGACACTAAGTAAATTTTGTAGTTCGTATCCAAACAAGGGGTATTTATTATCGACGACAAATTTTGCTCTGCAGCATTTTTCTCTAAATTTAACCGTGGCGATAATAAATCCACAAATGGGTATGGCTTGTTTGGATCGATATGCAAATAACTGTGTGACTGTGTTATGTATTGTTGATCTGTGCTGCAGATTCATGCATGCACCCAGAAAGTATATTGACATTAGCACCAGTGTCTAAAACAAAAGTCACTGGTGAGTCATTAATAAAAATGGTAGCCATAGGTGTCCTTGCTGATGTAGAAATTTTCACTGTGAACACAGAGTCATCACTTGACGTAGAAGGGGATACAGTCTCATTAATTTTTCTTACCGGCTTGGAATTGCAAACTTTGGCGAGGTAGTTCCTTTTAAGGTAGTTCATACATTCCTGCCTCTTTGGTGGGACACGTCACATGTGTCGCCATATATCCACAGTTATAGCAAGTCTGTCCGTCATCTTTATTTTGTATACCACGTGGCCAGAATCTCAGGGTAATATGGCGGCTGCTATTTCGTGTACATCCAAGATGAAGGTTATTGTTGGAGTTGTTGGTACTTTTACTGATTTCGTTTCTTGTGGTTTTCATTGTTGTAGGATAAAATTGCATGGTCTTCCCTTTGTTCTATGTTTGCAGCTCGTGTGTGAACAAGTTCAGTGGCCCTGGCTTCGTCTCGTATTTGTTTGAGGCTAGAATTGTCTCTTAGCACCTTTCTTCTAACCTTAGAGGACGAACAGTCTTGCAGTATCTGGGCCAATATTTCCCGGTCTGTATCTGATACACATCACATGTGGATGCTAGAGTTCTTAGCCTGACATGGTAAGAATCCGAGTTTTCGTCTGTATTTTGTATTGTGCATCAAATTTAAAAAATTTCGTATCATATGTTTTTTAGGCATAAAGTGGTCGGTTAGTGATTTCTTTACTGTTTGATATTTGTTTGGTATTACCGTCCCATTATCCGCTGTAGTGGTTGTTCCGATACTCTCCATGAAATTGTGAAAGATGTCGAAAACTTTGTCTCTGGCATAATGTAGAAGAGTCGTTTTCTGTTTTCTGTCGGTGGCAATATCCAAAGCAATGAATAGCTTTCTCAATTTATCTATCAACTTTTGCAATAGCAATTGTATTTTGGTAAGAATGGACGCTGAAATTAGGAAAAACTGGCAAATAACTGCTAGCCATATCTCTCTCTTCTCTTGTGTTGACTTTTCTTCTTTTTCTTAAGAGAAATGTGAGCACGTGATTTAAATTCTTGTCGTCGTCACCAGATGTAATATGGTAGACTCGGCTCGCGAGACTAAGACAAAAGAAAAAAGAACAAAGACAAAAATAGACTTGTGGTTTCAATCCACACCGGAGTTAAACTGATTAGTTTTCAGTGGGCGCTCTTTATTTCCAGTATTTCCTAATGCGTATACTTGCTAATCTCTAAACTATATAAAGGGGAGGCAAATCTGGCTGAACACTAAAACAATCTTTCAAACTTTTTCAATGTCTCATTTCGTCTACGGACGGTTTCTTCAATTGACATCATTATTCAGTATCCTTATCATAATCTCCATATTTTTACCAGGTCTTAAAATGTTATTGGAAGATATTAAATCCAATCCCAAATCTGAAGAACGTTTATAGATTAATGATCGATTATTTTTGGCGTTCTGAATGAGATAATATAGTCAATAAATAAAAATAATCCACACTTGAACGTCCAAGAGATTTGTACAGACAGGATATCACTGTACAAATAAGGTGCTCCCAAACACTGTCAAACCAAGCAGAGTGCAGGGGAATTGTCAAATGCTTTATTTGATAAAACTGAAACTCATTAGAAACAGATACTTGTTTCAGGAACTTTCCAGCAGCTAGAAATCTTTTGGCTTTATCGCTATAATTATGGTGAATCGTATAAATGCCAATACGAAAGAACGCACAGTAATGTTCTCTATCAGTTCCACATGTAAGGCACGAATACTAAATCAGGTGAATATTAATAGGTATATTTTACATCTCCCTCCAGTAGTGTTCACCCAAAGGTGACCAGTAAAATCTACACCCGTATGTAAAACGGATCTTGTTAATTTCACTCTGTTTTGGGGAAGGTAATCCATTTTGGGGTAAGCTAAAAATACAGAATTAAACTTCTTGCACAATATACACTCAGATATAACAGTTTTAATGGCCTGTCTAGCCTATGAGATCCAGAATCCAGAAAGCTGCATTTTATTGAAGGTTGAGGCAATGCTTAGGTGATTGCATTTAGCATGACAGTCAAGGATTATAAGTCTAGTCAAGGAGAATGGGATGTGTCAATTCATAATCATACTTATCTCTTTTATCTAGCCTTCCAGTAGAACGGATTATCCCCTGATCATCATGCAACAAATTCAAATTTCTCACCAATTCCGAAATATGATCCGTGGTTGGGTTCGACAGATAATTCCTTTCTTTCTCAAAGGCCTGTGACTGCATAATTTCTATCAGATGAAGCCACTCACGCTTCTTACTGTTAACAAGAATATGTCTCAATTTATTAACAAATGTTATCACACACAAAGTCACTTTCAACAATTTATCAAGAGAAGACTATATCTCAAAGTTTTCAGTAAACAAACCAGCAATACAACTAATTGAATTACGTTCTTGTTTTCCGGGTTCAAACAATTTAAATCACTAACTGGTCACTTTATAGGTTGGCTGGATAACCACTTTGGTCTCCTTAACCAAAAGTCAAAATTGGTCTTGAATTTGCCAATCAGGATGCCTCGAGTAAACATGTCAGCTAGATTAGCGTCCGCAGGCACATATTTGAATAACATTCTGATGGAGAACCCAGCCTCAATATCTCTTTTTATTTCTCCAATGTCCTTGACTTCGTTCTTAACAAATATTCCTTTGATCTTGATTGTCTCTGAGAGTAACCATGATAAAACAATCTGAGTATCAATGGCGACAATTATTTCTTCAAGATGTACACGGGAAAAGGTACATAATAGTGTAACAAAACATTTAAAGCCCTCCAAAACAGACAATAGTGTATGTAACGTTTTTTTCTTTGAGAGAGTTACTTTAGCCTTGGCGAAAATTAAAGATGTTCCTTCTAACACAGAATAGGTGGCAAATCCGTATGTCTGTTTTGAGGCATCACAAAACATAATTAAACAAGAATCCTCACCTTCATTTAGCGCCCTTCTGGGAAACTGCAGAGTACCTAGACAATATAGATCCTTGGACAAGGTTATTAGTAGGTAATCCCAACCCAAATTCAACTTATAAAGTTCGCTAATAAGAATACGGCCTCTAATGGTTACAGGAAAGTACAACGATAGGGGATCAAAGTTTCTCAAAACTTCAGAAAGTATACATGTTTTAGTAGAAGCCTCGGGTCATTGGAACTATGAGAAATGCACAAGAGATCTAGATAAGGATTGTATTCATAACCCAGGAACTTTTCACACATAGATAAATGTTTCACAACAGTACCGGAGGCGGATGAGATAGTTCTGTATTGTCTTGGTCTCACCCTGTGACATGGAGGCAAAAGTAAGGCGATGAACGATGAGATTCGACCATTGAGTGACCAATGCCTCTATCATTCCTACTAGCTTGTCTGGGTCAGTGGTGAAGAATTTAGGGTAAGTGTTGACTATAGCATTCTGGACGGACTCATCAGCGGAACTGTGTAGGTGTATGTTGGCCTGAGATGTTGGCATACCCGTCATCTTGGTGAATACTTCCCAATCAATTCTGAATTTTCTGAATTGTTGGGGGGTCATTTCAAGATGGAGCTGGGGCAGTTTAGCGGCTGGTGCTTTAGCGTATGTTACATCAGCAGAGAGTTCCTTAGCTTCTTTAAGGATTGAGAGGGCTTCTCTCATTGTCGCGATCCCTAGCTCTTTCAACATGGCCCAATCCATCATTTGCAGGTTCTTCTTTGTCAGCTTTTCACTTGCAAATGTGGCAGCATACGTTCGAGCTGAGCTAGCAGAGATCCTTGCTTTGAGGAGGTACTGCTCTCAATCTTCAGGATCCATATATCCTGTTTGTAGCACCATATAGAATCGATGCTTAGGGCTCAACTGTACAACCAGTTGAGCAGCAAGATAAGTCGAAGTGCCAAGCACATCAAAATGCCGGTTTATAATAAGACTAGAATGTTCCATTATGCTTAGAAGGGCAAGTCCATTCTCTGTGTTCTGATTGGCTGAGATTAATAAGTGGCCATTCTAGTGTATAAATGTTCATTCATTCGAATAAGTAATCTTCTATGAGATGGATGCTGTTGAGGTCTTTATGCCGGTAAGTGTTAGTTTGATTCTATAGTCCACATAAAAATAATTGTTGAACATGATTACACTCGTCCTTAGGGTACCTCGAGGCATGATGCTTTAGCACATAGTTCAAAATAAATGGGAAAACAAAGATGAGGGAACAGTAACGATAGCAAAGTAGCTGATTTCCTGTTTTTAAGAAAAATCAAAATCTATTCATCCTCTTCTGAGGATAATTTCATCCCCAATGCCTTTCGAATATCCTCTTGTAACACTTGTTATAACGGAACAATAACAACAGTTTTAATAAGTCCCCCATGAGATTAATCCCGGGATAGACAGCCTCGTTTAATGAAATAGTGCCCTTGGTTTTTAGTCAGCAATTAAAAACTAGCTTTATTTTAGACGTAGATTGTTCCTTGAAGTAAGGTGAGGTATCCAAATATAATTTTTATATTCACATCACCCTTTCTCTCTCTTTCTTTCAGAACACTTCCAAGGAATCCTGATATTGGTTGCTTCGCGCCAATCGCTTAACAAGTCTATCCAATATTCTAAGTGCCACAGAGTAATTTTAAGGAACCAAAGGAGTTTTATGTAATAACATTAGTTTGAAAAAAAAATGGATTCTTCGAATTTTCCAATGTTTTCCTGATCGTAGTCAAAAAGGTCCCTTTGCTCAGCAAGTCCAAGAGCCTCAATAGAAAATAATTATTCAATACTATGCTCTAAAGAACTCTACCTTAATGAGTTTCCACAAGGATCAGCAGGCGAATGTTTGGGGGCCAATACAAAATTCACCAACGAAGAAGAACAGGAAGCCATCGTGGGAATCATCATTTTATAGTCCGCCGCTTTTGACGTCGAAGATTCAACCTGGACAACCTGGTGAAGATAGAAAAGTGGTGTTTCCAAAGAGAATATATTTTTTGTAGTTTCCTAAGCAGAGCCATGAAGACATTTGATCCGACACAAGGGCTTGATAAACTGGATCAGATCAGCGCCAAACAAACCCCGGAGGTTCACAACACGTGAATCACTTTCTATCTCAGCAGCAATAGAAGAGTCATGTTCCTTTCGTTATCAATGAAGCTTGCAAATTCTAGTTTCATGTCAGATAAATTATTAATTAACACAGGTAGATGTATCCTGTTACCAGGAACCAGTTCAACTTCCAATGCTACTTCCCTCAACTTTGTTTGTTGAGTGCCCAGATATGTACAGATAGCATATTAAACGCCAGTATCCATATTGGAGAGATTCCAAAATATCACTGGAAAAATACGACCTTTGGCTTCCAGAGTCCAACAAATAGTTAAACTTACACAATCGTTTCCCTCTTTTCAGTAATACACTGTGAATTCGCAAAATGTAGGGCTGATCCACCACATCTGTATTGATGCAAGTGTTAACAACACATTCGTTTGGTAAAGTATCTGGACACAAGGCACTGCAGTGGCCATGAGGACAGTATCTACAAGGTGAAGAAAATCCTTCTCCATTCCCTAGACAATCAACAGCAGAATGCTTCTTGCATAATTAGAGTGCCGGACATCGTCTACTTTTATCCTGATAAGTAACATACCTCGAACAATCATCCTTCCAGTGTTCATCCGCCAGCCAAAAGATACAATGTTTAACAGAGCCTTTCTTTGTCAAGTTTGAAAAGTTTTCAAAGCAGGTGAGTTTTTTCCATCTAGGTTTTGAGGGTATGTAATTACCAATTCTATAGGGGCCTGAGCATACATGTTCAACCCTTAGTTTCACCAGAGTTTTAATAATGTCGTTATAACTGTAGAATGTTGTTCAGTGTAGGGTAATTTGAGTTATATTGCTGTATGAGTTCTCTTTGCAATTCTACAGATAGTTTTGAGAATACAATGTGACTTATTAAAACGTACCAGCTGTATTTTCTTCAAGAAAATCCTATGAGAAATTGCTCTTTAATTCCCATAAGTTCGTTTTATTCGAGTTAGGAACAATTTAACTCCTTCAAATCTTGGATCACGAGAAGGCTTATATTCTAAAATCTATTTCAGGGTCTCATTTATTATTAAACCCCCATCCAAAAATTAACGCGACTTCATAATTCGATTCACAAATTGACAAATGTTGAATGAGTTGGAGCACATAGTCTGCCAAACAGCTCCTGGGGTATTGGAATTTGGCTGCCTTCAATCTGACACAAGCTACGTAATTTTCAAAATTCGCCAAGAAGTTTTTAAAAGAAAATTAATCTGTGGTAGCTCTCCCACTAAATCTAGTGGCATTCATCAAAGGGGCAGACGAGACATGATAGTTGGGATTTAAAGTCTCCACCAATTTTCTGTTCTCAGAGACATCTTGAAACTGCTCATCAATAAGTGAAAGGTCCTGATATACAGAAATCCTGAATTCAAGGTCGAGCTTCGTCTCTGCTCTTCTCTCCTCCCAACTTTTGGAGTTCTCTAGACAAGCTGTAGTGATTACTCTCGGTGTTCCATGAACACATATCGTTTTAGGTTATGTAAAGCTTTTAACCCCTCTATCTCCCTTTAACTTAAACCCAGTTTTTTGCTGAAATAACCTTTCAAGGATCTTTACCTCTTCAGACATAATGAGGATGAACAATTTCTTTTTTCAAAGCAAATCAAACAAATCAAATTTGTCAAGCCCAGAACATAAGTAAAGTCCAAATCAAAAAATATATCCAAATTAGTCGTCCCCCCCCCCCGAGTCAAATAAACACTTTTGTCAAGTCCAACACAATGTTAAGTTTGTAGAAAAAGTCCGAAGAAAAGTAAGGTGTAATCCACAACGATCTCGATTATCCTTCTTTTTTTTTACTATATATATTTTTTCTGTTGCAAAATATAGCGAATTTAGCAATATGTTGTGAGATTCTTAATGGCGACACAGGAAGGTTAGTGTTGCAACAAAAATACTATGTTATAGCTTGTTTGACTAGTAGAACTGCCCTAATCCTGCCCCCCCCCCTACCTCTGGCGCCTTTTAATAATGAAGAGGGCGGATCCAGGATACCACGTGACTATAAACGACACATGGTATTTCTTTTCTTCTTTTTTCCTTCCAAAGCATGTCGCCTAAAAATATTTAATTTTCAGTTTATAAACATTATTAAATAGAAAAACAAAATATTCAGATTATAAAAAGTTTTCGGACTTTAACAATCACGCTAAATAAAAAAAAAAATACGATTCTAATATTATGCTATACTTGTTATTGTTTAAAAAAGTATCATTCAAAGTTTTAGTGAAAATAAACAAGTACTTTTTATTTTGGACTAGCAAACCCCCCCACCCTCACCCCCACCTTAGCTCCGGAATGAATGCAGACTTCTGCTGTTCTGTTATTCGCCTTTTAACCTCCATTTTACAACTTTTATTCTTAGTTTTTAATTTTCAATATCATAGTCTTATTTCTTCTACTTCTTCTTACATCTAAAGTTGTCTTGTCGGATTTCCAAAATTAGACCGAAATAGCATTTAAGCTGACAAATCAAACTTTGCTTCTGACTAGCCAATTCTCATTTGCTATTGTTGTACCATGTTATTGGCAAGATAATGATGCACTTAGTTAAAATTTATTTTTTAAATTACTTAGTCCAGCCGAGAGGACTGCTAATATGAAACATTTTTAAATAATCACATGATTCTTTTTTAATCAGCAAGGAGGATAACCCAGTTTAAACTGAAGAATATAATAAGAGTTGTCTACCTTAGGTTTAAAAATGTGTAAACAAATAAAAATTAAAATCTAAAATGACATCACTGCATTCAGGGCAATGCCAGGTAGGGACAGCTAGCTATAAATAAAATAATAAAACAAAACGTCATCTATGCTGTTTTGTGGATGTCCGACGCACACACTAACACAACAATAGCTTCTTAATACAAAATCAATACTATCATTGGATTGCTCATCAAACTTTACTTGAGAAAAGTTATTTTTCATCTTGCTATTATATATATATATATATATATATATATATATATATATATATATATATATATATATATATATATATATACATTTTCCAATTTGTTTAACTTTCAAAACGAAGATAACTCTTGATACAAATACATCCTGAATCAATTATATCTTATCTTGCTGATTCCTACTTTGCTTCGAAAGTTTCTGGAATTACTTGATGAGGAGGGCGAAAACATGCCCCCCTCCTTCAGTAGCCTACAAACTGTCCTTGATGGTCGAGATCTGAGTCAAGACCCTAAATTCGGCTTTACCTCATAATTCAGGGGATTATTGCAACTCTAAATTCGACTTCACTTCATGTAAACTCATTCCTGAAAAGTTAGAAAAATTTGATGATCTTTTAAAAAAAAATACTTGTTTGTTTTCACTAAAACTTTAAGATAATACTTGTTTATATAATAACAAATCTGCATCACATAAAATTAGAATTTTTTTTTTTTTTTTAAGTGGGAATTGTTATGTCAAGTTCTTTATTGAATCATCTAACCAAAGTTTTGGTCAATGAGACCATCCTCCGGGTATGATGAAAGTGTGAGCCAATTTATGAATAAGTAAAAAAAAAATTTTTTTAAAGACCTCAAAATATTTACGCTTTCATGTTCACAGGTTCTTACATTTTAAGAAGTCAGTATGTTCGAAGCGGCAGTGAAAGTTGTTCTTATGTATCGACTCTCGATTGAACAAAACCTCAAATCAGCAGTTTCTTTCACCCAATTACAGTGCAAGAAATATTAATTTCCAAAATCTCGCACATAGTATGCAAACCCAAACACACAGCTTTCTTTCTCTATTTTCTGGTCTTTCTTCCACAGTCAACACATGTGAAAACGGCCCTCAGAAAATAGCCTCGGCACAGGGCGTCGAGGGCATAGCAGTAGATGCAGAAACTTTTACGAATGCTAGCAAAGCATACACATGTGACTCATCAAACTAACATGTACAGTTCATACATACACTCTCTCACTAACAAAACAGACACATCAATACACAGACGCATATTTTCATGCCTATTCCATTTACACATACGTAAAAGCATACGGCACCAGCTAAAATGAACACATGTACTCAATTTCTCCTTAGAGACAAAACAACTTTTCTTTCATCAGAAAGTTCTTGAGATTCTCTGAACTTTCATATTCTACAAACTCTTTATCTTTCATTGTCTTAAGTTTGCAATAAAAATTAATTATTTTGTATGGATAGACTTTCTCATTCTTTCTTTTGATATTACCTTTAATTCGACAAGTACAAGAAATTGATCTTAAAAGTAATAAAAAAATACATTTGTGTAATATTGTTGCATTGACACGTTCCCGACCCCTTCGTGGAATTGGGGAATCGTAGAAGTAGAAGAACTCTCATTGTTGACTCGAAACGGGCTTGATGTGCCGTAGCTAGGTTCTGCGTTCTCCAATCGCTGTTGTCGCTATACTGCTACTCGCACCAACCTTCTCTCTTCTCTCCTTTCTTTTCTCGTCGTCTGCCTGCAGCCATTTTCCCGACTGCTATGGTTGTCTTTGTCATCACTGTCACCGCAGACGCCGCCGCCGTCGCCATTACTCTTTCTGCTTGTGTTGCTGCCGTATAAACTACTGGCACTACTGTGAATCTTCTTCTCTTGGGCTGCTATCTTCGCGAGCTGAAAATTAAGCCTTCACTTCAATAAACTCACAAAGTCTCTTGCTGTTTTAATTAGAGCCATCTTTATTTAACTACTTTAATTAGCCGACTTGAGGAGTTCGTTGGGATCGAGAGAGAGGTTACGCTAACTAAATTCACTAGTTATTTTGTAATTACTTGTAAAGAGAGGAATGTGAAAGATTCTACTAGATTTCACTAAGGCTCTTATATTTTGGGACTCGAAAATCCCTTCTTGTAACAGCTACATGATTATGACTTGTTCTCGTCACTTCCAAGTGAGAACTGCAAAATCTCAATTCAGTTCTCCCACAACGACAGGACTGGGAACTGGATAGGTTGAGTTAGCAGGAAAAGATATCTCGATCCTGGAAAGCAGGAGATGCTGAATCGACAGGAAACACATCTGGAACCTGGGCAGCTCAGGAACTCATCACACGGGGTTTGATGTGGACGTCCCTGAGGTGTAAGGATGTGCCTCAGGTTGCTCCGATCCATGTGGACGTAGCCAAGGGCTGGATCAGCAGGAATCAGGGCGTCGACAGGAACTGAAAAGGCAGGACATCGACGGGCACTGAAAAAGGAGCTGGAGAAGCTGATGCTGGAAGAAGCTAGAGTGGGAGCCATTGGAGAGAGCTATAGCAGGAGCCGCTGGGAGCTGGTGCAGGAGTAGGAGATGCTGGAGCAGGTGCTGCAGAAAACTGGTGAGAGGCAGGCTGGAGTCAGGTGGATGGAGCAGGCAGTAGCAAAGTGTGAAGGTTTATCACATTAATAGTTTGAGTTGTTAGCCCTGAAAAGGTCTGTTTGATTGCTGCGGCTTTTTGGCTCGACGACTGGTTTGCTCAGTAGGAGTTGGTGAACCTTCTGACCCCCCCCCCCCCCGACTGAATCGTCTTTTTGGTTGAAAACCCACCGTATGTATTTATGAGAACCAGCATTACAGCTGGTGAGGTTGTGAAGCAAACAAACAACTGAAATTAATTCCTGGACGAATTTATCATCGTCAAAAATAACTGTTTACATAAAATTCAGCCAGTTTTAAGATGCTGGTATTTTGGATTATTGTGGAAAAGCGATGTTTGAAGTTGAACTGCGTGGGTGATGGTAAACAGTGAAAAACGACGAAAGGAGCAGAGTGGATATTTACCACGGCTGCTGCTGATGACGCTCCAGTGGAAAAGTACCAGGGCAAAGTTGTTCTGGGTTTGTTTGTTATTTTTAGAAGTGTGGCTTTGAAAGAGGTTATAGGATTGACATCCTCTAATATTTTATCAACAAACAGCGTAAGCAGGAAAACAGAAACAACTCCATATTTCACTTTAACACAAAAGCTCAAAACTGGAGCTATAAAAACCGGCTCCCACGATCAGCCTCACAAAAAGGCGCAAAAAAAAAAAATAGCTGTCACGTGACTGTCGCCAACTACATCGGCCAGATCACTGGTCAAACAATATAAAAGCAGATCGTCGCGACAAAATCTCTCTCTTTCTCATCATTTCCAGCAAACAGCCAACAGCCAACAGCCAACAGCGACGTTTCGTTCCAACTACTCCCCCCCCCTGCCTTCACGGCGGGTATGCCGCTTGACTCTTTAAACTCACGCACGCATGCACGCACACATGCGTACAACCACTGTCACACACACACGTACACACCTTATCTATCGCACGCAACCACACACTCACGCACGCATACATACACTGTTGACAAAGGCGAACCCACAAATGCCTACACAAAATCTCAAATCACATGCACGCAAACACATTTGTACAACTACGCACACACATACGCACTCATAAATTACAGGCACAGACATTTTGTTATTTCCCCAATGGGACAATTTCAAATGAACAATCAATTCGTGTATTTTGTACATATATAACTATTGTTTGTTTAAATATTCTTTCTTCCTCCATTCATCCTTTATTCATGCATGTTTTTCCTTGTTTTTGTCTGTTTTTTACTGTTTTAATCATCTCTTTAACAATTCAAATATAAATGTGGCACTTAGCATTTTCTCTAAGACACAATATCTTACTAAGCTAAGGTTCGCGCTGCTACATAAATGGGACCACGTCCCTACAAGGTGTGTAAGATAATGAAGAGTGGAAAAAAATGAATCACGGACGAGTCCATTGTGGGTGGGACGTCGAGAAAAAAAAATCGACTTGATAACTGTTAAAAAGGAGAAGGTTCCGCAGTGCAAGCGAGACTTTAAAGGCAGCGGTTTCAGAAACGCGAAGAGCCGGAGCACTTGATGATCGAAGTATCAAAGTACCGGAAGAATGGGAGGTTACCGATGTTTATGGCACTGATGAAGCTTTATTGGCTATGGTACCCAAGCTTGTCTTGATGTTAGGCTTTTGTGTCCACTAACTAAAAATGCGACTGATAAGCAAGTTGGTACTGTGAAGGAGTCCCCATACTTATATTTCATCAAACAGACAATTGGAAGTGCTTGTGGAACAATTGCTTCAGTTCACGCTCGGATAGGCAATGCAGAGCAAATTGCTTTCCACTCGGATGTATATATGAACGAGTTTCTAGCGGAAACCAAGTCTGTGACCTCAGCAAGAAAAAGACTTTCATGAGACAAAAGTATGGCAAAAAGTTTTTTTTATATGTGTGTGCGTAGCCGGCGTAAACCATCCGGTGATGGGAAATAAAGAAAACCAAAGTTTTTCCATATACGTTCTGTTCTTTGTCATTCTTGTTGGATCTTACCAGGTACCCTGAAAGAACGGATAATACAACAGGTGATTACAACCACGAAGAAGACAACAATATGGTGACATGATCCATGTGTGGGAGCAATTATGTCACTTACGTAATTATAGAAAAGAATCTACAAAAGCAATTGCCAGCTGTGTTCTAAAATTCATAATGAACGGTTAATTAGTTTAGGAGTGAATCCTATACATAGAAATATATAAACATACACACATACCTAACTTTATATCAATAAAGACTAGTAACTAGTTTAAAAAGCCAAAAGTCATGTATTATTATGATTCTTTTTTTTTTTGTTGCTCAATGAGCAAAAGGAAAACGCGCCCCTATCGTATCAAAGAACCACAATGCGGAGCATCAAGCGATGCCCCCCCCCACACCCCATCCAACATAATACTGCATTACTCAAATCGTTATCGATATCGATATGATCTAACCACGGCCGGCGGCGGCGGCAACACGTGCAAATTTACACAGATGGACCGGTGGGGGTGGGGGTGTCCGGGTCTGAATGAATAATACTTTTTTTTTGTTTATAGTTTTATTGTATAAACAAAAGTGATATTGTGTAATTGTGTTAGAGGCACCTTTTACGACGGTCTAAAGAGACGAAACAGTTTTGTCCTAAGAGAAAATACGCTTCACCTTGGATCACTTAAGTAAAGAGTCTTAGACGATCATCACACGCAACGGAGGAAAGAGATTCTCTTATTCTTTTCATTCCAGTGATTTTGAAACAAGATTTCCTTTCGATCTCGCTTAACTCGAAGCAACTCAAATGTAAACAACATTCATTGTTTATATCCATCGTGATGGCTGAGATGATGGAAAAACTCACACGTAAGTAAAAATTTGAAAAATGAATTTAATTTTATGATTATTATCGGTGCTTTTTATATTGGGACCCACGCTAACTTTGACCCCGTCGTTAGGGTTAGGCTAGAGTTAAGGTTTAGGGTCATGGTCAAAGTTAACGCGGGTCCCAATGTAAAAAAAGTATCTTATTATCAAACTAAAAACTTACAAACTACGTTAATCGGTGAGTGTGCAGTATAGTTAACAAGAAGCAAAAAGGGTGAAGAAATTTTTTTTTTAAAAATAACTTTTACCAAACGCAAGAAAATGTAATTTTGTCTCGAACTGTGTAGCTTTTCAGGTTTGACACCTTTTGGTAAAAGTGCATAACATCCGAGAATCGCGACTTCTGCCTAAGAATTAATTCATAAGAAAGCAGTGCAATAAATTGACTTTCGTCGATTTCCACGGTTCGGCTAATGTTAAATGTTATGGTTAAAAAAAAAAGAAGCTCACCCGTACACTTTTTTTTTTTTTTTTTTGCATTTTGAGCAAGCCCAACAATAACAGCCACGGCATGTTTTAACAGTTGTTAGTGATCCTCTAGATCAGGGGCGGGTAACCTTTTCAGAGTGAGGGCCAGATGAGACTTTTGGAAGGAGATCGCGGGCCGGAGTGAAAAAGGAAATCTTAGAATTACCATATTTTGTTTACATGAATAAATTGTACAAAAATTGCATTAAACACTCTACAAATCTGATTTTTTTTTCCCTCAAGAGACTTCTGTATGTGATGTTATAAAAGGCGCCGATGAAGAGCCATTTTGGAATCATGAAAATAATGACGGGGGGAAGTAGCAAGTTGATCCAGCGTTCGTTTTGACACACCTCACATAATTTCTCTGTTTTATGCCCTTTCCTCGTCTCGCGTTTCCTCTTTGCCTCTCTCTTTATCTTTTTCTATGTTCATCTCAACCCAAGGATTTGAAATTAATAGTTAAAGAAAAATGAAATATACATGCATCATCGCTCGCTGATATTTATACATTTTCATCCTACTGTAAATCTTAATTGAAACCTACTTTTACGTCTATGTCACAAGCTGATATGAGTTTTACTGGGGCCGGATTGCAATAATAAAGCATAGCAAGGTGGGGGGGCCGGACGCTAAACCTTCGCGGGCCGGATGTGGCCCGCGGGTCGGAGGTTGCCCGCCCCCGCTCTAGATCAACCGCTATACCTGAAAAAGAAAATTGCGCAAACACTTCATTGTGTACGTACCTTTATTATCACATCAAAAAAAGCGTCGTTTTGTTTTGCCGATTTTTAAATATTTAACGGCATTTGGAGGACGTCGATTTCATTTGTGCTGCTCTGTTTGGATCATACAAGTTGAACTCTTCCTTTATTATCACATCAAAAAAAAAAAAAGCGTCGTTTTGTTTTGCAGATTTTTAAATATTTTAACGACGGTTTGAGCTTGCATCTGGATGTATACAGACGTGTAGGATAGAAATACACTTCTGACGATCAGATTTAGTGTGAGTCGACAGTTGAGTCTTGTTATTGGTTTCTTTTGAGTATTTATTATTGTTATATATATACGAGTATATTATAAGGTCTACTAAAAAATAATCAAACAAACAAAAAAAGTCACTCTAGTTTAACATATATGTGGGGATGTAAATACTTCAGGGATCTGCCCCCCTCTCCTGTCTTGCATAGTTCCTGGTTACTCTTGACCCCGAGACTCTTAAAATGACAGGATAGTGTCTTACCTCTTGGAGAGAAGGCCATCTTTAGCCTTTGTTTGAGCATGATGGTGTCACGATAAAACACTGGTCTCTGGTTAGTCATGTAATAAGTTTAGGGATAGATCTTTTTTTTTGTCAACCAGCCTAGTAACCCTTTCCTTTCCTATTGGGCTCTTGAAGGGCTTATTTTTTAAACTAACCTGTTTGGAGTCCCGGGAATTAAATGCTGATGGTATGGTCTCTTTAAGGCTTGGTTTGTCTTGCTGTGATTCTACCCTTCTCTTCCTTTTTATTATTATGCCTTCTACAAATCCACACAACAAACACCTTACTATTTCCTATAGTAACATCAGAGGTTTCAGGTCAAATTTTCCTGATGTTCAGTCCGTTCTCTTGGGCAAATATCCTTACATCCTTGCTCTTTGTGAGACTAATCTGGATGCTTCTATTTTTTTTTTTTTAACATATTTCACCCCAAACAAGGCAGGCCGCCACTGTAGACGTAAGGGGCTACTGAGAATTAGGGTGTAGGTTTTGGGTGTCATCCTAAGTTGGGAGCTGTGCAGCGAGATGTCTGTTTACATTAGTTTTAAACTTCTGCATGTCGGTACAGTCGGGGAAACAGGGAGCAGGGAGGGAGTTCCAGAGACCGGCAACCCAAGGAAAGAAGCTATTGATAGCAACGATCTACATGTGGATGGTTATTTGCCTCTTGTCCGCTTAGACTCTTCCACGCATTTGCATGATCTTGTTCTTTTTCTTCGCAAGGATCTTCCCATTGCACGTGTTCCCAGTCTTGAATCTCATGGGTGTCCTTTTATCTGTCTGAGGTTGTCTTTGCTGCACTTCCTATTTGTTCTTTTTGTACCGACAATGACAATGACTGCTCTGCTGTTGATGTTATAACCAGCAGTATTGATGATGCATTGCAAATTCAGCTGTCAAGCTCCATCTTTGTTTTTGGTGACTTCAATGCTCATCATACTGACTGGCTCGTTCATTCTAACCGCACAAATCTAGCTGGTGAAATCCGTCTTAACTTTTCTCTGTCTCATGACTTGTCCCAAACTGTTACCATCCCCACACGTTTTCCTGATAATGATATTTATCAACCATCCTTACTTTATCTTTTTCTCACTTCTGTTCCTTTTCTTCTCTATTCGGTTCTTCTGATCATGCTGTTGTTGATGTTGAGGTTAAGTTTTGGGTGAAGTCTTCTATTGATTGTCCCATTCATAGAAAGAAATTCGACTACAGGAGGACTGATTGGGATGGGCTTCGCAGCTTCCTATGTGACGGTTCATGGCGTTCTATCTTTGGTATGTCTCCAAATGCTGCTGCTAGGGAGGTTATTGACTGGCTTCTTGTTGGAATTGACATCTTTATTCCCTATCTATAAGCAAGGTTTTTGAAAAGTTAGTGAATGGCAAATTTGTTCATTTTCTGGAAAGTCTGGGTCTCTTTAGTGATGTTCAGTATGGCTTTCATGGTTTTTGTTCAACTGCTGATCTTTTAACTGTTGTAACTGAGCGAATCTGTCGGTTTATGGATAATTCAGAAGGAAGAGTAATTGCGCTTGACATTTTGAAGGCGTTTGACAGAGTGTGGCATTCTGGTCTCCTTCAGGGTTATGGTATTGGTGGTGAGGTTCTTGACATTATTAGGTCTTTTCTTTCTGATCGAAGCTTGCAAGTAACTTTTGACGGTGTCTCTTCATTCTCTTTTCCTATCAATGCTGGTGTTCCACAGGGCTCTATTCAAAGCCCAACACTGTTTCTTCTCTATATAAATGATCTTCATTGTTCAGAAAATTAACATCTATACTGATGATACCACCTCTATTCTGGTGTTGCTTCTCGGCCATCTTTCTCGAATTAGTTGAAATATGCAGCTGATCTAGAAGTTGACCTCGGTTCGGTTGTGGATTGGGGTACAAAATGGCTTGTTTCATTTAATCCTGTTAAGACTCAACTAGTGTCTTTCAATTGTAGGCGTGTCCCTTTTCTTCCTGAGATTCTCATGAGTGGCTCTGCTCTTGAGGAGAAATCGACTCTGAAACTTCTTGGTCTTTCATTCTCATCAAATGTTTCTTGAAGTTCATACATTAGATCCATTGCTATTTCTGCTTCTTGTAAAGTCGGTTCTCTCTATTGCTCTAAACACTTTCTCACACCTGAGGCTATTCTCTATCTCTACAAATCTACAATCAGACCATGTATGGAATACTGTTGTCATATTTGGGCTGGGGAATCTCTGTCCCATTTGAGAGTTCTTGATAAGATGCAGAAACATATTTGTAATTTGATTGGCTCTACCCTTTCTTCTTCTCTGCGCCCTCTCTCTCTCTCACAGATGTGATGTTGCTAGTCTCAGTCTTTTCTATAAATACTATTATGGCATGTGTTCTTCAGAATTATGTGATCTATTCCTTGCTTCTTTTGTTCCAGCTCGTTTGACTCATTTGTCTAGTGGTCTCCATCAATTCGCTGTTTTGATACCTCATTGCAATATAGCTCCTATTCCAGTAGCTTCTTTCCAAGAACTGTAGGCTTGTCAAGCTCTCTTCCTGCTGACTGTTTTCCTCCTACCTATAGCCTTGGTCTTTTCAAGACCAAGACCAATAGGCATCTCCTGTCTTTGTGATTATCATTTTTCATTCTTGTTAGCTCCTTACATCAAGTGGCTTCATACCTTGTCTAAAGCGATTTCCATAAAAAAAAAAATACAGTACACAAAAATTAACGCAAATTCATCCAGTATTTTTGTTTTAAAAAAATAAATTCAAGTTTTATCGGTAAACGCTTTCGAGCCGGGATTATTACGATGGATTTAAACTCTCTATTTGAGAAGAGCTAATTAAAGGGGAGTAAACCAGGGACGATTTCAAAATTTCTCAATAAAATGGCAGCCGACAGCTTCCACCGATAAAATTATATTTTATTTTGTAAAAACAAAATACTGGATGAATTTGTGTAATTTTTGGTGTATTGTCTTTTTTTTTTAACCTAACAGGTAAGTACATAATAAAGCTTTTTGTGCTATTTTCTTTTTAAGAGCAATTACATATAGGGGTTAATCTGGAGAATCACGCATTTGCTTATTGGCAATTAAGCTATGTCGTGCCAACCATTTTAATGTCTTCAAATTGTCATTCGTTTTGATAATTAAGACTTTCAATGATATGTTAATATTCCTCCCTGCTCCCTGTTTCCCCAACTCTACCGACATGCAGAAATTTAAAACTAATGTGAACAAACATCTATCTGCACAACTCCTAATTTAAGATGATCCCCTAAACTTTCACCCTAATTCTTACTAGCCTCTTACGTCTACAGTGGCAACTTGCCTAGTTTGGGGTGAACTTAATTAAAAAAAACAAAAACATATCTGTTGATTAGCATGAAAATATTGTTGATTAGCGCAAGTAATATACCGGAGACAGATTTTGAAATAACAAATTTTGAAATAACAAATTTTGAAATAACAGATTTTGAAATAACAAAACTCACAAATAGTTTTGAAAAGTTTAAAACTAACAAGTCAATAGAATATTACATTTTCTATCGTTTGGTAACAGTAATTTGTTGTCTATTTGATTTTTTTTTCACCTCTTTTTTTTTCTTTTTTTAACTATACTGCACAATCGCCCGTTAATATCTTTTATAAACATGTGCGTGAGCGAATCAATTACAAAACAAAGATATTTTTCAAGCTTCTAATTTTTTGTTTCTTATATTATAAATAAATGCATAGAAGACATTGCCAAGGCTGCTGCAATGAAGGTGGGCTCCCACTACCAAGCTAGAAAACTTCTCACACCTGCCAGTAGCCTATATCTCTACAAAGCCACCATTCGCTCATACATAGAGTATTGTTTTCACATCTTGGCTTGTGCACCAAACTTTAGCCTCTTCCTCTTGGACAGGGTCCAAAAAAGAGTCTCTAATCTAATCGGCCCATCGCTGCAATGTTGCATCCTTGTGCTTGTTTTACAAGTACTTTAATGAAATATGCTCCAACGAATGTGCTGCGCTGGTGCCCCCTTTATGTGCATACCCCCGATCAACCCGTCAGTCAGCAAGATCCCACCCCTTCACTGTTAGGGTTTCCAGATGTTGGAGAGCTTTCTACTCTAATAGCTTCTTTCCTCATACTGCTAGCCTTTGGAATTCCCTTCCTGTTTCCTGTTTCTCTGACCGTACTAACATACATACATTTAAATGTAATTTGAACAAGCATCTTGCTGCAAAACTCCTCATATAGGATTGCCCTAATTCACAGTAGCCCCTTACGTCTCAGTGGCATTGTGCCTTGTTTGGGGTGAACTTCAGTAAAAAAAAAACAACAAAAAAAACTCAAAAAGAAGTAAGTATTTATCTACCTCCCACAGGTAAAATGTGACACAAGGTCGGAAAGTGGGATTTGATAAGTCAGCACTCTAGAGGAAGAACACTTATGACCCTCAAAAAATGCCTGGGCAGTCCCGTCGGCATTCCCCGGCAGGGGCGCCTCAGGCGATTAGCAATAAACTAACCCCTTCTCAAAGGGTGAGAAGGCAAATCCTGAGAGGGTGGCCCTCCAAGAACTGCACAGAACAAATCCACAGACCGGCGGAGTCAAGGCTCGAGGGCCAAGACGGTGTAGTATCCATCAGAACAGATATACAGATACTACACTTTCATCTTAGCCAAAAGGCCAAGAAGTAAACTTCAAATCTTGCTTCTCTGGAGTGGAGCACCTTTTAGGATCTCCACCAGTCACAATCAATGATTTATCTCACATGACTCAAATTAACCAATTAATGGTAACTATTGTAAATTGAAGAAAAATCGTCTGCTTTAAATATTTTAAAAATGAAAAACAGTGGGGTTTTTTACGTCTGTTCTGAATAGTTGCCGATTTTACAATATTTTTTTGTTTCGTTTTATTTTTTATTTATTTTTTACTTATCAAAATAGACGTTAAAGTGTAGTATCTGTTCTGAAACTATACTTTATCTTTTTGTCCTCAGTCAGTGAAGGAGAAATCCTTCTAGACTGCAGAAATTTTTATTTTTGTCCCAATCCAGAGTGCCCCTTTTTGGGGAGATGGATTAAAAACCGACCTTGTGTCTAACTCTGCCCTTGATTTAACATTTGCCAATTTTACAATATTTTTTTCTTTCCGGTTTATTTTTTTATTTTTTTTACTTTAAAAAATAGAATTAACATTAAAGTGTAGTATCTGTTCTTATACTATACTTTATAGCAGTTACATATTTGAAATCTATTGAGTTGTATTTTCATGTAATCTATCGTATGGCTTGGTGTATGAGCTGTTATGCCCACACAGGTATAACCTACGCCGCATGCTCCATTTTTCCTAATTTCCATTTAAACCAGTTCACGTGCAAAGGTAATTCAGTTTCAACCGAGACGTAGAATACCTGGCTCGTTTCTCGTCGTCACTTAGATTGGAGACAAACCGCAAAGCCAAGTTTTTGGAATCGGAAATAAGGCTCATTTTTTTCTGATACCGATTCCGATACCCCAAAAATTCCGATTTTTCCAATTCCCAATTCCGATTCTGATTAATCGTCCTAACACTAATCCTAACAAACCCATTGCATTCAAGTGACAATTTTAGCCTTTCTTTTGGTCGAACGAAAAAGAAAAAAAAAGTGTATAATGTAAACAATCCATGTTGTTTTGTTCTGATAATGTCAATCTATTATCTCACTCTTGAGATTTGAGATAAGTTAACTTTTCGTTTTATCTGTGATGGTCAATCAATAAATTTACTCACATCGTTTGATGTTGGCTTTGAGTTCACTTTTTATCACATCAAAATCAACTTATGACACTGAATTTTAAATAGTGTTTCCATATGTGTAAATGTATATATATATATTTAACTATGGAACAAAGCGAAAATCATAAAGTAATGCTGATCACCAATCAAAATCCGGACATTTAGCCACGTCACCCTCTATATATACAAGATGACTCAAGGGTAGGTACGCAGTTGTTTAGATTTTAATTATTTAATTTGTTTATGTAGGTTTATCTAGGTTCAATTAATGATAACAATTTATTTGAGTTAAAAAGTAAATTCATATGAACCAGCTGTTACATTGACTGGTTTTATAATAAAGTCTATAATAAATTCTTAATAGTTCTTTATACTTGTGTCGTAATCTCTTGGTCGTCGTAGAAGAAGAAGCTCTCGTCCGTTGATCCGAAATGGGGTGATGTGTCGTTTCTTGATTCGGCGAATTCCAACAGCCCGGAACTATTCGTACTGCCTTGTGCGTTCCTTCTCGCCGTTATTTGTCGCCGCCTGCACCTATTTGTACTAACCTTAATCGTTCGCAGCTTCGTTGTCGCGACTATTCGTACTACCTTGTTGTCTGTAGCTTGATACTGCGTCGCCTGCTATCCTCTGTCGCTGCCACTGCTAGTCATAATCTTCGTTTCTTCTCACGATCCTGGCGGTTTCTTCGTGGGCTGAAATCAATCTTTTTTTTCAATAAAGTACAACAAAGCTTTTACTGTTTGTTTTTTTATTCGAGCCATTTTTTTTATTTACTAGCTAATAGACGACAAATGAGCGATTGTTGTCTAAGAGAGAGAGAGAGAGAGAGAGAGAGAGAGAGAGGGGTTACGCTAGTAATTTCTTAACTATTTAGTCGCTTTCACAGGGAGGGAAATTGGAGATTCATTCTGTGGCCCTTTATATTGGGATTCAAATCCCTTAAGCTTGTAACAGCTACATTTTATTGTTCGATGTTCTTTCGTTGGCTTCCAGGCAAGAACTCATAAAATCTCAATTTAGTTTTCTCACAGCGAAAAACTCTGACGTCACGAAACCTCATGGTCACGCAGGTGTGATCTAACCTCTGAACTTAAGGTCACGTCACTATCTCCGCAACCCGTGGGAAACACATCGCCCAGCTTTGCACGGGATGACTCCACCACAAACCGTGCAAGTCAAACCCAATCTCCAATAGATATGTCCATCCTCATAGCCATTATCCAACACAGCATCGTACAACTTTTTTAACTGGCTTCATTCTGTTGTTAGAATTGGTTGTCTCAATTCTTTGAGCTACTTACAAGAGAGACCGTGTGAATTTTGTTAACATCCAAAATTGAAAGTGGTGCCATGGAACCTAAGTTGTCAGTCCACGTGATTATCCATTTCACCACCATCAACTTCTGTCAACTTCTCGACTTAATTAGAGTTCTAACAACGAAAGACGATTTCTAGAGAAGCAATACTGGAAGACTGTGAAAGCAGCATTTGATACTCATCCGACAAACATGCCTGGATATTTATTGCATGCGAGAGACGTTTGAAGAGATAAATGCACCCAAATATGGACAGCCTAGGACATCTATGACTCAGGAAAATGAGATGAAATTTGGGAAATGACCATCTAATGCGCAATTCTCTGTGTGTCTATCCATAACGAGAACATTCTTGCAATGCTTAACATATCAACTGAGATTGGAGCTGTACCGACATCTACAACTTGTACATTGAGACGGCTTAGTGGCAGGCAGTTGCAATTTTGTGAGATGATGCATGACCCAATGTGTAACAAACAAAGCAATATTAAAAAAAGATGTAAAACATCTCAGCCGTGTAAGGCAGAATAGCTGTACTACACTACATCTACCTTTTGGTAATCTTCCCCCGTATAAATGCGCTGAGGACAAGAATAATTCACTGTTTCGTCATGATACTCTTTCAGTTTGCCATCAATACACAACAATTCCTAATATTTTTTTTACCTTTTTTTTTTGTGTTAATAGCATAAATTTCAAAACAAACATATTTTCATAGATTACAATGTAGGAATGACTGTTTAAGTTATCATTGGCAGGAATAAATGAGAACCCCTGTGTACTCCTGCTCCCTGTCCTTATGAACCCCACACGAAGCTCTGCACCATGGGTATCGTTGGCAACCGCACACACAGGTGTATGATATCCTGGTCGCAGTACCAATGTGTGAACCCCACTCGTCCACACAGTCTTGCCAGACCGTGAACACACTTCAGCCGATCGTCGTAGTGGCAATAAAAAAAATATGTAGATAGAAATTCTTATTGGCCGGGTTGGCGATGATGATGGCGTCGTCGATCTCGTCGTCTCGTCCAACTCCCACGTTGAAACTGTTCACATCAGCGAGCGATCACTGGGCAAACAGCAATCGGTTGGCTCTGTGAGGACAAAAGATTATTCAAAGCAGAACAAACGGAAAAGAACAATGTTCAACAACTCGGTCGGGGTCTTTTTGTATTGAAGAGTAATTATTAATAAAATAAAAGAATTGATTTTACATTAGATTAATGTCTACCGTATTCGTAAAAGTTGTTGCTCTAAGCTATCTCGTTGGTTCTGTGTGTGTGTGTAAATTCGTTTACAAGTGGTTGCTTAGTCACAAATTAACTGGCTAAGAATACGATGGTGGGGATCGTCCGGTTTTCTTCCCTTCGTCGCACGCCTTCATCGGCATGCGTAGACGAACGTCCGACTTCGACGACGTCTCTACTCGTTCTGTTCTCTCGTGGTTCTGTTCTTTCGTGCGTCAAAACGTACATTCTCTTATTGAAGATGTCCATTCACACACCCCTTTCCTCTGCCATCTTTCTCTCTGCACCTCTTCCTCTCTCAGGGGTTGGGAGGATGGGCGCCTTACTCCCTTGCCCCTAAAATAAAATGGGATTTCTTTCTGGCTCATAGTGTTATCACAAAAACAATCGCCTTCTCATTCTCGCCGTAATCAACGATGACAGGCCTAAATGATTATCTGCCCAGTGAGAGCAGACCTCCAGTATCACCACCCAAGGCGTATCACTCACTCAAACAACTATATGTCTTTGTTGACATTTATTAGAATTAACGCTAAGATCATGTATTTTTCTTAATCTTTAACTTAACATCTGGACGCTCTTTTCTTTTGTGTGGTGGATCGGTATTGACTTCCAAACACGACTCTGCTAGACAGACCGGCGCCTCTTTTCCGTTGCTTGAATAAGCTCGTTTCCACGTCGAATATATACTAGTTTTATATCTCCACTTCGTCTCTACGCAGGGCCTAGCATCATCACCAAGATGCATACTAGCGTGTAACCAGGGTACCCGATCCCCATGGGCCACGGATACTTTGTCACA
Source organism: Sepiola atlantica (assembly GCA_963556195.1). Lineage (NCBI taxonomy): Eukaryota > Metazoa > Mollusca > Cephalopoda > Sepiida > Sepiolidae > Sepiola > Sepiola atlantica. The sequence continues at coordinate 182,549,075 of OY744521.1, read as the reverse complement.
TCCTGAACTCTATGTAGCAATTTTTATTCTTGTTTTTTTTTTTTAATTCTATCATTTTTAATTTTCAAGTTATAGTGAGGGTTGGAGATTATGCCCGATCTTGCATGTACGGACTGCGGTGGGCAAGTTTCATGAGCTTCTTCCTATCTAAACCTGTCATTCACTCTCACTTGTTACTCGAGGTCGAGATAACAGCAGCTGTGTCTGTAGTGTCATGTTACATACGAGTGAATGTTGACCTTCCACTAGCGCAGTCTGAGGAGGCAGAGGAATGACATGGTTTGGTGTATTTGTTGTATGCACCTTGGTGATAGTTAGTTCTGGCTCTCTGCTATTGAGGCTGAAGGTGCCGAGATTGGAATCATTTCAGCATTGCAATCGCCTACAGTGGTATGGACATGTTGAACAAAGCTCTGGTTGGATAAACAGATGTACACACATCTCAATTGAGGGTAAGCGAGGTAAAAGCAGGTTGAGAAAGACTAGGAATGACTTAGTCAAAGATGACTTCAAGCAATGGCACGTCGAAATCAATATACATGATAGAGTTTCATAGAGAAAGTCACTTTGTGCTGCTATGGCCAACGTGCAACCTAATCTGATGTGAAAAAACAAAAAAAAAGAAGAAGAAGATGAAATGAAATACTACTGTTTATGAATGCAAACCCCCAAAATATCAATGTAAAAACCCTAATACAAAGTTAATACCACCATTGGATAAAACTGTTACTCTAAGGGGGTTCAGTTTCATCTTGATAGAGGACTTTCTTTTTCAATTACACTTCCGGATAGACAGAGACATCACAAACATAGTATAGATTTCACTGCAAATAAATAAACATGGCATTGAAACGGTAGCATGCATTAATGGGGGGGGGGGTAGGAGTTGTAATTATTATCAATATTAATGGAGGAATAGTCTGAAGCAAAACACTTATTTTAATAAATATCTTTTGTAAACTTTACAATTTTAGAAACAGATTTCTATAGAATCTTAAAATAAATATTGTATTGTAATATTCATCATGTCGTGAAGTATTGTTTTAGTTCTAATCTCTCTCTCTCTCATATATATATATATATATATATATATATATATATATATATATATATATATATATATTGTGTGTATTTAGGCAGCATATTTTCATTTAGGCAAATATTAAATAACACGGAGTGTTTTTGCTTGATAAGACTTTTTTATTTTTTCAATTTTCCGAATGGTCCATTTAGTGTTTCGGTCAAATTGCTGTATGTAAGTTTCATGGGTTTCTTGTTCCATTTTCTTTCCTTTTTTGCGAGTATTTTCGATTTGATTCGTCAAATATATATATATATATATATATATATATATATATATATATATATATATATATATATATATATATATATATATATATATATACTAGCTGGCTTTGTCAGCTGACTATTGCTTTGCAAAGTTCGCTACTTGAAATACTTGAAACCAAAATTTTCAATAATAAACATGTTATTCATAAGTTTATTGCAAACTCAAGACTAAAACTTTCGCATTTATTCGTATAAATAGATAAACATTAACATTTTGATAATTTTAATACAAATTTACGTAGCTTTTGAATACGACCATAATGAATTCAAAAGAAAGAAGAAATCAATTCGTCTGAACGATGGTGTGTGTGTTTTGTTTAACTTACAATTTAGTTGTTGAAAATCAAGTTAATCCCTGGAAAATTTAGACACAAATGGGAAACGTTTTGTCTACAGGATAAAAACAGTCATTGAATTTGAAAACAATTAAAAAATGGCATCGTAAATGGGAGAGAGGAAGGGGGAGAAAGAGAGAGAGAGAGAAAGAAGGAGAGAGAGAAAACAAGCAAGCCAGCCGACAAGCAAGCCAGCCACCAACCCTCTTTCTCCCTTTTCTCTTCTTGCGTATACCTGTCGGTAAGAATTCTAACGAGCGATGTTAGTTTAATTTAAGTTTTTTGTAAGTTATCCATTTTTTATTAAATCACTTTTAATAATAACTTTTGTAGCAGTTACCTCCTCCTTTCAAAACATAACTACACCGGTTTGCCGGTATGTGTCGCTTTTTCACCAACAGGTGGCGCTGTAAAGCGACACATGAGTTATCTGCCCTTCAGACTATAAAAGCCGGTGCAAAACGGAAATTCTCTCTCTTCTTTACCAGCCTCGACAGAAGTACGCTGACACTAGCGTTCCGTTTCACTTTTCTCTTCTGGTCGATTGGCCTCGGCAGAACGACGCTAATATACTAGCGCTTCGTCTAACGCTTTTCTCTTCATATGGCATCGGCATAACAACTACCAACACACGTGGTCAAACAACGGTAAGAGTTCTCAACTCATTTTCTTTGTGTACGGCTTTCAAAGACTTTCCTCACGCCGGATTCATTTCTTCTTATACCTTTTTCAAGAACTGTTTTTCCATCGACACAAATGCATACATCACACACTTCATCATTCCACGTACACACACGTCCAATAAACGTTATTTGAACTACTTCATTTTGTTTATTAATTATTACTCTGTCTTTGCATGCAACATTGCTTGATTCAACTTTGCACGTTTATAATCGGGAGAACACGACCCTCGATCCGAACACTTTTAATACTAACGAAACTATTGCATAAATATTGACAAAATAGGACAATAAAATTATAATTGAATAACACTAAACATTAATATATAATGAACTGTTTAAAAAATAATTCTGCAAATTAGGCATTCAAATAATTGTCTTTGGGTCGTATTTCAAAATTCTATGTTGTATTATTGATTAAATAACAGTAATCCGTTTTGATGGTAATATGAGAGTGATAAATTAAGAAAACTTTTGCTTTATTCATTCAGATATAATATAGTCATCTACAAACAGTTGTTTTGTTGTATCACGACTCTTCAGTGTGAGTACACGTAACAAGTGGTTCCATGCCGAGATTTGAAACCCCAACGCCAGGTCACATCTAAACTGTGTCAGGTGTCTTATGCCCTGTGTGAACAAACTCGCCACTGATAGTGAATAAATTATAATGTTATATGTATTTTCTTTGTTTACATTTTTTTCTATGCTACCGTTAACCTAAGAGAAATCTATTCTTTATATAAGATTATTGCTTTATACTTGTTCAATTCTCAACTTTAGAGCAGGTGGTAGACAATCGCATAGAGAAGAGTCTTGATAAAAACACTTGTCCTCATAGCCTCACTGGTTTGGCCCCAAGAAAGGCATCTGACCTATAAAGATTAAGGAAATGACTTCCAAAGAAGATTGGCCATGGAGTTGAGAGAAAGAGGAATAAATAAAAACCTTGTCAGAGATAAGGTTAGTTTGGAAGACAATTTTTAAAAGCCGTCCAACACATGCCAGCATGTAAAACGAACGTTAACCCGATGATGATGATGATGATGATGATGATGATGATGATGATGATGACTAAGTGGAAATCGTTATTTTCTCTACCATATATTCAACGCATAAGTAGGGAGCATATCTTATATATAAAGGCATAATATCTCATATGAAGTCAGATTTTCTCAATTCCATACTTAACAAAACGTGGCTAAAACAATCTGTTTTGTCAGATTTATATACCAAATATTGGTCTGTGTTCTTAAAAAAACTTTTATTATGAATTAATTTTAGCGAATTTAATAATATTTAATGCTGATTGATATTTCATTTTTTATTAGTCATGAATAAATGAAAGCGGGAGAGTAGCATCTACTACACCTCAAAGTCGCATCTACTATGCTTGCCATCCGTAAAACCGGGAAGAAATTTAACAAAGTAACGGTTTTGCATATTCACCAGAAAAAAATAAGAATTGTGCGTTCGATCACTTAATATAGTTCACTCTTCTGACTAGCGAATAAAGGGTGAATCAAAACAAACGCTACAACAAAAGTATGTTTCTAATATTTAAAAAAAGAACAGTACCAAAGTTTTATGCTGGAACAATAACTTCATAAAAATGATTTTATTTACATGTGTCACATTGTTTGAAATAAAGGAATGCGTCGGTTGTGTGCAGCGGATATTATAGTATTTTCTGTTTACTTCAAGAGATGAACACATATTTTTTGTGTGCTGTGGATAATAACAAAAAAACAACAACAACAATGGGGAGGCTTGTTGCCATTCGAGGCCCCGGAGGGGACCAATGGCCCTTAACAGCGGGAAATCGTTGGTAGGTGGCTGTTGCGATACCGCAAGGTCATCAGCGGTGATGAACGAAAAGAGATGGAGCATACTGGAAGTCTGAGGAGACTTGTTGTCACTCAGACTCCAGGGAATACCACAGGTTGTCGGCAGTGGGCGATCACTGACGATGACCAGTGTGATAACTCCTAGTGAGTAAATAATAATAATAATAATAATAATAATAATAATAATAATAATAATAATAATAATAATAATAATAATAATAATTTCGAAATAGTGCATTCGATCACTTAATATAGATCACTTCATCGACTGGCGAATAAATGCTAATGAAAAGAAAAAGAAAACTATGTTTTTAATATAAATCAACAAAAAGGCCCCAACTCTTGAATAATAATAAATATTGCAATCTCCTTTTCGTTGATGTATACTTAACCGTGACCTTCGTACTTTACAACGACCACGACTTAACCCGCTCTAACATTAGCTCCTCATAATCCTTCGGCATTAGAAAATAATTTTGAAACCTTTAAAATGACTAATGCAAATCATATTTCCTCATGCCTCAGTCTCATTATTTTCATTTTTACCTAAAAAATGTTTTCTTGTTTATTTATATTTCTACTGTTAATATTTTTGTTTTATCTACGAAACGTGAAAGAGAGAGAGAGAGAGAGAGAGAGAGAGAGAGAGAGAGAGAGAGAGAGAGAGAGAGAGAGAGAGAGAGAGAGAGAGAGGGGGGGGTACTTCTGGTTTTATTTCAATCACTTTTGTTTAAGTTTTTAATAAACTTTGATATTTATATATTAAACTAGCTGTTTTTCCCTGGTGTTGTCCGGGTGGAAACATATTGCCAGATTGTTAAGAGAGAAATCATTAAAAATATATTCATGTTTACATTTACTTTTTTAATTAAAAAAAATTCGTTTTAGTTTTCCCATTCCATTCATACTAAATTTGAAAGTCAATTCTGGCTACAATTAAAGTTTATATAATAAAATCGAGCATGTCCGCGTGTAACAAGATTGTCCCTGGGGGGATAGATATGGGTGATACTAATTGTGATCAAGGTTAAGTTTGAAATTTAGTGAAGAATGCGTTGATGAATTCCATTTGTAAGATATGGGTAGATTTGAAAAATAAACAAAAGTCATTTGGGTTAGTTAAGGTATGCACAAAAACAAGCAAACTAATATGGCAGGAAAATCAGGCTCTACGTAGAAATGAGGTGGAGAATTAAGACTAGTATATATTTGACACAAGTCAGCTATTCAAAACAAACTGGGAGATGGCGTCAGTCGTCTGGCGAAAAAGCGTGTTAGCTGTCATTTGCAATTATCACCACATAAAGACTCACGCTTACCAGAAAAGGGGATGGGAGATTGAAATGTCGGACTGATAGAGGTGTCGACATTTGGGAAACAGCGAGAAGAAGGCGAATAATGGTTTTGTCATGATAAGAGATAAGGTCTAACAGAGAAATTAAAAATATCTGAATCGTTGACAGGGGCCACCACTCGACCTCTACCAACCCTGAAAGAGGAGGAAAGACACAGGGAAAGGGATGGGCGATAGAGAGAGAGAGAGAGAGTAAATCAGTATATTCAACACCACCCCCTCCCGAGGGAGGAAGAAAGACCCAAGGAGAAAGAAGGGGTGTTACAATATGTCTTTTTGGGAAGCGAAAGGATTTTGTTTTGAGTAGACAGTCAGTTAGATTTGGGATCGCGGCCTGAACGGTCGTGTTAGCCGGAGCTCAGACTCGAGCGGCCACGAAGTGGGAGGTCGCGCGAAAGGCCTCCTGTTTGGATGACGTTGCCCATAGTATTCCCCCCACCGTTTTAAGTAGACAAGATTAGTTCAACTTATGACTTTATTAAGAACTTGCGATCGTAGATGGATTCACAAAGAGAGATTGGAGAGAACAACGGCGAAATAGTTTAGTAAACAAAGACATTTTACCAAAACAATAGACTCTAAAATTCAAGTGTAAAATTAATTCTTTCTTTTAATTGTTTTTAATAATTATTTCTTGCCAAAAGGACATTGCCGATGTTTGTTGAAGTTATTTATGTTTGTTGATTTGTTCTGCTTGTGTAACCCTGCCTTCACAGAATCACAAAATCATCATCATCGCCGCCACTACGACCTTGGAGGAAATTCGACACATCTCTTTTTTACAGCCACTATTGACGATCATCGGCCCAAAGAGGGTGTTCACAGTCTGGAAAGATTTCTGCGCAGAGAACCAGACATGTGAGCACAGAGATAGAGACACGAGTGGATCACCTATGTTACAAGTGGTTCAGTGACACCGGATCAGAGTGAGGTATCTGTTTTACTCGGCACCGCGACCGGGATATCAAACACCTGTGCGTGAGTGGCCGACAACGATACCCACGGGTGAAAGAAGCGTGTGGGGTCCTATGTTACACTAGAGGTGGAATTAGAAAATGTCAAAGTGGATTTTGTGACTGAATAGTGAGGATGTCTTTAGTGCTGCTCTCACTGGGAGACCCTGTTGTACATAAAAAGCAAAAGAGTGGGAGAAAACATTGTAACATCAAATACAGTGAGTAATAAAAATTCCTTTTTTTGTTTTCCGAGTCTTCATTTGTAAATTTTGGCAAAGAATTGGTCAAATCTGTTACATGTGTAAGTGCATGTTTTCACTTCTACATAACTGACACATCTTTTTCATCGATTTTATTTTTTAACTTAAAAATTGATAATTATAGCAATGTAGAAAATATATAAAAATAGTAATATGCGGTTCAGGGATGGGATCAAGAGTCATTTGGGTTAATTATTTTTCCCAGGCAACGCCGGGTATCCCATAGTATATATAATATATAAATGAATATATCTGAAAAACATATACTAAAAACGACAAAATGAAACAACAATTTTAAGATCTTAATGTGTTCCATACTTTTATTTATAATCAAAAGTTGATTCGTCGTGTAAACAAAAGAATTATCCTTTTACAAAACGTAGTAGTAAAAGTTTTAGACCAATAGGGAAACAAGTCATATGGAGGGAGATGAAAGACATGAGTTAAAAAAAGGGGGAGAAGAAAAAGAGAAGAATCAAAAGGACAAAAACTCAGGGAAGGGTGGGTAGAAAGGACACAAGAAAAAACAGAGAAAATAGAAATGAAGGATCGTGTGTAAGCTACCCATGAGAATCTTGTGGTTATTCAAATTTATGCCAGCAAAAATAATGCTAATGTCTCTCAATGAAGAAACTGTATGAAAAAGAAAATATCAGACGAAAGGCAAGAAGTGAAAATAGAATTAAAAATTACAAATAAAATTCTTTTGTTCAGAAAAATAGAAAAAAATTAAAAAGACTTTTCTTAGACTGCACTTTTTATTAATCATTTCCATTTTTTTTCACACATGCAAAAATAAAACGATTTAAAATTTCCCCAAACTTATTTTAAGAAGTAGGTTTCTGGGAAAATTTCAATTCAGCCGTGTCTCTATACAGCCTACGTAAGCCACACATTTTGTTGGTTTTCAGTCTAACATGTGACATTGATTTAAAATTTCCTCAAACTTATTTTAAGAAGTAGGTTTCTGGGAAAATTTCAATTCAGTCGTGTCTCTATACAACCTACGTAAGCCACACATTTTGTTGGTTTTCAGTCTAACATGTGACATTGATATCCGCAACTGATCTGTTCCGGGTTTTCTTTTTATTGCTTCAAACTCACTGAACTCAATCCATGTTTTCTGTTCACAACAAAAAAAATAAAAAATTATCAATGCGGATGAACTTCTGACCAATCATCAGTTTTTTTTCATGTGTTATAGAAATCGACATGTTAACAGTTAGAACATTCAAATAAGTTAAAACTTATAAAGGTTAAATTTTCCATAGAATCTAAAGATACCATTGAACTTTTCCTTCAGTTCTATCTGGGGTCACTGGGGCAATTATCAGTTAGGTCCATAAAATAACTGAAATATATTAGAACCTAAAGAAACAAAAATTATTTTTTAAACATACATTTTCTTTGGTTCATAAAACAAAAATTAAACAAAGAATATGTCAGTGAAGAATGTATTTAAAAAATGTTTTAAACATTTTAGATAATTACTTTTATTGGTATTTTTAAGATTTAAAATAAATACAGACGAAATTATCCAGTAGTCATTACATCCATTTGCCATTTTATAACTACAGGATTTTTTTTTTTCAGATAAAAACTCATACAGGAATCTCTATTTCAAAATAAGACTTCGGACACGTTCATTTGTTGTTTTATTTTTTTTACATAATACTTAACTCGCCCTGATGAAATCATGTGTTACTGTTAAAATTAAATTCAAATAACCAACATAATTTTTTCCAGATTCTTTTCCACGCGTTCATTTGTACACAGAAAACCTGGGTCATCGGGTCAATGAGTATGCACTCAAATGTCGCCTCAACCTGCTGTGATTGAAAGCGGATGTAATGTCACATGACTCAAAAAGAGAGTCAGCGAGATAGGTAGGCCAGTTCGTTGGAGGCTTTTGAGCGAACAGCACATGTAAAGAATGACTTAGAATATTTGTGAGTAATTCCAGAATCACTTCTAGGAGCGCTTTACCCAACTACCCAGTCCAGGAGGTTGACAACTATTTAGCTGACTCTCCACTCCTTGACACAACTAGAGCAGGTAGTTGTGAAGGCATAGTTATAGAGTATGAGGTTTGGCTGCATTGAAACAGGTTGACTACAACAAATCGCGAGGGTTTGATGGTCTACCCTACAAATTGTTCTCTAGTCTGTTGCACAAGTTTATACCACTTTTAAAGGATGTATTTGATAAGTAGTCTATCCCTGGTTAAGTGACCAAGTGTTAATTATGATCGCTTTATTACATCACAAAATCAGTTTTTTTTACTCGGGTTTGAATATTTATATAGACGGCAACAAAACAACGACCGATAAACACAAGCTTTGGAATAAATGCGATTTATTTAAATAACAAATGAAAAAAAATAATATAAAATAAACAGGATTTTTGTGGAAAATGTGTGTGGGCGTGCATGCGTAATTTTGTTTGTAATGATAACATTTTCAAATTGTTAAAACTTAGCTGGACTGGCGTTAATTTACAATTTGAAAAAAAGAAGATGGAAGTCCGTATCTTTTTTCTCGTCTCTCCCTTCTCTCTTTTTTGTTTTTATCATTTTCTTTTACATACATATTTTGTTTATCTGTGTCACATATAGTCTAACGTTTTTTCGATTTGTATTATCACATAATGTGAGTTCCCTTTCTCTTGAGATCGTTTTTGCATTGCCTTTCCTGAAAATAAATATGTTCTTAGCGCCGGTCTATTCTTTCTTTTGTTGCTCTGTGAATTCTCTTTTGCCAAGACTTAGATTGAATAGATGCAAATCTTTTTCTTGAAATCCAATTTATCTATGACAAAGAAATAAGTCTGAAGCTTTCTTCGGCCTTGTGTCGAAATGTTTACATTCTTTCCAATTGCCGCTTTTGGCTCTGTTGACATTCTGTCAAGAGTTAGAAAGTTCAACATTTACTTCTCATACTTAGTTTCGGATTTCAGCAATTATGGCAAAGCTATATTTTGGGGGGAGGGGCGGGGGCATTTTATTTAAGGTGTGTTTGCCTCGCAAGATGATTTCCTTTTACTGCCGTTAATCTTTTTTTTTTAGTTCATAGCATTCACGCGCGCTTTAATTCGGACGGTCATCACAACGTTACTTGTTTGAGCATGTTTTTTCTCCTTTCTTTCTTTTCGGAGACGCGACTACTATTGTCCCTTCGAAAAATTGTCTGTCCAGCATTTATAACGAGAGGGAGGAGGATAAGCGACCATGTTGTGCTTGCATGCATTTGGTGAGAGGGTGGGATTGTAGAGATATCAGATCGGACGTTCGCAAAGTGAGTTATTAGAGAAGGACGAAATAGGTTTGATTACTACATGTGTGTATGTGTGGCTGAATTTGTTTTGTTTTTGTTTATTTATTTTTATTTTCTTCTAAGACGGATTGAGAATGTCACACTAAGGGTGTGATTAAATTGTTAAAGATGCGGGGCTAGTATGGTGAGGAGGAACTAGATGAATTCAGTCTAATAACTGTGTTAAACACAGAGTTAGAAGTTTTGGCCTGGGTCCTATTTTATTGGATGCAGATTGTTATTAGGGGATTGATCGAGTCTGAATAGAACTGTGCTGTTGAAAAAGGATCGATTCATAACAATCTGTGTCTGATTCGTATGATCATAGAGGGGATAGAAGATGACACAATTAGGATCAATCCAAAGTTTTTGACAGGATCGACCATCGTATCTTGTCATCTGTTTTAGTTTTTTTAAATCAGACTTCCGCAAATGGATCTCCATTCTGTATCGTTTGCCAATGGCACTGGTCATTCTGTATCGCTTTCGAATGGCAGTGGTGCAAGTTGTTTTTCTATCGCTTAGTCAGTACATCAGAGTTTTGTCCCTTTATTATAAGAATTCTTGGTGCCTGATGACGTGCCTGATTTCCGTGACGAAAACGCCAAGCGTTAATGGAAGATTTGCAGACGATAATATAAGATGAATAAATTAAAAGAAAAAATACATAGATAAAAAGATAAAAACCGAACAAACTGTAGGGTGGGGGTCGAATGAACCATTTTCAATCAAATGTGTAGAAAGAAAATTCTTTTGGGGGGAGTGGGATTTTGTCAATGTTTCTTTTCCATTTGTTTCGCTGTTTTTCTTTTTTTTCCTTGCTAACATAAAACAAAGAAAGAAAGAAAAATTGGTTAGGGTTAGGGGTTAGGGTTTGGGGTTTAAGGTTAAGGTTTGGGTTCCCGTTAGGGTTAGGGCTCCCGTTCTTAGCGATAGCCAAGCCCTGCATTCTAATCGCTAAGCTCTAACTGGAAGACTGGCAGACGCTAATATAAGATGAATAAATTCAAAGAAAAAATACGTAGATTAAAGTCAAAATAATGTTGTTTTTTTAGGGGGGGGGGGTAAAATTTTGTCAATGTTAAAAGAAAGAAAAAATAATATTATTCCGTTAGCGCTCGGGCGCTTCCGCGACATGCACGATCGTTGTCGACGCGAAGTCACAGAAATCAGGCACGTCATCTATAACAGTACCGAATTCTTTAGTGACGTTACTTGGGGAAACAAGAATGAGTCTTCTTGCGCTTTTTAACTATGACACTGCCGTGTCTGGATGTGTAAACGCAGCTAATGAATCCACATGTGAACACCACATGCATTCTCTTAATTCATGTCTCCATATTTTTCAATATTTGTTTTTAATATATTTTGGTCGACACGATGAATATAATTTTTAGGAATAATTGACTTTTCACAAAACAAGCCAATTATAATTTATATTTCAATTGAAATGAGTTTGACTTCACTTGTAGATTATTTGATTTTAAATCTAACATTTTATAATTGTTACATTTCTCTCTGAAGATGCAATACTGTGTTTCAGTTCTGTCGGGACTATTGTATCACTTTCACTAATATTCTTAGGAAAAAGTTATGAACTCATCTCATTTCGTCTCTTCTGTGTGAAATAATAGTAGGGCAACTAGTTTAGGAGGAGAAGCTCCACAATTAGTCTCTGGCATGTGAGAGAATGCATGGTCCACCATAAAATAGATTCATAATTTGAACTATCATCCTAGTTATTGTGTGACTAGCTGTTACATTTCTCAAGTTGTTGTTCAGCTTTCTCTGTTCAATCAATATACCGAGACCCCATTCACACTTGGCCCAAACCCAAACCCAAACCGGAACCTTTTATGCTTGACTGCAAACTGCAATGCAAACAAGGTCAATGATTTTTTTTTCTCTGAAGTTAAATGTTTCCTTTTCTTTTATTTTTCTTTTGTTACATAACACCCTGTGACAAACTCGTTTCTTTTTTCTGATTGGTTGAATATTTATAGCTATTTATATTACCGTGTAGGAGTGGCATTCAAGTAGAGAATACGTAAAATAGTATATCACTCATTAGATTGATAAAACTAAGGATCGATAACTCATACGAATAATTATCGCAATTTTCATCTTCAAGCTTTTTTTTCCTGTACATAAATTTCTGTATTTTTATATAGGAGTCTCAAAAGTGATAAATCATGCCTTCATTGTCTAATTACAATTTACGGCGACGGTCAACTTCATCAGTGACAAGTGAGAGACCAAAACACCCTCGACACATGTCCAGTAAGTTTTTCCTATTTTTTGTGGTTCATTAAAATAATTTTTATTTGCGGTAGAAATGATTGTAAAACTTTTTTTTTTTTTTGGTTGTTATTGTACATTCTGCGATGTAGTTTGCATATCTATTTTCTAATTTTCTATTGAAAAAGGCAAACCAATGTGTCAAATGGATTTTCTAGAACTACAATATCCACATCTGTACACTAGTTTGTAATATTTAGATGAATTATCACTCAATCTGATGAATCAAATCAAATCAACAGTTATTAAATTTATCTCCATAAATTTCCTATTTACTCTATTTTTTAAGCCAGTTATTTTTTTTTCTTTTCCCACATTTTGTAAACAATGTTAATATTTTAGATTCGATTTTCGATTTAACTTACAATTTATCTTTTTATTTGGAAATTTCAAAAGGTTTTCATAAATAATTGGAAATTCCCTCTTTCCCCTTTCTCTCTCTCTCTCTCTCTCTTAATTATTTACATCATTCCATTCCTCTCATCACTTCTATTAACATTTGCCCTTTCTTTATGTTATTTGCCATCATCCCACCATGTAAAACATTCATGTACAGATGAAAAGTGTGCACGGTGACAAGCAAACAAGATAACAAGAGTTTTAGTAGATAAACAATCAAATTGATTTATGTGAACATTATATTGTAGTTTCATAGCTATCCAATTATTAGAAGTGTTTGATATTCCTGAATGATGTTATACATTCAAATGAAAAATTCGATTTTTCATTAGAATGAAATACTTTGTTCAAGAATACCAAGCACTTTTGATAATCGGATAATCCATGAAACTGCAATATAGTGTTCAAATAAGTAACATTCATTATTTATTATTGTTATACATTTATACATGCAGACAAATCTGGCGTTGCCTAATAATGAATGAGGACCTTTGAAGCCAATATTACAATTTTTATTCTTATTTTTGTAATTTATATAATTTTTAATTTTCAATTTTGTAAATAAAATAAAATAAAACAGTATTATTGTAAAAATCCCTAATATAAAACGAATGCCACCATTGGATTTCTCGTAAAATTTTATTCGATAAGTTGTGATCTTGTTATAGGGTCTTGTTTTTAATTACATCCCTGGACAGAGAGGTAGACAAGGCGACCAGAAATATAGTTTCGATGTTTGTTACCAACTGTTATTCATAGAATCTATTTCCGATATTCTGGAAGAATTAATGCACCAAAATATGTTTCAGTTTTCTTTTCATAGAGTTTCTATTTTCCAAATCTTGTAGGTAATTATAAATTGTTCACATTATAACAAACATGTATGTTCGCAAAATAGATAAAAACAAAGTGGTACATTAAAATACTGTCGGAAACAATACTTTGAGATATATATATATATATATATATATATATATATATATATGGGGTCTCGCATTGTATCAATTTCATGCCCACTCCTATTTATGTTTATCCTGGCTAGTTCCTCTGTCTTCTTCCCTCTTATCGCCTTTTACCCCCTCCACCTACCGCCTCCCCTATACTAGCTCAGTAGGTGTGAAAGTGAAAAAGAAAAAGAAAATAAATAAAAATAAGAATGTGTCACCCACTTGTCATATTTCAATGTCACTTAAAGTCTTCTCATATGGTCCAATCGTATCATCCATTCCTCCTCCCATGTGTGTGCCTTCAAAATAAAATGATTTCCAAATCTTCACTTTTTCTGAAGACGTTCGCCACCACGAACGAAACCGGTCAAATCTCTCGTTTTTGTTTTTCTCCTGCACTTTAACCTGTTTTCCATTTGTCATTTTTAACATATATATATATATATATATATATATATATATATATATATATATATATATATATATATATATATATATATATATATATATTCAACCAAAACAGTATTCCTTAACGAATTAAAAAAAACATTAAGCAAGTCCTAATTAATAATCAATTCCCAATCATATTGTAGACGAACAAATAAAATTCATGATTAGAAACTTAGACAATACTAATAATAATCAGCTAAATAATTCCCACTACAGAAATCTATTCTACTGTAACCAAATGCATCCGAACTTTAAATTGGATGAAAAACGCTCTTAAAAATATAATACATGCTACATATCCCCCATCAACTTTGCTAATAAAATATTAGGAAGAAGCAATGTAATATATCAGTTTCAATGCCCCATGGAAGAATGTATCTCTGACAATAACAATAAAACTAATTCTTACATTGGTTTCACTACCACAACACTTTCCCGAAGACTAATCTTACATCTCTCTGACACTAGCTCCATTTGCAACACCTAAAAAAACATGACAGCCCCCCTTCTCAATATAGACACATACTAGTTAAGAATACTAAAATAATACACCACGATACAAACACCAAAAGATTAAAAAGTCTTGATGCCCTCTACATAAAAAACTAAACATCCCACAACGAATAATGTGAATTACAAAACTAGTCATGATATTTTAAAGTGTCTAGCATAGTAATAAACGTTACCAAATTCTTAGCCATTAAGCAATTATATGTTTGAATCTTGAACGCGCTCAGAACGTAATCAAATTCTTAACAATTAAGCAATCAAACTTTTGAATCTTGCACACTTTTAGAACGTAATCACGCTCTTATGTAACATCTCAATATTATAGACGCTCTTTTTAAGTTGTAAATTACTGGCCGTTATATAATATATATATATATATATATATATATATATATATATATATATATATATATATATATATATATATAAGTGAGGAAATATATAAAGAATATGTATATAAAAACAAACAAAATTATCATTCAAAATTAAACATAGGATTATTTATTTTATATGTTCATTGGAAGACTTTTAAGCCCTTATATCCGGAAATTATTTATTATTTCGAAATGTCCCATAAATATAGCCCACATTACAACCACTTACGCCTGGCAGCTGTGTTCCAAAATTCTTAGTAATCGGTTATTTAGTTTTAGAGTGAATCCTGTACATGCACATACAAATATATAAACATATAGGCATACCTAACTATATATATATATATATATATATATATATATATATATATATATATATATATATATATATATATATATATATATATATATATATATATATATATATATATATATTATATATATATATATAGTGTATTTTTCCAATGATATTATATAGAAGAAATACTAGTGAATCTATCTAAATATTTATTGTTTCTTTTTACAGCTCAGTCCTGGAATTGTTCTGAGGAACATTCCCTTCAGGATGCAAATTTGGAAATTAAAGTCCATGCTTGGCGCCAACCACTTAAAGAATGGCTGAGCATATGTTACCAAAATGAAACTTTTTACAAGGTCCTTGATTTTCTTCTAGTCACGGTGAGTTTCTACTTATTTATTCTTTATTTCTAAAGACACTTAAAAGAAGTGTCCATTTGGAGAATAAAGCAAGACATGATTAGACATTGAATGAATACAAAACATCATTCCTGATTTCTTGATTGGCTGTAAGGTATTTCCTGCTATTTCTGAGATGTGGTCAATCGTTGTTATTAACATAATTTACACGTTTCAAACGGTTCTCTTCATCTTGGTTGTTGTTTTGTTTAACGTTTCGACTATTTGAAGACTGGTCTTCTTCAAGTGCCTTTTTGTCATAATCGGTAAAGCTGTAATACCAATAATTGTAGGAGCACTAAAAACAGTTTTTAAAAATCTGGGAAGAAGACTATAAGAAATTGGAATCAAAGGAAGGACTGACATCATACAAACCACGACACTAATGAAAACAGCTGATAAATTAAGAAAATTTCTAGTGCAGAAACCACCCTGCATAACCAGATGGCACTGACTAACCACAGGTAAGTTGAAATAAAATGGCACTTGAGCCGAAACACAATTATAAGGAGAAACAAGGTATATCAAGACAAACTGAAGGGAGTCGACACTACTTAAGTAAAGCATGGTGATATATAGAAAAAATATTATACTCCCAAATATGCAGTAGTACTAGTATCATTTAAATTCCAGGGAAAACTACTGGCCGTTATTAATGAGAAATCATTTGTAATAGCTGATACAAGAATACCAAGTGAGTATTGGATAAAACCGATAGTAGTGGAAATCTGAGGAGTATTGCCTCCCATGACTGTGGATAAAATCTTTCATTACATCTATAAATATAGATATCGTCTTATGTTGTTTGATGAATTTTTCAGCCTTTTCATGGCTTTAGCTTCTCTTAGTTTTCTGATTTGGGATTTCAGTTTAGTTCCGTGCTTTGTTGGTTCAATCCTTTGGACGTCAGGGTTTGTTTCTATATTTAGTCTTGTAATTATAGATTTGGGCCCAGCAAGTTGTTTAGACCTGTAATATTGTCTGTTGCCATCTGTGTGAAGAATCTATTGACCTTTTTCGTTTTTATTTTTACTTTCCGTCTTTGTTCATTAAGGATTGTACTTTCTTTTTATCCTTGTTCATGGTTTCATTCAATTTCTGTTGTTTCTTCTTTTGTATTGTCATTTTCTGGTCAGTGGTTTCTACAGTTTCAATATTCATATTATGTCTTATTTCTACCTGTGTATTTTTGCTAGGGAGTGTTTCCTGGGATTCTGTTACTTATCTATCCACTTATTTCCATTGGTTCGAGTTGTGAGAACCATCCACTCTGCTACTAAGATAGATAAGTTAGTAATGAAGTATCAAAGTTTGTACATTTTTCTCCAGTTTTACAGGTATACAAATTTGCAGTTTGGCTTTCTTCATTCCTATCCAGTATAACAGAAATCTAACATAATAGTTCAACTTTAAGTAAACAAGTAGTTGCACCTAAGATGATTAGAAAGTATTTTTTGACATTTTCCTGGTGGCCATAATAAAAAGAAACATAATCTAAAGTGTTTTTTTTCTTCTTTTTATTTTTCTCTTCTTTTTTGCCCTTTTTTATTCATTTTCTTTTTTACTTATTTATTTTCTTCGTTTCCTTTTCTTCCCACTCCTTCATTTTTTTTTTCTTATTCTATTTGCCATCAATTATTTTGTTTATTCATTCATACATGTTTCATTTTGTTAACTTTCATTACTCATTTGTTTTCTTGTACTACCCCCACCCAATACAAGTTAATAAAACAATTCCCTCTCGGTTGACTGGCCATCTTCTCCAAACATGCATTTATTCAGGGGAGATAATTCATTAGTTACCACCCATACTTTCGTAATGTTGTCATTGCAGCAATTGCTATGATTTTGATAATCCCCATAATTTATTTTATATTTTTCAGATCAAAGATGCCGAAGAGAAAATGCAATTCTATGACTTTAAATCACCGTCAAAAAAAGAGGGAGCGGTTGTTGCAGTCAATCCTAATTTAATGCCGTCTGTCTTTCGTAAAGAGAACTGGGAAAAATTTCTTATAAACCTCGGATTCGTACTGGAGATGCCTGACACTCTTCCGCTTTACAACGTTACTTTAGTGTCGGTTTTACTTTCATATTCCATTTCTATCGACCTCTTAATGGAAATTCGCTATTTACTGACCTATCTGAAAGGTATGCCCCCACCCCGACTTCCATTTCAGAAAACAAAAATTTATTTATGAAGTTTAGACTTTTATATTTATGAATGGCCCGAATAACCTAAAATTTTCCTTGATCTCTCCTGATAAAATATAACTAAACGAGCAGTATAGGCGATATAGATTTGAATAAGTGATGCTAAGAAGTTTTTCTCTATAAATGTGTGTGATAGAAAATCCGGTTAGTATCAAGAAGTCAGTCAAAGAAGGAACGAAAAATAAAGCAGTGCAAAGAGAAATGAGAGAAGAAGAGGATAAGAGATTGAGAGTATATATATATATATATATATATATATATATATATATATATATATATATATATTCCATGATAAATGCCAGTATACTGAAATCATATGCCCTTAATAGGGTTAAGATGAAAATTCATATACACTAAATGTACAAAAGCAAGGAAATTCCCAAATTTTTACACTTTTATTGTCATTAAGGGTATGACTACATATCAACCAAACCATTTCATTATCACATCACTACAGTATTCATCTCTATGCATGAGTGGATGAAGTATGTGAGGTGCGCTGAAGAAAAATTCTTACCAGTAAAATACATAGTCCTGTATTGCTCGCATACCCTTAATGATAATAAAAGTGTAAAAATTTGGGAATTTCCTTGCTTTTGTACATTTAGTGTATATGAATTTTCATCTTAACCCTATTAAGGGCATATGATTTCAGTATACTGGCATTTATCATGGAATGTCACTACTTTTGTAAAGGCTATGCCTCAATACAATGGTCATTTTTAAGGTTTTTTAAAATTTTCTGGAAAACTAAGGTATATGGTAAACTGAAATTAAAATGCCATCAACTAGACCCTAGAACCTCTATCTCTGCCAAAAATCAACTGAATCCATCAAATAGTTGATGAGATACAGGGTGGCACATACGTACGTACGTACACACGGATAACACAAAATCATGCCTGACCTTTCTGGATCTCTGGGTTGTCTTGACTAATGATGCTGAAATTCTACACACTTATAGAACCTATCAAAAAAAAATTTTGTGCAAAGTTTTAACTAATTTGGTTTATTGGTTTTTGAGTTATGATTGATCAAAGAAATGAGATTTCTAGCATAGGCCGTTTTTGAAGTCTATTAAATGATAGAGCGCTCTCGCGCCTCCCTTGATATATATTTCGGCAGCAAGTCGTTTATTATACATGTGTCATTGAAGACCACAAAGTTTTCTTTCTTTGCGATCTTTCTGGATAATTTCCTGACTCGGCGAGCGATTCGTCGGGTTTCCGGTGTCAATTGGTGGATTATGGCACCTAATGTTGTATATTGCACCATTTCTCTAGCGCTTTCGGTCTCGCGACCGTCTTCAAGAGGTTGTGTGTTATTGTTAGTAAAGAGCTGTATTTAGCCGTATTTATGGTTTTATTTTTGGTTATATCTAATTATTTGCATATGTGTATATACATCTTTACTAACAATAACACACAGCCTCCTGAAGACAGTCGCGAGATCAAAAGCGCTAGAGAAATGGCCCAAGATACATTAGGTGCCATAATCCACCAATTGACACCGGAAACCCGACGAATCGCTCACCGAGTCGAGAAATTAACCAGAAAGATTGCAAAGAAAGAAAACTCCATGGTCTTCAATGACACATATATATATATATATATATATATATATATATATATATATATATATATATATATATATAATTGATATTTAGGGCTCAACTGTACGACTAGTTGAGCAGCAAGATAAATAAAGACTCAAGTAACCAAAAAGCCAGTTTATATGGAAGCGCTAGACTGCTCCACTATGCTAAGTTGGGCAAGTCCATATATGAATTCTGATTGGCTGCCAGTCTGAGAGTGAATAATTCTATATATAAATACTGCTTCATTCAAACAATATTTGCCTATAGGATATAGGACATTGGAGCCGGTAAGTGTTATTATGATTCTATAATATATATATATATATATATATATATATATATATATATATATATATATATATATATATATATATATTGTATATATATATATATATATATGATTATTTGTATTTATACATACATGTACATAATCTGCGACACTAGCATGTCGATGTTATCGATCAACAGCTGTTAAAAGCTGAAATCTCATCAGGAAGAATAATAATCTGATCCTTCCCTTAGGTCATATCTGATCTAAGAGAAGGATCAGATTATTATTCTTCCTGATGAGATCTCAGCTTTTAACAGCTGTTGGTCGATAACATCGACATGCCAGTGTCGCAGATTATGTACATGTATGTATAAATAAAAATAATCACATATATAAAAGCTCTATTTGATATTGAGCACTCTTTATAAGCCCGGTTGAAATACTTTGCCTTTTTATCCTGTGGGTGTCTACCTTACTTGGTTACTATATATATATATATATATATATATATATATATATATATATATATATACATATATATATATATATATATATATATATTGTTGAATATAACAGACAACTTATGTCTGGATATCCTTTGGTAGATCCTTTCAATAGTCCGAATCAGAATCTTAGTTTCGGAGTGGAATTGACCGATGAATTTGCCATAGTTTTGATTTGTGTCCCAAGTACTTTCAGACCCATCCAGGTCCATCTTCAGGGGAATGAGGATAATCAGGTACAGCCCATGTGTTAGTATTATAGATGGTTTTAACGGGAATTATGTAATAAGTACGAAACTATATTTAGCATTATAGACATTTTAGTATATTATTACTGGTATTAAAGTTAATTCTGTTAATTACGAGTTTTTTGGGTTTATATATAGGGCTTCTGATATGTTGAGTTTTTGTTTGTTAGTACTATATTCTAAGATTTTGGTATTTTCTACTATGAGTTTTCTGAATTCCGATCGGGGGCAGGAATGGTCGTTGAAAGGATCTACCAAAGGATATCCAGACATAAGTTGTCTGTTATATTCAACAATACTTGCCTGCAAGAGAAGATGCTGCCTATATATATATATATATATATATATATATATATATATATATATATATATATATATATATATATATATATATATATATATATATATACCGTTGTCACTACTGATTTAGGTATTACTAGACTAGGCTAGTATTAAAGAGAGTTGAGAAAATGTACAGAACTAAAAGAAAGTCTGGATTCCAGAAATAATTACTTGTTGAGATGCGAGTGAGCTGAGTTGTGTCATTTATCTGAAAATTTTATTGCAATGCAAGTTTCAAAATCATATAACATAATATTCCATTTATTTTACTTAAGTTATTGATTTTTTTTCAGAAAATTAACCTGTATACATTTTATATCGATTTTTTTGCTAAAACTTAGGATGTATGCAGGTAAATTTCAGATTTTATTTTGTAACACCCGGTGGGATATTTTTGTGCCAGACTTAGTCAAGGTAAACTTGCATGTGGATGTAGATAAAAACCAGCTAGCTTTAAAATGTACCTATTGACCGAGAGCTGACTGACTGGTTCTTAAAGTCATTTCTAAGTCACTCCAGTTTTAAACGGTCAATTGATGTCACAGAAACGCATGCGAATACAATGCAATTTGGTGGATGTAGTTGAAGTGCAATTCGCTGTCACACAGATACTAAAATTCGAGTCAGTATATTTTATCCTAAGATCTTCTTCTTTCAACTAATATTACAAATAAAATTTGAATCTCTCGCTCAGTTCGTTCATTTGTAGGTTCAATAGTACAATTCTTCTTCTTAGCAATTCTTTTTACAAAAGTCAAACATTTGTCTCGAAAAATAGTTCCCAGCATTAAATGACTGCAAAGGTTGCTATGCCATTAAACAAAATAATCCAACCTTTTACTAAACATTATTATAATAGAAGAAAGAATTTGAATCATTTAAAACGAGGCTTAAACACCCACAGGAAGCTGATGATCACACATATGCCATTTGTCTTGCTTAGTTATCTATGGCGTGGCCCCTGGTATTGGTAGGGCCATTTTTGGATGACGATAGTATATTTGAGAATTGCCAAGAACCACGTCGACAATTAATATATATTGATTATAATGTGGTTATACATAGCGAAGGAAGGAAATAAAAGATATTAAACTGGCATGCATGCATATTTAAATGGAAACGAATAAAATATTGATTTGAGGGAGTACAAGGGCTAACTACAAACATGAACAGAGTTTCGTCCATGAAAAATCAAGGAAAACATTATTAATTAACAAAATACTCATCTCTGCTTTATATATAGAGATTTTAAAATGATATACCCATCAACATTTATTCTAAAGATTATAAAAAGATGTCCTTGTTCTTGATAAAAATATTTGCTAAACGTAAAATACGTTTTCGCCGATAGAAAGGATAAACTTGATAAAATTCTAAATTCGAATTACATTGATTTTTTCATTTTTTTTGCATTCAATTTATTTTTACTTTTTTTACATCCGTTTTTTACATTGATTTGTTTTTTAAATTTTAACTAATATTTTACATAATTAATTAATTTTATGTTTTATCTGAAAGATATAATATAAATACTTTTACCAAATGTGATTATAAAATTTGTTTACCATGTTTTTTTATTTCTTTATTTCAGAACTTCCATTTTTTAGCGTGAGAGCAATCTTGTCTCTGAAACAAAATGAGGGAAATAATTTATTTCGTGCCGTAAGTAATTGTCACTATTTTTCTTTTTACTCGCTAGAATAGCTATTTAGGGAACCGATTCTGGTGGTGCATCGGTTCTGAGCACTGCTGATTGTTTCCCCTTGATTATGTCCGAAAGGGACAAGAAAGTATTAAGAATCAACCCCTGTCGGACCTCTCCCGTGGGACTTCCAAAAAATGAAGAATATAGACTCCCCCGGTAAGGCATGCTTCTATCTTAAAGGTAGAAGAAGAACTAAATATCTTTTATTCTTTTATATAGTGTATGTTGCTTGTATTTCATAATTTTCAACTGTAAATAAATGTGTTAAACATACTTTGGTGTTAGCCTTTCATTTTAATGATGGATATGTTTAGAATATATGTTTAATACATGAGCTGTGAATTAAAATAACATATATTCTAACAGCCATCTCAGATGGGCTCATAATATTGGTGTACCCTTGGCATAAATTAGACCCCAAAATACGTCAAATCAATCAAATGGTGAAAATACAGCTTACACAACTGAAGTTGTGGATTTGAAAAAAAAAATTTATTTTACAAAAAAAATGGTTAGATAATTGTAATGCAGTAAAATCAATATGAAATTTGATCCTTCTTTGCAATGACCTTGACATGAACAAGAAACGTGTGGCTTTCATTGACTATCTTGGTAACTAACTGTACTCAACTAGGGGGTATTTCAGGAGAGACTGGCAAGTCTTAAATAACAAATAAAAGACCTGCACATGCCTTACTTATAGATTTTAGGGTTTTTGATCCTTCAACAAAGTTGATGGCACCTCAACCACACCTGACCGACACATTTCCTTGCAGGTAAATTATTCCCTTTTTGTAGAAAAAAGGAGTTCATTAAGCACTTACAAGTCCAAATAGTGACCATGGTTTTGTGCAAATGTGGTTTAAGTATAAACACAAAATACACACAAAATGGCTGTAATTCATGATGTTATTATGTCATAAATAAAAAGTAAAATAAAAACTACTTGTTTGTTATCAAAATGAACAGAAATTCTAAGATTTTACGACTATTGCAGTATTCATGTCATAAAATTGGATTATTTATAAAAAATAATAAGACGATTTTCAAGGTAAGACAAACATTTCTCTATATTTCTTTTTGATGTTTTTTTCTTTTCTTTTCTAGTTAACCGATGTGGCCGTTCATCACTTGAGTCTTGAGAATTCTTTCTACAGACAATCGGCTGAAATACTTTACAATCAAAAGACATCATTTCTCGAAGAACTAGGATTCTCAAAATCCTCAAATGTTTTTCATTGGCAAATGAGACCAGAAGTAAAAGAGAAATTGACGATGTACATATTTCTGTTGAAAATGTTCTTCAGCGATGAATTGAGTGAAATTAAGCCCATCGAAGTATGAATGTAATCAACATTACACACGATGAATGGAACCAACGGTATACTAGTCATTACTTTTTAATTGAATAATTTATTAATTTTTTTAATTTTCTATACGGAATGTAGTCATAACCGACAGTCTGTGGGTTTCGCCTGTTCATTTCCATACGGCACAATCACATTGATACACAAGTTCCTGCTCAATCACTAATGTTAAGCGATGTTTATCAGTACTAAAATGGGTGAGAATACCACGTGATGTATGTGGAAGAGCTCTCTACTTATCTCGACATCGTTTCCAGTCGTTCTGAACTTTTCTTTGCCACTGGAATCTCCGATGGATACTGCACCCTATAGACTGGTATTGTCTTGGCCTTCGGGGCTTGATTTACGCCGGTCTATGGGATTGTCCTGTGCAGTTCTAGGAGGTCCACCCTCCCAGGCTTTGCCTCCTCTCTTTGGGGAGGAGTAAGTTAATTGCTTACTGCTTGAGGCGCCCCTACCGGGGAATGCCGACGGGGCTGCCCAGGCAATTTTTGATGGTCAGAGTGCTCACCTCTCGGGCGCTGGCTTTTCAACCCCCACTTTCCGACCCGAGCTTGGGTCACATCTTACTTGTGGGAGTAGGATAAAAACTGGCCTTGTGCCTAACTCCTGGAGAGGAGTAAATTACTCAAGCAGTGTCAATTCAGGAGAGGTGTGTTGGAGATTGTAACCCTTGCTTCATAAGTAACTCCAAGCGCAGGCATCCTTAAAGGGTTATCCATTCTCTTTCGAGACTTGAAAGGTGACCTATTCGTATTCGTTCATTCCCATCAAGACCGCTGAGTCCGTTCCACTAATTCTTTTAGCAAAGCTATAAATACATCTCTCCTTATTAATATCTAGTTGCCTCATTAACACTGTCATTGTAGGAAGAAAAATTGATTGTGATATGCCATGGACGGCGGCTCAAGCCCCCTCACTTTTTGACTTGCCCCCCCCCCCCCACTTTACGGTCATCAATAATTAAGTTGATATGCATGTGCTTAATTTTATCTAATTAGCTTATCTATTAATTGATTGTTGGTCTTATATTGTCATCATTACAATATAAGACCAACAATCAATTTTATCTAAAATTTGGTGAAAACCAAGCGAAATGGGTGAGTTTTTGTTAAAGATCCCTATTCTATAGGTATATTTACGGACTTCCATTTTCTTCTCCAAAAAATCGACACACAGAAGCAAAACATGTGAAACTTGAATTAAACTGATTCTGGCATTTCTTTAGTTTAGCTGTGAATCACAATTTATTTGCTTTCCTTTTCTGAAGACAGTGGCAGACAATCAACCGGAATAACAGAATTTTTATACAAAATCTTCTTCTTTTCTTCTCCTTTTTTATATATATAAAGTAGAGAGAATTTTTCCCCTGTACATATTTGCTTAATAGGAAAATAACACCATCCATCACAGGCTACTAAACTCACCAATTCATTACGCTTATTCACTCGAGCGTGTTATAGTAAATTTTCATTATTTTTTCACCAACAAACACTAAATATTACATTTGACCCACCATCTATGACTCTCCGCCAAACCAACTCCATATAGGTGGTATAAAAAATTGTCTCCCTAACAATTCTGTACTGTAACTCCACTCATCGACACCGGGAACTAATAAACACAGTTTAATTTTCACAAAAGACTCCGTTATTATTTATTATTTGCCTGGTATTAATTTACTACATAATATAAAGCAATATGCAAAGGCTTAATGACCGCTCCCGTTCACTCCGATGATTTTCCGTGAATATCAGATTACGTTATTTCTATTTCTACCTATGACTTCTATATTTATATTCATTCCGTAATTAAGCGAATGAAATTAACGAACACAGTTTCTGCAACATTTAATTATTCAATATGGCGACCAAACATGCCTGTTTCCAAGACTCCATTTTGCTATCGAGTTACCGTTATTCCACTTGAACTATGGGTACACATT
This sequence comes from Sepiola atlantica, assembly GCA_963556195.1. Lineage (NCBI taxonomy): Eukaryota > Metazoa > Mollusca > Cephalopoda > Sepiida > Sepiolidae > Sepiola > Sepiola atlantica. The sequence goes on along the minus strand of OY744521.1, from coordinate 182,523,116 downwards.
TGATGGTAGCTCGGGATTATCATAATCCATGGTTTAGCCTTCTCATCAACGAAGGCAATTCTGAGATGAAACATTATCTCGATGCTCAAGGTTTTCAATGCTTCCACATGCACACATTCGTTTGTGACAGACTGGGTGATAGTCAGGATGATGTTAGTGTTACTCATGAACGTTTCAAAATTTTCGCGACCGACGCTGTTACGGATGAGAGAACATCCGTAAAAGCGATTTTGAGGGCTGAAAAATCTGTTGCAAAGGGGACCATTATTTGTATTTCCTCCACTCACACATGGTGCATCCATTAACATACCGGTGATTTTTCAGATTGCATCGATACATTCTTTTTTTGCATTGTTGAGGATCTGCATAATATCCAAAGTTATTCATTCCATCCTCCCTTCAGTCCTTCTGTCCACAGAACAACCGATACAGTATCTTTTGAGCAAAGTCCAATGAACGCAATTTGAACTGAAGAACAGAGAAACAATGCAAGTCTGCCTTGTTAATACGCTTCCAACGAGCTATTCCAATTCCAATACATACATTTAAACTTTTATACTTTTTACTTTTGTAGTTTTATATGCACCTTGTCAGTTAATACTTTTAACTTTATGTATTCTCTATATTTGATAAACCAATTGATTCTTGAATTTTGTCATTTTTACTAGAAGCGACTTGCTGATATGTTTCAAATGAGCCATCAAGCAGTGTCAGAAAATCATTTTATGTCTAGATTAAGTCCAAAAAGGTGTATTTGGCCCAAAATGACCAAATATGGTAATTTGGGCCTAGGCCCCCCAAAATTGACATTTCTGTTTGTTCTTTTTTCACCAGAAGCGACTTGCTAATATGCTTCCAACAAGACCTCAACCACTATCAGAAGATCATTTCATGTCTAAATTATGTCAAAAAATGTATTTTTGGTCCCAAATGCCCTAATATGGTAGTTTGGGCCCAGACGCCAAAAAATTGAATTTGTTTTAATGTTTCTTCATCTATCACCAAGAGTATTCTATTCCGCTTCTAACGAGCCATCAACCACTACCAGACGATTATTTAAAACCAAAATATGCCCCAAACAGTGATTTTTCCCCAATATGCTCAAATAAGGTAATTTGAGCCCAGACGCGAAAAATTGAAATATTTTGAATTTTTCTTTTTCTATCACCAAGAGAATTCCATTCTGCTTCTAACGAGCTCTCAACCACTATCGGACGAGCATTTTTAGTCAAGATATTGAATTTATTCCCATATTTGGCATTCTGGACGCAATGTGGGCTGGGCCCCCCACTTTTTAGGAGAACCCCCCACTTTTATAATTGTCCCGCCGGCTCTGTATGTATATATATTTTTTCTATGGTCTAAATAAATGAATGTTAATAGTTTTGAGAGATTTAAGAGCGAGAAAAAATTTTAACTGTCTGTTATTAAATAATAATAGCAGTATTAAACAAATATCTTGTAACAATAAATGCAAGGTATTATATAGATTTACTATTAGTAACTGAATTTGTTGCTGAGAACAAAGAAGGCATCAATTTAAATTAAAATTCGCTGCTGATAACAAAGATGACAACTATCTGAAAAATATTTCTTGCCATATATTTTTTTAAAGGAAACAAATTGAAATAAATGTTATTTTTCTTAACAACATGGACCAACGATAAAGAAAAAGGAATGGCCAGTCAGACTCAAATATCGATTTGTCTAATTCAAGGCTATTGCTGTCTAACTTCGAGAATGTGACTGACTTAATTTTCGATAAAGTTTGTTTTATGGAAAACATAAAACCATGTAAATTTGTAATTCTTTTTGTTTGTGTGTATTTGTAAACATGAATTTAATGTCATTAAAAGGCATTTGATGCTATTTAGTGTATGTTTTGTTTTAGCTGTTATGAATTGCCATAAATCACACTTTAAAGATCTTTAAAGAAGAAAAAAAATGGTACATTATATAGAAATAGGGTAAGATTAATATCTGGCTTAATGTAAGCACGAACAATAATTGCAAATATTGTTAAAATGTGGTTACACAGTGAAAAATAATCCGTAGCTGTAATTTTTTTTATCTTTGCTGCAAAAAGTCAGTTTACTTTTAATGTTTGTTTTGCTAAATGTACTGTTATTATTAAGACGTCGACAAATTAGAAAGAAATTTGTGTTGCTAAGATATGAGAAATAGGAAGGCAAGTATTATGGATTAGTAAATGTGTTATATAACTGGCAACCGATTTGGGGTAATGGTTAGAGTGTTCTGTAATGGGCCATAGGTTCAATCCTTGGTCGAGCAATACCAAAGACTTAAACAATGGTACTTGATGCTCCCTTGCTAAACACTCAGTATTATAAGGCGTAGATCAAGGGTAAGTGGAGTAGCTAATAAAAAGAGAGACTTTGGGTCGCCCTCAACTATGGTCGACCACTTTACTTACTTTTAAATGTGTAATAGCTATACTGAACCCAAACAACTTTGTTGTTTATGAAAACATTTCCCAAAAGTTAAACTGTGAAAGAATATTAAGTTAAATGTTTACATGTATTTGTACCAAATGTTGAAGTTCGTCTAATCAATAGCACTGAAATATAATGTAATGTATGGAAGCATGTATGCACAACAATGGAAGTAAAGTGTTTATTTGTTGATCATATTGAAAGTGGGTTTAACGTGTACCGTTCATTTTTATAGTAATAATAATAATCAGTGGTTGCTGTCAACTAAATGAATAGCAGTGAATCGTTTAAATAATATTCTAATGTAGCTGAAAAAAAAACCCCTCATCCTCGAAAGAAATTAAATCCTTATGTTTTGGGAGAACTTAAATATATAATAATCTAATACATAAAGATAAGTGAGTCAGATTTTTAACTTCAGACCTAAATAGCATTGTATCTGACAAATCGATATTTGATTCTGGCTAGTCAGTGAATTACTGTATTTTTTAGTTTTTTTTTTTCCATAAACAAAATTATGCTATTCAAATACATTTAATCAATTGCATACTATATTCGTCCGGAAATTCTTTTCAGTAGCATGTTTTTTTCAAATATATACCATTTAATTTCATTGGATAATCAACAGGGATTATTATCCAATTAAATCGCTCCATTTATTAAGATTGATAAATATAGATGTCTTCCATATCTCCTCGCTAGGTAAGTAAAAGTTATTCCTTTTCTCATTATTATGCATTTCAGTTCCGTCTAGATTTAATTTCCAATTTATCTACAAAATAATGGCTACTTGTCATTGCCTGTGGAGGGAGGTCTTCTTAACTAAAACAGAGAAATTAAAGACTCTGAATTGTTTCTCTAAAAAAACTGTAGGTATATAATATTGTAAGAGGATGTGTAATTTGCTTGAAGGATTGTGCAAAAAAAAAATATATATATATAGACAATATACAGAAGGCTATTAACAATACAGAAATACAGGTTGTTAGGAAGAGGACGGAAAATAAGATGAAAATAAGTTTTTTGTTTCGTTCTAACTTATTTATTTATTTTTATTTATTTATTTAAAAAAAAATCTTACTTGTTTTCAGTTTTCACTTCGTTAACTAAAGATGTATCTGTGAAGGCAGTATATCACGATATTTCTGGAAAAACTCCCCTTGTAAAGTATTTATATTTCGTTTAACTCAAGTTCTACAGTGTGCAATAATGGCAGCTGTTAAAGAATCAGGTTCACAGTAAATGTACGCTGCAGCAAAACAAAATCCAAACTATGCAAGATAGGCATATCTATTTCATAATTAACATGATTGTGTTCATTCCACTTTAAATTTATTTACTGTGTTTAGATTATTTAGATCCTTTTTTTCATTTGCTTACTTTTTAAAAATTTTATCAAAAGACTTTTCTATTTTATTATTATTTTTTTATATTTAATGTACGATGTTTACAGAAGTTGGACCGCAGTTTGACTGCAACTGTGATCATATTCATTGATAGTTATGTCCCTTGGTTTTAATCGTCAAACTCGATAATTGTTGTTAGTTGTTGTCTCTATTTACTTGTCTCCCCGCGAAGGCAGAGCCAGATACAAGACCAATCTTTAATGTGACTTTTATAACCTCATAATTTAGGTTATAATAAATAATAACTTGTAAATAAAATGGATGAACTATCTAGATAAACATTTATCAGATTTATTAAAACTGAACACAGAATGAAATAATGAGTTAATTTGCCGCTGAACGCGATTGACATCTTAACAGTCTGAAAGCCGGGATCTGTGTTTACTTTTCTCTGGACAGGACTCCATTTCCAAGGGCGATAACTCTTAACTCCCGAAATGGTTCAAGGGACGCAACTCGCCTTCGTTAGTTGTCCTAACAGTGACATTATGTTATTATTTTATTTATTAATAAACATATCTATTTTGATTAGTTATGTGTTGATTCCACTTTAAATTTATTTATTGTTTTTAAACTTTAGATCCTTTCTTTATTTTATTTGCTTATAATTTATTTTTACAGATTTTTAAATTTTATTATATTTTTATTGCTTTATGTAATGTGAGATGTCTACAGAAGCTGGACTGGAATGAGCCAAAGGGGAAATGACTGATCATATTCAATGAGATAATATTGTATAATATTATATTTGACTATAATTACCATAATCATGTATTTGTTTATTGTAGCTATGTCACAATGATTTTGTCCGTTATATTCCATAAATCGCTAAAATAGATCATTAGCAAAGAAAGTATATTAAAAAAAATCTACTGTTAACTGTTTTAACACATTATGGATGAACAACTGTACATTATGTTGAAATAGTCAGGTTTTATTATTCGTCAGAAAAGGTAAAAACTGAAAAGAAATTTTAAAAAAACATTGTCTCAGCAAAATGCGAATACAAAAATGACGATGAGGCAGAAAACGAAGGGCCGCCATGAGTTAATCGATTTCAGAATAGAATATATAAGGAGAAGTTACGAGCAGTTAAAATAGAGATTCACACGTGGTGAAAAACTGTGAATAAAGTTCGCTTAGATAAAAGAAATGTACAAAGGAAATGATACTTATGCTATTTAATTCTATTTTGAGGGAGAAGAAAGGTAGCGTTTCTTACCGGAGATGCCTAAAATATCGGGATATTTAAATGGATAGAAATTCCTCCATGTAGGTTCGAGACTTAGGAGATAGGGGACAGAACACCGGAAAGCTAAAAAAACTCCTTACAAGGAGGGCCGACAAAGAGAGGTAAATCTAAGGGACTTATTCTAGGCTAGACAGAACACTCCTCATCTGGCGTCTTCAACCTCATGAAATTGCACTAGTCCTTGATACAACGAACGGGTCTGAGGAGTCGCTGCAGAAAGGAGATGGAAGCTGCTGGAAGGAGCATGAGCAGCTGAAAGGTGCAGGAGCAGGATCCGCTGGAAGGATGGGAGGACAGGAACCGCTGGAAGGATTCAAGGACGGGAGTCACTGGAAGGAATAGGAACAGTAGCTGCTGGGATGAGCAGGGGAGGCAGGTTGACCGTATTATGTTTATTAGTAAATTCGGATGTGAATGGTTTCTTGACATCTATAGCCGTGATGGCTGGAGATGCATTTTCTCTAAGGAGTGATTGTCTTTGTTCTTGTTTATCTTGATGGTTATTGGCAGGATTAACCTCTAGTTTTGGTGGTGGTTCAGGCGGTGGCTATGTTATGTAATCAGGAGGCATATAGACTAGTTCTATTACTCAATTATTACTCCTAATTAAATACTCATTACCCTTATAAAAGACACTAATTAATCAGAATCTACAAGACGAAACATCAATTAACTCCTGCACACATCTCACTATACTAAGCCCGTTTTAAGACTCACATTAAATATCGATCGTATCATTTTCATATCATTTCTCTCCATGCAATGCATGTCCTCAACCATCACTGACCAGGTTTCACTACCACACATCATCACACTGCATACACATATCTGATAGACTGTTCCCTTGGTCAACAGCAGTAATGCTCTGCTAGTTAGTAATAGTAGAAGTTCCCTGAACTTACTTCTAATTCACACTAGCACCTGCTTCATCCTGTGCTCCAATGGTATCATCAAGGTAACAAAACTTCTGGACAACCTCAATAGTTTGGCCATCCAGATATACTTTGTCTACATCAGAGTACTCATTCATCTCCATTGTCTTACATTTCTTGCACACAAATTGGTTATCCTATCTCAACCTACCAGTAAATCCACTGCACTTCTTGTGTACCCAATGCTTACAAATACCACAAAAAATTGAATTGCACCTGATTCCTTTTCCACAAACTGAGCATGGAAAATTTCTCTTTTTGGGAGCTTTCAAACACTACAGCCACTAATTATCACTTTGGTTTCAAATTTTTATTTTCCATAGCATTCCTCCAAGTCCAGAAACAATGACCCAAAGCATACAACTTTGGGTCATTTAACAAGTAGGTCACTTAACAAGCAGGTCTCCATTGTTTCACATGCAAGTACTAAATCATCATTATACAGCATCTCTTCTGGACAACCCATACGAAACTTTGGATAATGCTTCTAAGACACAAATGAAAAGCAACACTGGTGCACTCCTACATTAAAGCTGTCACTAAATGTGCTGTTAATTCTAACACAACTTTGAGCATTTCTGTACATTGTTTGAACAACCTTCACCAACCACTTGTTTGCCCCTAGTTTACACAGAGTCCACCAGAACTCAAAAGTTTTCTCCAGATCTACAAAGGCAAGATACAGGTTCTTCTGTACCAAGGTACTTCTCTTGCATTTATCTCATGATAAAAATAGCATCAGTGGTACTTTTTTCAGGCATAAAACCAAACTGCATTTCATCTATGCTGATCTTACTTCTTATTTGCTGCTCAATTATTCTCTCAGTCACTTTCAGTACCTGATCCATAAATTCTAAAACGCTGTAATTACCTCTATCTAGTGCTTCCCCTTTACCCTTGTAACAATTTGCAATTGTAATAAGTTCCAAGTCTTTCAAGATAACTTCTTTTATGATCCGATTTGTCAAGTCTGTGATCATATCAATACCTGTCTCATCCGCAGCCTTCACAATTTCTGCAACCATGCATGAGGGTCATCCAATCTTACCTTTCTTCATCTTACTCACAGCTTCCCATACCATTTCTTTCTCAATTCTTATAGCTGAATCAGATACTGCTTTTGAAACTTCTAGATTATCACGATTCCATGAAAACTCAGTATTCAACAATTTCTCATAGTGGCATTTCCAAGCATCCCTCTTGTCCTGTTCATTTGATGATCACACTCCATTGTCATTTCAAATGCACATCTCTCCAACAATATCCATATTTGCTTTTACTATTTGTTTAGCTATCCTGAATACTTCATTCTTTTGGTTATCCCTTCGTAGTATATCTAGAAACCTGGTTTACTCAGCCTCCGTTTTGGCTTTGTATATTGGCTTTCTTCTTGGCTTTGTATATTGCTCTTTGCCTCCAGATACACATACTTATTAATTAAAACTTTTCATCCACTGACTCCTATGCTTCTGCTTTTATTTGATACACTTCTCAACTTCCTCATTCCACCACCATGTCACCTTATGTCTTGAGGGCCCTTCGTCCACCCACAAGTCTGGTCTGTTACCTCCAACAGTGTATCTTTCAGTATCTTCCACTGTTCTTCCACACTTCCTGTAGTGGGTTTGGTAGCCATCGCTTGATCTCTAAACTCACGTTTCACACGTTTTTCATTCAACCTCCACACCTTTCTCCTGGGGATGAGCTTTCTTCAGCATGAAATTGCAAATAACCAGTTTGTGCCGTGTCATGATTTCTTCACCCGGTATTACTTTCACATCATTTATGAGCTTTCTGTCCGTTTCGTAACCAACAGATAATCTACTTGAGTCATATGTAATGAGATGGCTTTCTTTTTTCCTAAAAAAGGTGTTAGTAACCAACATCTCCATTGCAAAACCAAATTCTAAAATTCTTCTCCTTCTATATTCTTGGCATCATATCCATTTCCTCCATGCACACCCTCAAAATCACGAGGTCTTTCCAATATGACCATTCAAATCTCCTGTCACAGCAAGTACTTCCTTCTCATCAACCTTACTAGTTACTGACATAAAACTCATCTCTCACATCTTCACTCCAGCCACATTGTGGTGCAGAAACAGATATAGCTGGTAACATTTTCTCACTAACCAAACCAACTTCATCAGTATGATTTACTCAATTACATAATTAACTTTAATCACTTTATCTACCCATCTCTCTGCTATAAAAATGCAAACACCATCTGTTTCCTTTTTATTTATAATCCAATATATCTGAAATATTTTTTTCCACAATCATTCTAGCAGATTTATCTCTCAAGTTTCTTGAACACAACGCAGATCAATACATCTTCTCTCAAGAAACTCAACAATCTCACCGGACCTTCCATGCAAGCTTCCAACATTTAAACTACGTAACCTGAAATTTAACCGATTTTTGGAAGTCATTTCCTTATTTGTTACAAGATTTTTTATAGGCCAGATGCTTTCCTGACGCCTACCCAGTGAGGTGATGAGGACCAGTGATTTTATTGAGACACCATCTCTAGGTGATTGACAACCAAGGCTAAAGAGCGCTTCACCTGTTTTGTTTTTAAATTTGTTTTTCCATTAAAAAAAAAGTTGAATTATTCACTGGTACTGTTATCTGCTACCCACCGCAGAGTCCAACTTCTGTTGGGAATATCCCAAGGAGGAATTCCAATCCCCTTTGTTGAGACGGGGATACACCACCAGTATACTCACATCAAGTACAATTTTGAGTCGCTGCTAGTTTCAGAATTAGTACCTTGTAACTAATATTTAGTAACATGAAACAGTGATGAAGCCTTTTGTTTTCTTTGGTACGATTGACACTCAGCCACCGTCTTCTAGCATCTACAAGTTATGGAGTGTCTGATCAAAAAAAGATCAGAAGTCGGCCAAAATTTCCCCTGGGATCTGTAAAAACTTGGTAACCCAATACAGAAAACGTCTGGCTTCTCTGCTTGCCAACAGCAGGGGATGAAATATTTATTGTCCCAACAGTATATATGTAACAATATATATATATACAGTCAAACCTCGGTTCATGAACGTCTTGGAACTGGAACAATTTAGATTTGGAATAAAAAATTAAAGTCAGAAATGCTTCGTTTTTTTATTTAAATTCTGATTCCCGAACCACACCGACTGCAACCGAAGCATACTGTCTGATAAAATATTAACAGTTCTGTGCAGGGTTGTCATTCCTGGGTTTTTAAATCCAGATGTCTTCTTTTTTTTTTTAAATCAATCTGGGGTTTTATTTTTTTAATCTTAAGAACTATATTTTTAAATACCTACTAAAATATTTTTTAAAGATTACAAAATATGTAATAAAATGGTCAAACTATACACAAAAAATAGTCTTAATTCATAAAAAGTTCACAAAGAATATATTTTTTAATGAAATAACGTTTTATATTATACATTATATATTAGTATTGAAAACAACAATATAACTGATAGTTAATAATTTTGTATATTGACCCATTAAATACCTAAAAACAAATAGTCTATATATAAGAATTAACAAATTAATCTCTTTTATATTATTTTCAATGGGAAAATATGATTAGCTTTTTGAACAATTCAGTTTTCGAACAGCTTTTCAGAACGAATTATGTTCGAAAACCAAGGTTCCACTGTATTATATATATATATATATATATATATATATATATATATATATATATAAGTTTATAATATTCATAAATAAATATTAAATTATATTTACCTACAGACGATGTCGTTTCAAGCTTTTTGCTCTCATCAGTGCAGGAAAGTGATAATTTCAGACGGTCACGAGGCGTGAACCCACTTCACAGAGTCACCTTTGACTCCAAACGCTTTCACTTTATCCTCTCGGCCATAGGAAATTATCAAGTGATACGAAGAGAATTTAAGTTATATTTATGCCAAATGCAGCGTAAATATCAAAACAAACTAGAGGACTCAACGAACTTACTCGGAGCCTTGCTTTGTAGCTTAAGTGAATGTCTATTTTTTAATAAAAAAATATGTTTTAAGCATATTTTTTAAGCGTATTTTTACATGTATTTTGAAGCGTACTTTAAGTTGTATATCTGTAAATATTTTGAAATACGTTGAAATTCTTAAAAACGATATCCTTGGTTTTTAGCCGAAACAGTTGCCTGCCTAGATTGAAAACGGTTTTTACGTGTGTACATATATCTTTCATCATTTTTCAGAAAAAATAAAACTTTGTAAAATAGCTCTAGTCACACACTATTAAGCTATAACATACTTTATGTTATAAAATAATCCTACATTTGAAAAACTTTCAATGTGGAATTTAAACACACACACACACATTATATATATATATATATATATATATATATATGTATATATATATATATATATATATATATGAAGCAATCCAACAAAAGATATAAGCGTCAACTAATATCTTATAATTAGTGAAACATCCGGATAAAAAACTGAAGCTCAATATACTGGATAGAGCATTAATATTATAATATAAAATGAAGTAATAAAATAAGGTGTCAATCAAATTTTATTAGAATTCAAAGTTCATGCAAAGCATCCTTAAGTCCTTAGCTCATGAGTTTTCAAAGATAATTCTTCTCTTCAGAGGACCATTACCGCAGTTATACTACTACAGGCAATAAAATTATGCTTTGAAAATATATAAAATTATATACACAAATATATAAAAATACATAACATCAAACATATCAATCCAAAAACATACTTTTGTTGAATCCATACAGTCCATCCAGGTCATACAAGTTGAGAAGCATAATCAGGAAGGACATTACTCCAAGATACAAACAGCTTCCTGATTATGCTTCTCAACTTGTATGACCTGGATGGACTGTATGGATTCAACAAAAGTATGTTTTTGGATTGATATGTTTGATGTTATGTATTTTTATATATTTGTGTATATAATTTTATATATTTTCAAAGCGTAATTTTATTGCCTGTAGTAGTATAACTGCGGTAATGGTCCTCTGAAGAGAAGAATTATCTTTGAAAACTCATGAGCTAAGGACTTAAGGATGCTTTGCATGAACTTTGAATTCTAATAAAATTTGATTGACACCTTATTTTATTACTTCATTTTATATTATAATATATATATATATATATATATATATATAAAATATTTTTATTTAATTTAAACCACTTCAAATGTTAGGAAGAACGAATTAACACCATTTCACAAAAAACTGTTTTTATTTTTTGTGAAATAGTGTGAATCTGTTCTTCCTAACATTTGACATGGTTTAAAATTAAATAAAAACTATTTTATATAATAGCTCTAGCCTCACACTATTAAGCTATTACAATTGCCTTATGTTATAAAATTTATATTTTAAATATAAAAACTTTTAATATCAATACATATATATATAAAATACAAAAAATATATACATATACACACAAATATGCGAGCATGTGGCGAAACAAAAACAAAAAAAAATTCATATACGAAGAGAACAATATAAAAAAAGAGAAAATACGAGTCTACGAACTAAACAACAAAAAAAAGATAATTACAAAAAAAAAGAGCCTTTCACATCACAAAAAAAAAATTTTCTTTTTGACAGAAAAAAAAAGCTATATATTATTTTTTAAAGAAAAATAACGACGTCAACCCGACAACCAAAAAAAATAAATAATAAATAATAATAGTCTTATCAGACGAGGAACAAAGGAAGCAACAAAAGGTGCCAAGCGTTGAATCTCCCAAGTCAAATACAGCTTCGTGCAAGAAATCTACAACCTGAGAAAACCTGCCTCATCCCAAGAATACTCGTACGAACGCACAAAATTTCGACGCGGCCTCGAAATTAATTCCTAAACAATACCCAGCTTCATACTAGAGACATTTCTTTCACCTGATATTTCCTCAGCCCAAGAATCTCTAGTGTGAACGCTAAGTCCCAGCAGAAAAAAATAAATACACACTCAAATGGCAAAACTAACAAACATTACCAGCTTCGCATGGCACAAAATCCCAATGTGCACAAAAATTAAAATTTCGCCCGCGAATGCTAATTTTGCTGGAACAACCATAAAACTACAGCTTCATCCGTCCGGAATGAACGCTAAATCCTCGCTGATAAAGATTATATTTATATAAAAAAAAAAATTAATAAAACAAGTTTTAATACAATTGGCAAAATGCCATCATTCGGACAAACAAAAAAAATGGATTTATTCTACGCAGGGATAGCAAAATGGCGACAACTATTTTAAAGTTCTCTCTTAGGCTATCTCCTGTACGAATTACCAATAATATGCCAAAGTCAGTTTATTTGCTGCTACAAAAAGGGAAGACTAGTTACAACAGATCCATCAACTCCGTTACTCGGCAGGGAGCTTGTGTGGCGAACGCCACAATTAGGTACCCTCTTTCTTTCTTTGCTTAGTCCTTCTTCATCTCTGAAGTGGAGAACCTCGCAAGGTCACGCAGAATCACGTTTTCAAAAGGATTCCGGCCAATGGCCGACCGACGGACTAGCTTGACCACGTGTGATTTTAAGTCTTTAAAAGGGCACGCGTTCCTTTCTCTCTCTCTCTCTTTCCCTCGGCGTCTTGGGACGAACGCACCCAAAGAACTCTCGTCGACTCCCCTCCCCCTCCACACTAACTCGAAAAAGCAGTGTAGAGGGAGAAAAAAGGTAATCCCTTTTCTTCAAGCATCTTTAATTCAAAGGAACATTTCTTTAAGAATCTCTCTTAATCCAAACAAACTTTTTCCTTCACACATTCACCATTCACAAATTTGCCACACAAACGACATTCAACACGCATTGCATCGCACATATATTTACGCTTACAATTATGTTTTGTTAAATAAATTGTTTCTGTTAAATATAAATGTTTTCCTTTTTATTAACTTTATAAAATGTCTATTCTTATGTTGTTTAGCTTTCTCATTCCTTCGCTTTCTTTTTAATATAAGTTTAAGTAAAAATGTTTTCTTCTTTCTTTGTCTAAACCTCTTTATTTAATCTACACGTGGTCCGGTGGAGTTCAAAGCAGTGGGATGACATGACGTTACAAAGGCATCTATCTCACAACCTATGGTCGGGGGATTCATTCACGCATAACCCCTTGTCCGGCAATCCTTAGCCACTGTGGTTAATCCTTTGTTCTCTTTCGAATCTCCCGCCATAACCTTCCATCAACCGGCGCCATAATTGATAACTTCCACGGGGCCATAAATACATTGCTCCTAGAATACATTGCATTACTATTGAAAAACTTTACTCTTAGAAGGAAATTTTACAGAGATGGTACCATCATTACTCTAAAAAAAAAAAAATATTACTCCCAGAATAGATTGCTCTTAGAAAACATTACTCGTAGAAGGAAATTTTACAGAGAGGATATGAGCATTACTCCCAGAAAAACATTACTCTTTGAAAAAATTACTTTAAAAAAGAAATTACTCCTTTGTTCTTAAGCCACTGCCTTCTAACATCTATTTGGGAAGTAAATAAAAAGGAGAAATGAGGTTTTGATTTTTTGAAGAATCAGATTGAATAATACGGTTGAGGATGATCTTATAGATATTAGGGCATGACATGACTAGCTGATTGATCAGGCCTCTCCGACTTCCTGTCTAGCTGAAGGGCTGAAGTGGAAGAATGGTTCAGCCACCAGGATCCTGTCCTAAGGAATAACGGGTCGGCACCCACAACCTACAGATGGCCCATTTTCGGGAGGGGGGTTACAAACATAACACCCTGAACATGTCCTGCTAAGTGCCAAAGGCATATTGAAAAATAGTCAAACGAGATAACCACAGTATACTCAATCAATAAGAATTATTTGGAATCTCCCTCGCAACCGATAATTGCCTACAAGTTCAGACCCATCTTCTCTCAAGCTGAGTTTTTTTTGTATTGTATATATGTTTCGGTCTAGTTACGCATCTGTAAAGACCCCATCCCGTACTATTTTTGTTTTGGTTTCTATCTTGTCCCTCATATATTTTGTAAATAAACTGTCATTTTTAACTCCTTAACTTGTGTTGGTCTTCTGTTCTTTCAGAAAGTGTTTGTTGTCTGTCTCTTCATTTTTACAGCTGTCGTGAGAAAGAGTCCCATCCTTCTCTTGTTCGGTGTGCATGTATATTTGAACCTGAGGACCTAAATCTTTTCTTTTTTTTCTGTTGCCTGGGAATCTTTTAACTTGAATGGGAAATAGACAATTAGAATGAGATATTGATTTGTCTGATTCAAGGCTGTCACTGTCTAACTTTGAAAATCCAACTGACTTAATTTTATATATTGATATAAATAATATATATATATGTATGTTTGAAAAACATTTTCTTTTTTTTTAATCACACATACCCAGTGGTTTCACTTGAGCGATTGTCAAATGGCCCAAACATGATTCTAAGTCCTTTGTTTACAGGGTGTTAGAGATAAATTTGATAATCTTTTGATATTCTATCATTTCATTGAAGCATTTAATCATGGTAAAGTGCAACAAATAGCTGTTTCTCTCTGGAGACGATGGACAATTGGTGAGCACCAGATTATTGGACGAGAGTGACTTGCATCATCATGATTTGTGCCTGATTAAAAAAATCAGAAATCTTAGCTGCAGCTTCGTGCTTCTTGGATATCTTGAAAGCTGTAAGATGTGAACTGGAGAACTGTGACAGAGATGTGGAAGCAGGAAGGATCAGAGCAGGCTTAATGTGTCAGCATAATGAAAATCATTGAGAAGTTGCAAAAAAAAAAAGAAAAAAAAAGTGTGGCAAGATCCAGGCAAGGCAACGTGGACCTTGGCGAGAGAGAGATGGGTATCGGAGTGGTGACTATGAAGAAAATGCTCAAAAAGGATCTTCACTCTGCAAAGGGCAACTATTCATACAAGACTTGCAAGGGGCAACTATTTGCCACAAACACTGAAGAGAACCGTCTTAGAAACCCCTCAAGATCAAACATTCAGTTGAGCTGGGGGATGTTCTAGTTTTTTTTCAGATGAGTAGAATTTCTGCCAAGACCAGTTGTACGACATACAGTGGCTAGCTTACAGTCTGCACAATCCCTCACACCATGAAGGTCAAGTTTCCTCAAGCTGTGATGATCTTTGGATATGTTTCCGCGAAAGCCACATCACTTCACATCTTCGAAAAGGGAATCAGACTAAATTCAGATGGTTATATATATATATATATATATATATATATATATATACAGGGTGGGCCAAAATAAAGGTCCTATCTTTAAATTTGAATAACTTGAATTTGAATAACTTCCACAAAATAAAAGTTAAACTCACCAACTTTATGTGTGTGTAGACTGACCCTTCCGAGATTTTTTGAAATAAACAAAACAAATTTTAGCCGAAAAACACTTCTTAAAACTTACAAAAACTAAAGTATTGTTTTTTACACTGTTTTGAGTTTTTTAAGCAAAAATAATGTTTTCTAAATGAGGGTACGTTCCTTAGGGCTAATACGGCTCATGCTTGCTTCGGAAGGGGTCCTTTACTTATTCTAAAAAAAAATTTTAAAAAATCAATAAATAAAAAAGTTATGAATTTTAAAAAATAGGACCCTTATTTTTGCCCACCCTGTATATATATATATCACTGTTGAAAGTGCTAGGTGGAGAGGGTGGCTACGGGAAGGCTATATGTGTGGCAGAAGGACTCAGCTCCATGTAACATCTCTGGGGAAACCCAGAAGTAGCTGTCTGAGAAGTTACACGACTTCACCAGTGTCAACATCTGGCCACCAACTCACTTGATTGCAACCCCATGAACTATTATGTGTGGAGTGCAGTTGAGAAAGGCACCAACCAAGGACAAGCTGATTGCCAGGATTAAACTGATGTTAAGGGGTTTCTAAAAGGACACAAATTTAGATCCCGTGATGGAGGCTTAGGGTGGCTTCTTCAAGTAAGCTATATGTTTTGTTTTACGGCATATCAACCTCTTATGGGTCATTTAATGCCGAAACATTAGTTTTTAATGTTTATGTATTTTAATATCATTTTTAAAAATGTTTATGTATTTTAATATCACTTTTTTGTTTATGTATTTTAATATCATTCTTTTTAATGTTTATGTATTTTAATATCATATTTTAAAATGTTAATGTGTTGCATAACTACTAAAATTAAACGTCACGAGAACCACAGGGGAGAGCTTATTTATTACTACAGGCAGAAATTCTTCTGACTGAGGCAGTCCTCCGAAACCACCTCAACAGTTCGAATTTCATCCTCTCCGGGTCGAAAAATAATGCGAAAAGTCTATGAGAGGATTAATAGTGGTTACAATCTTTTTCTTAATACTTTGGTAAAACATTTTCTGTAAAACATTTTTAAACAAACATGTTAAACACATTTTTTTAAAGTCATTTTAACAGATTTCTAAGAGTCACTTTTAAACAGGGATTTTCAACACATTTTGAAGTCATTTTTAAACAGGGACTTTAAACACACCTTCTTAAGAGTCATTTTAACAGATTTCTAAACACATTTCTCGAGTCATTTTAAAACACAGTTTCCAGATATTTTACCTTATATGAAAGTTACCTCTGCAGTTCTCGTTCGTCGCTGGCCCTCATCTTGTTGCTGGCTCGTGATCGTCGTGTAGTATCTGTTTTTTTGTGGGCAAATTTTGTTTTTAATGGAGGACAGAGACACTCGAAGACGATTTTTTTCTGAGAGAGATTCCATCACCTTTATTTTCACACTTCGGTTGGAGAGGGTTCCATTATCGGTTCTTCATTCACATCTTCTTTCTCGCTCGGGAATGCAATGTTAATTGTACTGAATCTCCTAAGAATTACAGCCCTCACGGTAAGCGGTTACATTCTCAATTCGTCCGGGTCGCTTCCAACCCCAACTAACTCATAACTACTTTTCACACAAGCCACCCGGGCTAAGCGTAGCGACCTATCTCCGCAAAAATCGGGAACTCGACTGAAAAGTTATTTCTCACCTACAGGATCTGTGACGTCAGAGCCCTCACCCGGCCTCTTGAATGAATGTCATAACAGACTCAAATCGCCTTTGTCTCTGACCTTTTGATCTGAGCATTTCCTATCCTCAAATTTGTTATGACTTTACAAAATGATTCACTAATGAATCATGGCTGTTTGTTCCAAAAATCACAGATGCCCTTAAATTGAACTTAATTCTATTTCTTTCACAATTCATACTAGTGAATCTACACACTTAAAATACAGACTCAGTCATAATCTAACATATGTATTTTAATATCATATTTTAAAATATTTATGTATTTTAATATCATTTTAAAAAATGTTTATGTATTTTAATATTCTTTTTAATGTTTATGTATTTTAATATCATTCTTTTTAATGTTTATGTATTTAATATCATTTTTAAAAATGTTTATGTATTTTAATATCATTTTTTAAAATGTTTATGTATTTTAATATCACTCTAATGTTTATGTATTTTAATATATTTTAAAATGTTTATGTATTTTAATATTCTTTTTAATGTTTATGTATTTTAATATCATTCTTTTTAATGTTTATGTATTTAATATCATTTTAAAAAATGTTTATGTATTTTAATATCATTTTTTAAAATGTTTATGTATTTTAATATCACTCTAATGTTTATGTATTTTAATATATTTTAAAATGTTTATGTATTTTAATGTCATTTTAAAAAATGTTTATGTATTTTAATGTCATTTTAAAAAATGTTTATGTATTTTAATGTCATTTTAAAAAATGTTTATGTATTTTAATGTCATTTTAAAAAATGTTTATGTATTTTAATGTCATTTTTAAAAATGTTTATGTATTTTAATGTCATTTTTAAAAATGTTTATGTATTTTAATGTCATTTTTAAAAATGTTTATGTATTTTAATGTCATTTTTAAAAATGTTTATGTATTTTAATGTCATTTTTAAAAATGTTTATGTATTTTAATGTCATTTAAAAAAATGTTTATGTATTTTAATATCATTTTTTAAAATGTTTATGTATTTTAATATCATTTTTAAAAATGTTTATGTATTTTAATATCATTTTTAAAAATGTTTATGTATTTTAATAAGATTTTTAAAAATGTTTATGTATTTTAATATCATCGAAAACAGAAAAATGAAATAAAAAATTTATGATTAAATATTTTGAACTGTCCAACTTCTTTGATGAAGTCTAAGATTTTGGTCGGATTTGTGTCTTTAAACACGTCTTTTAGATTTTTCGAGTCGTAGTATTTCCTTCGGCTTTCTTGTAGATCCTGACTAATAGTATACGTTTGCCTGTAAAAGATTCTTGACATGATACACACATTAGGAGACTCTTCACCCTCTAATAAATATTGGTGAGTAATATGTGTATGTCCTATACGGAGTCTGGCTACTACAACCTCTTCTCTTCTTGCCTTTCTGTAGCCTAAGGGCCACTCAGCAATAGTTGGACAAATCTTGTGTAATTTATTACTTTGGCATTTATCTCAAGATTCTTGTCATTTTTCTTTGTTTAACATGTTTATAGAAGGTCGAAGATCAGTGTATGGAATCTTAGTATTGTTAGGTATCATGTACAGCGATTCTTTTGCTGCTCTATCCGCTTTTTTCGTTTCCACGAATGCCGATATGACTCGGTATCCACCATAATTTAATTTTACACTGCTTCTCATTATAGATAGAGGTGATCTTGTTTAAGATTTTTATGATTAAAGGGTTATCCATTCTTCTTCTTCACCGATAAGGGGTCGAGAAGATGATGAATTTATCAGTTCTATTATTTTTAAAGCCAAGTATATGGCTGCAGTTTCTGCACTGAAAATTGACATTTTGTCAGGTAGTCTGTACTGTATTTTTGTCTCATTTAAGATAGCAGCGCATCCGACTGTCTGATTCTTTCCATCCATCTGTGTAAGATGATGTTTTTTTTATGTTTTCAAATTCATCCTGAAATATAATTGGATTGGTTATGTTCTTGTAAGTTATTGTCCAATCAAAGATACAAGTTGGTTGTTTTAATTCCCATGGTGGAATTTTGGAAATTATTGATTAGTGTATGGGTCTAGAGTCCAATTCCAGTTTGTTTTTAAGTTCCTAGATACGGTAACCAAGGGGTTTAATGGCATTGATTTTTCTCTCAAACAGTTTTATATTGTAGATTAAGCACGCAGCCATAGCCAGGATTTAGTGGACATGACAACAACTTTATCATCTATTGAAGTGCCAATTTTTCTCTTCTTAGATGTAAAGAACCTTCATTCGCTTCAATATATAAGCTTTCCACTGGATACGTGCAAAAAGTCCCCAATGCGAATCTCAGTCCCTGGTGATGAATAGTTTCCAATTGCTTCAGGTATGACTTTCTGGCTGTTCCATATATATAGAATCCATAGTCGAGCTTGGATCTAACTAAGGATCAATAGAGTTTAAGTAATGTGGTTTTGTTAGCATCCCAATCACTGTGTGCCAGAACTTTGATTAATTGCATGGCCTTGTGACATTTTGTTTTTTAGATATTTTATGTGTGGTATAAAGGTAAATTTTCTATCAAATATGATGCCCAAGTACTTGTGTTGATCAACAACTGGGATATTATTGTCGTCCAGTTTCAAGATGGGGTCATGATGGATCCTTCGGAGTTTGCAGAAATGTACACATTTTGTTTTGTCCTTTGAGAATTTAAATCCATTTTCTATGGGTCATTTGTTTATTTTATTTAGACAGCTGTGAGTATGTATTTTGATCGATAGCATATAAGTAAATCATCCATGTATAGAGTGCAGTCGATCCCAGTATAATTATTTATTTTTATATTAAAAAGGATGACAGACAGGATGTTTCCTTTCCCATTTCTTGTTCTTTTTGGGCTGAAAGTATGTTGCTCATCTGCACTTGAAAGTGTCTACCATTTAAGAAGTTGCAGATGAACTCTGGCATTCTGCCTTTAAATCCAAGTTCATGTAGGTCTCTTTTAATACCATATTTCCAGGTAGTGTCGTAAGCCTTTTCGATGTCAAACAAGATTGCTATCAGGTGCTCCTTCTTGACAAATGCTTCCTTTATGTGTTTCAAGTCTAATTAGGTGGTCAATAGAGCTTCTTCTTTTCCTGAAGCCTAATTGATATTCTGTAATCAGGTTTTTGGTTTCCAAATACCATGTTAGTCTCTCATTAACCATTCTTTTGAAGGTCTTACACACACAACTAGTGAGAATAACGGGTCGATAATTTATTGGATCTATATAGTCTTTTTTTAATTTGGATACTGGAATCACTATAGCTTGCTTCCAGGTTTTTAGAATACTGTTATTCATCCATATTTCATTATACATTTGTAGTAGGTAGTTTAGGGGTGGTTTTGGTAGTTTTTTTTAAAAGAAATTGGTATTGGATTTCATCAGGGCCATCATGAGATTTATGTATTGCTTCTTCTAATTGTGTTCTGTTGAATGGTTGGTTGTATTGTTCTTCATTTTTTGACTTGAAGTTTTTTGTTTTCTTCATTATGTTTTATGATTTGAAATTTTTTGATGAGGAGTTTATTGAAAATTGTTCGGCTTGTTTATTTGCAATGTTTTCCTTGTTGGTGATCTTCATCTCATTGCAAATAAGATGTTTCATCGGTTCCTTGTTGTTCTTCCCTGATATTTGCCTGACCATCTCCCATACATTTTTGGTTTTAGTGTTTACACTTATTTTTGATACATAGTTTTTCTATGTGTTCAGTTTCGATTCTTTGATAGTTTTTCACGTTTTTGCTCTGCTGTTTTTGTATAGGTCCAAATTTTCCTTTGTTGGGTTATTTAAAAAAAATTTTTATTTAGCATGTCGTGTTCTTACAGCTTTTTGGCATTCTTTGTTGAACCAGGGTGTGTTGAATTTTGAGGAAGTGGAGCTTTTTGCTATGTTCTCCTTTGCAATGAAAAGGAGAGTATTGCTGAAATATATATGTTCTTCAGTGTGAGTGTTAGCTTCTGGCATGAGTCTATATTGGCATAAGTTTTGGAATTTTTCCCAGATTGCTTTTTGTAAGTTCCAACAGGGTATTTTTTCATCTAGTTTGGGATTCTCGTTTTCCAGTATAATAGGGAAGTGGTCGCTTCTGTATGCGTTGTCATGGGTTCTCCAGCTATAGTCCATGTATACAGTTGGGTTGCATATTGTTAAGTCTATTGTTGGATGTAGGTAAGTGTTCTCTTTATTATTGAGCAAAGATTATTGGTTTTGGTTTTGGTTTAGTATTGTTTCAATAATTCTGCCTCTTGTTTTCTTTTTACTACCCCATAATTCATTATGGCTGTTAAAATCTCCCATTAGTATGAAAGGCTTTGGTAGTTGTTGAATTAATTTATTTAGTTCTGTCTCATCCATTGTTTCATTTGGTAGTATATATAGTGAACAAAAGGTTATTTCTTTATGTTAGTGTTGCAGTTTATTTCGCTGTGTGAAATATTTTTTATTGATATGTAATGATGATCCACCAGAAGCTATGTTTAATTTTTTGTTTATGGAGTTGTATTATGAGTAATATTTTATATTGATTGTGTCATTCTCGTTTAGCTGAGTTTCTTGTAGGCAGATTATAGCAGGGCAGAAAATTTTGCTAAGGAGTATTATTTCTTCAAGATTAATTTTTGTGTCTCGAATGTTCCATTGTAATATTTTGTTTGCCATGGTTTATGTTTCCTTTGCTAGATTTGGATTGTTGGTGTTTCTGTCAACATCCATGGATTCAGTATTTACTTGTTTATTTTTTGTTTTAGTTTTAGATATTGATCGTGATGTTGTGTTGGCGGTTTTTGGTTCTTGTTTTATGAGGGTTGTTTCATTATCTTTTTTATTTGTTTCTCTTGCGCCAGTGATTGTTTGGCTCTAAACATAAAAAAATAGACAACACTCATAAATTTCAAGGCCACTCCTACCCTTCATCAGAGAAATTGACTAAAATGAACTCAAACAACACACCCGAAGATGACCCAGAGATAAAGGTCAGAAACGCGCACGCATGCTTAAAAAAACAAAAACAACACAGGCTTAACCCAGAGAAGTAAAGGATATGAACACACACACAGAAACGCTAAACTGGTAAAAACAAACCCATTTTTTTTTTCAAACAAAAAGAATATCTGAAGAGAGTCAAGATGCTCGAAACACGTCATAAAATAAAAAACAATTAAAAAAAAATTATTTTTTTCTTAATTTATAAATGTTGGTTGCCTCACTTTAAATATACACTTTCCTCTCATTGGAACCGCACTACCCCCTACTTACTCTCTCTCTCTCTATATATATATATATATATCACCTACAAAAATGAATCTATACAAATTTGAAGATATTAAGAACTTGAAGCATAAGAACTGATATAATTTGATACAAAATAACACAAAACGGTTGATGTGTCGTGGTAAATAAGGTTTCAGAATTTTTAAGATGAGGATTGATAATTTGTATTATTAGGAATACTATTCTCATCTTGGATGCTATTCTTACAACATTTGGGCCAATGTAACCTCCAATCTTCTTCAGATGAATCTTGTTAAACTAAAATCGTAAAATTAATTAGAATAATCAAACTAAATAAAAATGTACACTATGAATAAATATCAGAAGTTATTAAGAACTTGAAGCATAAAACCTTTATCAAAATTATTGGATTTGGTATTACATAACCCGAAAAGTTCTGATATGCCGTAAAACAAAATAACCAATTTGTCTCACCTGTTTTTATTTCTTTCTCAGCTGAGAAAGCATTAATGGTTCTCCTGACACTAAAACAAGATTGAAATGGATTTGATTTTCATATTTTTCCATCAGCTGAACCATTCCAATCAACAGGGATGCCGGCTCTATTAAAACCAACAGTCTCATAATATGAAGGTAGAAAGTTCAATCCTTGTGCTTGGCAGATGAATTTTATATATAATTTACTTTTCAATCACATTGAAATGACCTGATTGGAATTTCAATACAGCAGTTTCCTTTGTCGTTATTCAGCTTCCATTCTCTCAAAATGTCTAACCCATCTACAATTCTTCTGCATATGCAAATGGTAGACCTGTTGAATGTTCCAGTATTCCTTTGTTGGTGACCTTATCCTGCCAGACTACGCTCATAACTTTCCTGAGATGACACATTTTTCACTATAGATTCCACGTTTCCACTCCATAGAGAAGAGTTTCTCTGCAAACTTTGCACTTGACTCAGATCTTAACATGTTGGTTTCTCTCCAATCTCTTAACTTTCTCAAAATATAATTTTTTTTTTACAACATCCAAGATTTCCTTCCTTAGTTTTTGCTCAAAATTCAACAAAAGTTTGGATTAATGGTTGTTTACATGAATTATGGACTGATATACCTAGAAGAAAAAACAACAAAAACACCTCTGGTTGATCAATCTTGTGCTGAAAATTTCAATTTATTTCCATATAGAGACTTATGGAATAGTAAAAATGGTTAACATTAACTTTAGGAGAATCATAAAAGAATTGCCACTACCTTAAAACAAATTATTGCATAAAAACATTATATTTAATGTTTTGCTTTTTATAAAATATGTGTAATATAATCTAATATAAATAGGGATTTTATCCGCCCATCAAAAGTTTAAAATGTAATAAATACATTGAGAAATAATGGAAAATACTGCATTTAGCTAATCTAATATTCCAATGTAATCTTATCTAATCTAATCTAAATATGAATAAATGCAAATCTTTCCTATGTATATAAACATCAAAACCTTTAAACTTAAATATATACTGTAGTATATATATATAATAATCTCTAAACTTTGTCAAACAAAATCCGCTTTTGAACATTTGCATATTTACTTTCATTTTAAGTTTCTAATAAATTAATATTCTGTAATATACATTTATAATTGGTATTATCAAATTGTATTATATATTTATAATATTTTCCTCGATAGTAATATTATTATAATTAATACAATTAATTAAAAAGATTTTATTAAAAAAAACACAGCTTTTTAAAAACATTTTAAAACTTTGTTTTAAGGAAGATAATTACATGGAAACTGATGTTAACAGAACAGATACTACACTTTGATCTTAGCTAAAAGGCCAAGAAGCAATAAAAAATTATTCTATTGTAACTAGACATTTTTAAATGAATAAAAAAAAAACAAAAAAACTTGATTTAATCTGAATTTATAAGTGTAGTGTCGGTTCTGTTGTCATAAGACTGTCCTCTCCGGAATTAGCTCCTCCGTTTTTAAGGGTGTGTGGAGGAATCCTCCCATGTATTACATCCTCCTTTATATTTAAAACTTTTAAAAAACTTTTAAAATTACTAAATAGTTAAAATTAAAAAGTGAATGGACGAAATAGACATTTCTGTTCAGCGTTCAATTGTACTATAGGGATTATTTAAATATCTCGCTTATTTCGTTTGATTTTCACAAACATTTTAGATAAAATTATTAATTAGTCTTAAATTGTATTTTTTATCCTGAAATAAAATTCTAATTTATTTTTTAAAGACTTGAAAATCGAACTTTAATGCAATGTTATAATTTCCTATTATTTTCTTTTGCGCTTGACACATATAAAAAAAAATATGTTTGACTTCATTTAATTTATAAAAATATTGTGATGTCTGCATTCACATCTATAAAAAGGAAATAGGTTTTATTTTATTTTATAAATAAAAATATCGTAGGGTCTGTGTTCGCGCTTGACATCCATAAATAAGGTATTTTACTTCTAGCGTTTTTCAGGGAAAGAATTTGTTTTTTCTGTCACAATTATATAATACTCCCAGCCTATAATATATATCTTATAATTTGAAGATTAAAAAATAGGTTTCTTGTTTAGTGATTCACAGATGCATTATGGACATGTTTTTGAATATTTTAATTTTATTTTGAGAGACAGATAACACTTACTACACTTTGATCCAAGACCAAAGTTGTTTTTGTGTAAAAAGAATTTTAAACAGTTGTGTAAAAAGGTTTGTGTGTCTAGTGTAAAACATTGTTTAAAAGTAAAATTTAAACAAATATTCAAAACATTCCCATAATTCATTTGTCAGCCATTAATTGTAATTCTTTTAATCAAATTATATTACACATTTTTTTTTTATCAAAAAAAAAAAAGAAAAAAAAGAAAAAAAAGAAAAAAGTTAAATATAATGGTTTTAGGAAATAATAAATGCTTTTGAAATAGCAGAATGTTTTTAGGATTCCCTTAAAGTTATTGTTAATATAAAAAATTATCAATGTTTTCTTAACTGGGCAAATTAAATATAAAGTATCACTGAAATCCCCTTTAAAAACAAAGAAATCAAGTCTATTTCTGCTCTTTTTTTTAAAGATTTATTTTATATTTATATTAAATTTTACTTCATTCATTTATTCTTGTTTATTTTGAGGTGTTCTTATTTAAGAGAAATAGTAGTCGCAGCACCACCACCAGTATGGCAAGCCTCTATCCTCAAAACAAATTCATTCCAGCAATCATGGAGAGGTAACAACAGAAATCGAAATAGAAAAGGCAGTGAAGTTAGACAAGGCAGAAAGTAAATAGTACATAGATTAGAAAAGAGGAGGGGGGGATGGCTTCTTTTTGTTTTTTTTTATCTTGATGGTCACATGGTTCTGTCGGGTTAGGGAAGAGAGAGAAAACTATTCTGTGAGGAAAGCAGCTGCAGCTTCTGTTGTTATCTCTTCTGATAAGGGCATACAAGATGTTTAGAGAAGCCATGCAGTTTGTCCACGCCACGCACCTCGTCGTCCATGAGTGGTAGCTGGGTGATATGGAAGTCTTCGTATAAATCAAGAATCTGGAAGAGAAAGCAAACAACAAATTCTTTAGATTCTTCAGCATTAATTCTTAATTTATAACGGTACTAAAGGTTAACATTCAAAACCTTACAAGCACAAGAAATTCGAGTTATTGAATTTAATCGTTTATTTTATCCTAGTCATAAGAAAACTGCAAACCATGGTGCTTTCTGAATGACACAAGCAAAGAAAAATAATGTTTATTAAAATTTTACTTTGTTCTTATTTCTTTTCTTCTTTTAAAATTTTTTCATGTTGTCAAATAACCATTTGATGATGAAATGTGGTTACATTATTGGACGGGTGACTTTGTTGTTCATGTATATGCATGAATTTGTATGTGGATGTTTACTTGTGTGTAAGTACACGTGCATAACCATAACCTGCACATCAAAATAATGAATCACGACTTTAAACCAAAATGACAAAATTTGGTATAAAAGTTCACAAAATGTTATTAGAATCCTGGAAAACAGACTCTATGATTTTAATTTATATAGATCGATAAAAAGAAAAAGTCTTACAAATGCAATTAAAAAAATCTACCAAAGAATAATAAGATAAGCGGAATAATGAATAAACTAACAAATAAAAAAAAAAAACATCCATTTATTTAACTGGAACTTCTGGGACAATATTGAAATAGTTATGCACAGGTGTTAGTGAAGATCATCCTTTTGATCATAGGTGCGATGTAATAAAAAAATGTTTTGACCCCATAAAATTAAATGCTTAAAAAAATAATAGTTTGGAGATGGAACTTGAATTAATCCTTCAGGTGACTGTCTGGATTCTGGTCACATGATGTTCCCTGCTTAAAAATATAGTTCTTTGATTTTCGCACTCATTTTTTAGTGGCAGCCACTTCTTTTTAACAACTTGTATTTGGCAGGGTCTTCACCCAAACACATGCCACTAGGATTTTTTTTTTTTATGCAATACAACATTTTAATACATAGATTGCTTCTTTTTTCATGCATAAAAAAGGTGATGTATTTCAACGATCCTATACTATAATTGAACCTTGTAAAATAATTTTTGGGGTCACCAAAAGAATCCCAGCCCTATGCTGGGCAGGGACAGTGTCTGTGTGTGTATGTGTGTATATATATAAGTTATGAAAATATATTTATGGCAGTTAAGTTACACAGAGGCTTCTGCGTTTCATCCTCGTAGGGAATCGTCAGGTTAAAATGCATTTTAGCCTGATGATTACTACGAGGATGAAACGCAGAAGTATCTGTGTAGCTTAACTGCCATAAATATATTTTCATAACTTACTATCTAACTCTAGTCACGTATTGAGCACTGTTGAAAATTGATATATAAAAGATTATATCTCCTTATAACATTTTATGTGGATACATGGAATAATAACATTATATATATATATATATATAGTGTGTAGATTTCAATTTTGTGTTGAGAATCTGAATAACAGAGCTCAATGTAATTTAAACAGAGCAAAACAGAATTATAAAAAAGAAAAAACCATACACACATTAAGGTTGTACACATTATAACTTATTTCGACCCCTTAATTAGGTCTCCTCAGATGTATAAACAACCACGTCAAAAAACCATGGTTGTTTATACATCTGAGGAGACCTAATTAAGGGGTCGAAATAATGTGTGTATAGTTTTTTCTTTTTTATAATTATATATATATATATATATATATATATATATATGGCTAGGTTTCCTTCCTCTTATCTATTTGCCTATCTGGTACCAAAGGTACTTAAGCTTTTTTTTTTTAATGCAGTTTTTATTCCTATATAATTTTATATGCTAACTACCATATCGCAGAATGGTTCTTAAGTGTAATGTTTTAATAGTATTATCATTATTATTATTGTTATAATTAGCATTATTTGATACACAAATTACCATATCACATTGTAGTCTTAAGGGTAATATTTTATTATTATTATTATTAACTTATATATGTATTAGTGAAAAAAAACAGAATTGTTTCTACATTTTGTTATTGGGGAAGTGGTCATTTGATCAGTACCACTGGAGAGCTATGAATTTTATAACTGTTCTGTTTTTAAATCTCCGAAACAGTTACATGGTAAACAGCTGATGATCCCTGTTTAATATTTCACAATTCAAGTTAAGGTCTTCTGTTTTTGTTTCACTGTTTTATACTTGAATCCCTTTTTTGTATTTGTAAATTTTACAGTGGTAAGTTGGCTTATGCAAATGCTAAGTCTGCAATATTTTGGATTTAGTTAGTATCCCTGAGAATTTAAACTGCATTTTCTTTCTTTGTTTAAAATGACTCAAAGCTTCTTTAGACTACACACACAGTCATCCGCAGACAGCTGTTTTGTTGTTTACAACAAACACACATATATATATATATATATATATATATATATATATATATATATATATATATTTATTGAAGAAACCCTTGTTATTAATTAAGGAAAATTGTTTCCAGGACAAAATGATGACATTTGCTCATAGGCCGGTCAAAATATTTCTTAACTGTTACCGGCCTGTTGGCCAGAAGTTACTGAATCTTGTTTTATAAATAGGTAAAAATGAGTCATTATGGCAAATAAAACATTTTTTAAAGAAGTTGTATTAAAAGTATAATTATGGCAAATAACATTTTAATGGGTAATTTGATAGGTGAACAAGTCTAAGTGAACTTACTTGGTCTATATATTTTGATTGGATTTTATGGCGGGCTTTGCACATGCTACACGTCTGTTCGTCCTTTGGTACAAACAGCAGCTGGTTTACAATGATGTTATGCGTGTCAATGCCATAACGAGTGAGTTCCTGCACCAAGCGTTCAGTTTCATACAAAGATAAAAACTCTGCAATACAGACACACACAAATGTGGTTTGATCCTGAAATGAAATTAAAAAATAAAAATAAAAACAACATTTAGAAAAATAAAACACAAGTGGGATTACTTCTTTTAAAATCAATCCTAAAAGAACTGCGAACACTAAAAAAGGGCACTCTGGATTGGGACTAAAATCAAAATTGCCTCAGTCTAGAAGAACATCTCCATGGCTGACCAAAGAGATGAAGTACAGTATCAGAACAGATACACCTTGCTCCTACCCAAAAGGACATGGAATTGGAGGTTTCGATTATTCATGGAGAGGTTTCTGATATGATGGATTTATGGTATCGCTTATATCCCTCTAAGTCTTCAAAACTTTAATTTGTAAACTGAATGGTTTGATGTCCTTTTTGCTTAAAAAGAAAAGTGTATTCTGGGTAAAAAGTGTTATTGTAGTCTAGGTTTAGTGGGAATGATAACACTTTTATATAATATTGCCGACCCTGTTTTTCACATCTTGATTTTAGAAAAGGTTCTAGTGTACAGGTACAGTAGGGGTGGGACGTAATGGGTGAAAATTTCAGATTCATGCGAGTAGTATTTTTTTGTGT
Organism: Sepiola atlantica; assembly: GCA_963556195.1. Lineage (NCBI taxonomy): Eukaryota > Metazoa > Mollusca > Cephalopoda > Sepiida > Sepiolidae > Sepiola > Sepiola atlantica. Next base: position 182,493,853 of record OY744521.1, on the reverse strand, counting down.
TCATTTATACATAAATAACACTAAACATCAAACATTTTGAAAATTTTGCAAAATTCAGAAGGTGCAGGCCACTAGTTTTTGGCTATTTTACATTCATGAAACCCCTTTCACAGCCTGAAAATGGTTCTAAATTAAAGTACTATATCAGATTTAACCATCTATATCCATTCATAGCTTTTGAGGATGTTTTAGGACCTGCAATGTCGCATGAAACCACCTTTTCACCGAAAAATGATGGATATTGAGTCCCGTGGAGCCCTAACGGCTATTTTTGGCCTGCACCTTCTGAATTTTGCAAAATTTTCAAAATGTTTGATTGTTTAGTGTTATTTATGTATAAATGAACACAAAAAAAATACTACTCACATGAATCTGAAATTTTTACCCATTACGTTCCACCCCTACGTACAGGTGAGGTATTATATTTTCTGAGCACTAACCAGAGTCCTTAATGATGTATAGTATTTAGTTTCGTCAGATATGATTCCCTCGATGTCCCGTTGTTCCACTTTGATTTCATTAAAAAATTCATAAACAGTGACATATCTGTTAAGAAATTCTTCTTGCATAACTAAAAATAATAAGTCTCTATATTCCTATATTATCATTATAAGTAATTTAGAAGTAAAGAGACTTATATTATCATTATAATATAGAAGTAAAGAGACTTATTAGAAGTAAAGAGACTTATATTACCATTATAATATAGAAGTAAAAGAGACTTATTAGAAGTAAAGAGACTTATATTACCATTATAATATAGAAGTAAAAGAGACTTATTAGTTTGCTATCTAATTTACATACGTGTTTATGGTGTGTGCAAACACACTATGTCAACTAGCTGAAAAAAGAAAATCAATCTTTTGCTAAATGCTCACAGAGACATTAAGAAATATTAGAGAGTGGTTGAATCAACACACAGTGAGGGAAAGAGAGAGAAATACATAGACAGCAAAGTCAGAGAGGAGAGACTGGCATGCAATCCCTCTCTATGAAATCACTGCATCGGTATGGCATACCTATCGGAAGTCAAGCTTCCCAACTCTGAGCATCACATAATCAAGGTGTTGGGTGCAGACTGTCTACCATCGCAGTGGTATAACTGATTATAGCAGACTTCACGAAGTGGCCATCACACTGAAACACAAGCTCCCATCGGTTGGCAAGAATCAGGCTCAAAGTAGCAATCGTCATAGACGTATATGCACCAACGGCGAGAAGGACAAAGATCAATTCTACTATGACCTCCAAGCACAGCTGCAGATCGCATGCTGGCCGGTTACTGTCCAATAGTTGTGGGTGACTGGAATGCCCGAACAGGACCGGCAGATGAGATCTTGAGGTGTGTACTAAGATGTTTTCGTCTGGTCATGCGGTGTGAAAACAATGAGTAACCGACAACTTTGTTATTGCAAATTGTCTGGTCATCACGAATATTCGCTTCCAGCACCCGCGTAGACATCTCATGACATGGTGTTCCAATGACGGCCGCACATCCAATCAAATCGTCTGCGCAAGATGGGTGAGCTCAGTTATCAACTCTTGGGCATATCAGGGAACTCGATACAGACAGCGAACATGGCTTTGATCATGCATATGTACGTGCAAAACTGCGTTTGCGACTGCCTGTAGTTCAACATAACCAATTTGAAGTCGGGGATGAGTTTAAACTAGAACTTCAAAACTGGTTTGCTCTTCTTCAACCTGATATTGCGCTGCAACTGGAGGTAGAGTGGAGTATGCTCGTCTGCCATGGTGGAACACTTCAACGAGCAGCTTAATAACCCGCCTCCAATGGCAGAAGTCGATGCTGAGCTGGCCGAGGAGGAGTATTACTGCAACACAACTGCGCTAATGGTAGGGAAGGTACAGGAGGTACATCATATCTTAAGTGCAGTATGGACGACTGAAGCCATCCCTAATGAATGGAGTGAAGCACTCATCCTACCCTTTCACAAAAAGATGACCGGGCACTTTGTTCAAATTACATATGATGTGTTGGTGAAAGCATTTGCAGTTCTTCTGAAAAGGTTCCAGAAAGCTTGTGATCTCTGTAGATGTTTGAGCCAGGGCAGCTTCTGTTCATGTTTCAACCTTTGTCACACTCTTTAACAGCGCTGGGCTAATCAGCAGCCGACTGTCCTGTGCTTTGTAAATTTTGCAGCAGCCTTCGACTCCATCTGGCACATCATGCAGGCAGATGGTGTTCTTGCAAAGCTCCTTCGTCTCATCCAGTGCTACTACAGGTCGACACGAGTTCGGGTACGAGCATATGGTGATGAGTCGGGGACATTTGAAGTGAAGACTGAGCATTTGACAGGGATATGAACTCTTTCCAACTTTCTTCAATTACACTATTGACTAAATCTTTGATCATGCTCTCCAGGGCTATCAGGGAGTGGCAGTTGGATGGGAGGTGAGTGCGTCAAACCTGGCTTATGCCGATGACATCGTATTGCTGGGGTCGACTGGGGATGAGGTGCAGATTGCGTTGGACAGGCCACAAGAGGCTGCACTTTGCAGCCTCCTGACCAAGATTCTCTCTTCCTTGGTCTCTCTGGAGAACTGGAGACTTATATCTCTGAATGGCGTTGCATTGGAGGACATGGAGTCATGTGTGTACCTTGGGTCAAACGTTGTTCCATCCGGGCATGGTTTTCGGCGGAGTTTGCTCGTCTAGTTGAGTCTGCGGGATCTGCTTTTATACATCTCCATGAGTCTTTATGAGTGCATAGTGAGATTTTAATATCAATCAAAAATCTGCCACCTGGTTGATCCTCCTCTATGATTGAGACATGACCAATGAGGATGGCTGATCGACGGAAGCAGGAAGTCTTTGACAATGACTGCTTCCTGCATTGCCGAGGAGCTGACCATGTCTCAATTGCTGTTCTCCAACAACACCTCAATCCTAAGTTGCTGACAGCTGTCCTGTTGCAGCGACATCTTTGATGGTTTGGTCGTCGCCTGGAGGAGGAGCTAATTCTCGATATAATCCTCCCTACTTCTCTGCCTGGGTGGCACAAATGTATCGGTGGACAGCCGAGAACCTGGACAACAACCATCAACCGTGCATGGGCCGCCATGATTCAGAATGTGGTAAGAGTCAGGGAGGAACCCGACTAGGGTGAACAGCGTTGTAACAAGATATACTGAAACAAAGAACTTACAGGATTTTTAAACTGGATGTTAACATTTCTGATTGTTTCAAGCATTTCATCGAGACGTTTCGTCATTTCATCTGCATTCAAATCTTGCATACCCAACATTCCTGCGACCTAAAAAGAAAAAAAAAATTCAAATCTTGCATACCCAACATTCCTGCGACCTAAAAAGAAAAAAAAAATTCAAATCTTGCATACCCAACATTCCTGCGACCTAAAAAGAAAAAAAAAATTCAAATCTTGCATACCCAACATTCCTGCGACCTAAAAAGAAAAAAAAAATTCAAATCTTGCATACCCAACATTCCTGCGACCTAAAAAGAAAAAAAAAATTCAAATCTTGCATACCCAACATTCCTGCGACCTAAAAAGAAAAAAAAAATTCAAATCTTGCATACCCAACATTCCTGCGACCTAAAAAGAAAAAAAAAATTCAAATCTTGCATACCTAACATTCCTGCGACCTAAAAAGAAAAAAAATGAAAAATTCAGTTGTTATAATTTAGATAAAGCTTTAAGTGTTAAAACAAACAAACAAAAAACTGTTGTAAGAAAAAAAAAAATTCAAATCAAATATCTTTGCTTTGATTTTTTTGTTACTTACCGTTAGAGGGATGATGATATGATGACCTTCAGATGATGATGATACTAAGGATTTGCGTTGTCAAAAGTATTGATATTTCAAAGTGTTTTTTTACATCTTTTAAAATGTTATATGTTATTTACATACTCGATACATGAAGCCATATCAAAATTATGATGCTACAAAATTTAAATTGATTTTGCATAACATTCTACCATTCAAATTTTCTTCCTCTCTTATTTTTTTACCAGATTTTTTACTTAACTGTTGCACTAGCGTATCAAGTATCTTTTTTTACTAGTATCGTCTTCAATTTAAAATTATGCTATCATACCAACAATGCTATTAGGATGCATCGGTAAGTCAATTGACTGATTATGGATGATCAATTGAGCCACAAAAACTTGCTGGCTGTGATCAAAATTTGTTTTGCTTTTCTTTTATAATTTATTTTAATAAAGTATAAGGAAAATCGTCTCTGAGTTGATTTGAACCGTAACCATCTTAAAGTCTTGGATATATTTATTTTCTCTGAAGCATACTTTGCAGTTCAAGAGCAATTTCTAACTTTGTGTTTGATACTGAGTTATATCTAGTCATCGTTTCTTGTTGTTCATCATCCATGAAATATATTTGAAGAAACTGTGGATTTTGAACTTCGATGGGAAGCAAGGAGCCCACTCTATGACAAATCAGTCCACAAACTTTAAATATAGGCATATAGCACCATTCACGTATTTGTTCAGTGCCAAAGCTGGTCATACTGAAGCACTGGTCATAACTCCGAATGTTGTTCAAGAAATGTATTGAATAATGCAAAGTGTTATCAATAAGGGATTTTAATGGTTCCAGGAGTATACCTAAATCTGGAAGAATAACTTTGCCACCAGAACAACACATACCTGCTGATTCCCTAATCCATTTTTTGGCTTTACATTCTCTACACTTTGTTGCGGTATTCATTGTGCCTATTTGCACGTCTCTACATATGTAATAATCACACGCAGCATCATAGTTACACCCTTCATGCAACCAGAAACTTGATTGAGAAACAGTTGGTTTCGATGTATGTACTTACATGGCTTCAAATCTAGCATATCTGTTTTGTTCGACCTTATTTTCTACATATCCGTCTCTCTCAGTACGCCGAGCTTGTTCCACATCATACGTCTCCGTCGCAAGATGATCTCGTTCATGTGACTTTAAATCTCTAATTTTAGTTTCGTTGAAGGAAGCAACCAAACACTCTACTTGAGACTACGCATTACTTTCTGTTTGTCGACTTCTCTTTCAGGAGGTAGGAGGCAACTGCTCTTGCATCTTCGTCTCAGATAAGATGAAGTCATGGTGAAACTCATGAATTATTTTTAATATAATTCATCATAAGCTTAAATTATTTGTCAAAAAAAAAAAAACTACATTTCTGATTAATTTTGTAAACATTTGCAGGTGATAGATGCTCGGCCAAAGGAGCACAGAAGAAATTGAAAATATTTCTGATTGTGAGTTAGGCCACCCAGAAATTGTCTTTTGTTTCAAATAAAATAAGTGCCTCATTAAACAGGGAATCCTGTTGAGACCAACCAACTTGAGAAAAGTAATGTTCCTAGATTGTCTGCAGATAAGCCCACTGAAAAAGACCAGAATCCAAAATTTCCGGCCAGGAGTGAAAATATTCCAGAAGGGGAGGGAGTCAAAGCCAGCCCTCTGGGCATGACACAGGCAGTTTGTTTTTCTAAGGGCTGGATGTCAGTTGGGTCAGTGTGCCTCTCTCCGGACAGGGTGGGCCATTGGGGCTCTTAGTCCAATCAACACAATCCTTTGGCTAATTGTTTTTTTATTTGTCCGGAATAAAAGACCTCATTTGGCAAGTCTGCTATACAACCTTAGAAAACGAGTACCATTTGTAATCTCCCCCCAAAATAAACATCTGTTAATAGGTATCTCAAACCAAAATTTTATTTTCATTATATCTAAAAACTTTTAATGTAGGCACATAGATTTTTGCAAGCCATAAACAATGGTACCAAATTTATTTTGGTAGCTCAATTAGCCACCAAGTTATGACCATTCAAAGTTTGTCGGAAATTAGAAAATTTGTCGTCTTGTGTGCTATTGGTCGCGAAGCCAATTTTAACAGTGTATAACTGAAAATGCATGCTTCAAACAGATAAAAAATCCTTACAAATGTAATGTCATCTTATGCTAAATGAAAATTAAGACTTATGGAAGCAATAATTATCAGATCAAACCAGCCCAAACATTGGGAAAAATCCCATTACCCCCCACCCACATTGAATCTTCTTAATATGATTCGTAGCACTAAATTTTTCTTTTAATAGTAAATCAATAAAAAAAAACTTGTATTTGGATCTTGTAAAAACAGACGGAAACAATTTGATAAGGTAAAAAAGGGTAAAGAGTAAAAAGTATACGCTGTTGAACTTACTGTAAAAAAGTATCCATTGAAGGTACAAGCTTGAAACTTTGCAAGTTTACTCATTTTTGGATGAGGAATTCAAAAAAAATACTTGTCTTCTCTACAATATCAATACTTTTTGTCATAGATAGATTTTAACTTGAGTGAATTCATGCAGTTTTCAACTCACTAAAAAAGCAAAAAAAAAAAACTCACAGCAAAATTTAGAAGTTTTAGAAAAGTTTTTCTTCTTTTTTTTCAAGCAAATCTTTACTGTAAAGAAAAAAAATTCCTATGCGTTTTTCTCGTTTTTTTTGGGGGGGAGGGGGGTCTCTTTTTTTATATAAACGATTATGTGTAGTTTTAAGAGAGTTTTTGTGGGGGGAGGAGGTGGGGGAGGGCTTGCCATTCGGACTTCGGGTTAGTGGTAGGGCTAGGGGCAATTACGTGTGAACGTCCTGAAAAACTTGACGGAAAAAAACAGCAATTATTTTAGAATTTTGAATGGGGGGGGGGGGGGGGGTTGATTTCACGTGAATTTAATGTGAAATGTTCACCATTTCCAGGCCATTCTAGCAGTTAATATTATTTTTTTCTATGTGAAATAAATCCTGTGCATTTTTATTTATGGGGGTTTTCTTTTTTTTTTTTTTCTTTTCTTTTTTAGACAATTATGTCTTGTTTTAATGGGCTTTTTGTAGGATGGGAGCTGGCCACTCAGACTTAGAGTTAGTGATAAGGTTAAGGAGGGGGTTTTGTTTTGGATGGAGGTTGCCATTCTGACTTAGGGTTAAGGCGTGGTCATCGTAATAATAAACTAGTTTACTATATTACGTAGACCACTGTTAAAGGAGTTTTTTTAGGGGGTGGCTTGTCACTCAGATTTAAGGTTAATGGTACAACACGTTCAAGAGAAGCCATTTTTAGGTGAGCTTGTAACTTGAACCTAGAGTTAATTATTTATTTTATATCATGTTTTCAGCTTGAAAAAATGTTTTAAAAATTGCACTAAAGAGCAAGAATGCCCGAGAAGTGGGGGATCGTTTTGCATTGAATTTATGTGTGAAACGGATCCCCCCTCTAAATTCTAAATTATTTTTTTGTCGTTTTTCTTTTTCCGACAATACTTTTAGGGTGTTCACACGTAATCGCCTAAAAAAGTAGAATCTTATTTTTTAATTGGCAAATTATTATTATTACTTATTACTAGAATTAAAGTTTGAAAGTTGAGTATATTTGAAAACCAGTATTTCTTGAAGCATTTTTTATAAAAGAACCACAAACAGCATTGACTTTTTTTAAACACAAAGTATTTTTGTCTTTCTTTCTTTTTACAAAACTCCGTAAACGAATTTTACGAAGCTTACTGTTTAAACTAGCTGCTGCTTGATTGCTATATCAGCAACACTAGTTAAATTGTTGACTTTCACTCAAAAAGGGACAATATTTTTTCGGATAGGGTAATTCAAAATCACTACTACCAAAAGACAAAACAACATACAATTATAATTTTAATGAATAAAAAAAGTTAAAAGATCGATTTATTTACTAGTTGGGGTATAAAAATTTTTTTTAAATGTTTGATACATGTTATGTTGAAGTTTTATTTTTAAGATTACAAAAAAAAAAAAATAATGGATCAATCTTTGATATTTCCATCAGCAGCAGTCGTTTTGATGTTTTTGATTTTTCAATAGCAGTCTTGATGTGCAGAGCTCATAGATGATTGAAGATTTTTCATTTGCGCGGACGTACCTCCAGTTTTATACATGGTGTGTCTAGAGTTATGGGTGTAGTAATATAACACCAACAGATTATTAAAGACGGGATATTTCTCTACAAAATGGTGTAAATTTCGCAATTTTTTACATAAAGGTTAGAAAATGTACCTTGTTTTAAAATCGTAACTAATATGGTATTATAACCAACGTAATTGTTTAGAGAATAAGGGAATAAAACCCCATTTAAATAGAATACAAAATCTATATTAACTCTGCACTTAGTTTCGTATACTTACAATATTTATGAAGTAAATTAGGCATTGAGAATTATCTTTGAGTTAATTTAAGTATTTTATAGATAAACAATAAGCATCACATGCTAAGATAGAAAAATCAAACAAAATTAAAATTACTGGAATAGGCGGCGTGATTTATGTTGCAAACTTTGAATTGTCGATTCAAGATAGCGGACAACTGGGTTTCGCATGTTAGTTCAAAGCTTTTCTTCCGAACGTTTGGCTTTTCATGTGTCATGAGCTGAACAGATCCCACATTGACATAATAATGTTGTTCGGTTTACTTAAGTCGAAACGATTTGTAATAATTTGTAAAAAATTTTACATTGAATTTCTTTCAGATTTTATTCACTAAAGTTTTCAACTTGGATTTTTTTTACGAAACGCAACTTAAAGTGTCCCTTTTTCTTTCAGATGGGACTAGTTTTATATGCATAGTGACACACAATTTTGCACGCAACAAATGTTTTTCATGTAAAAAATAAAACATCTGTCACTGAAAATAGTGACCTAACTTGAAGTAGTTTGAAAAAAAAAAAAAAAAAAAAAAAACTATTAATGAGACAAGAGAAAGAATTGTATCTTTATAAAGAGAAAAGATTAAATTTTGTTTACATCCAAATTTTATCAAAATAACCCCCAAAATAAACGAGATATCGCAAGTTGAAATTGTAGGGAATTTTACTTTTTTTAAAAAAAACATATTTCACCAGGAAATTAGCCCGGTTTGGGATACCTACTGTTAATTGCTAAAACCAGACTTGTGGCTTTGCTTGGACGGCAACCTTGCACCAGCCACAATGAGCAGGACGATCACGGTCAGTACAGTGAACGCACTCATACATGTTCATATCCGGTAGAGATGGGCGGTTTTACCGAAAAACCGCGGTTTTTCGGTTTCGTCTCCATACCGAATACCGAATCGGTTTTTTTTTTTTTAAACCGTAACCGTTCGGTATTGTGTTTTTATTACAGTAAGCCACCATATACAAGGAAACACGGTTGAAAAGATTTTCCGATTTGAATAAAATTGAATATTACCAAAAAATGTTATATTAGTAAGAGGACAGATTGAACAAATATATGATAATAGGTATCCCAAACCGGGCTGATTTGCTAGCGAAATATGTAAAAAAAAGTGAAATTCCATACAATTTCAACTTGCGGTATCTCGTTAATTTTTTGGATTATTTTGATAAAATTTGGATGTAAACAAAATTTAATCTTTTCTCTTTATAAAGATATAATTCTATTTCTTGTCTCATTAATATTTTTTTTTCCAGACAATTTTAAATTAGGTCACTATTTTCAGTGATGGACGCTTTTTTTTTTTTTGAAAAAAATCGATGTCTTTTTCAAATTTGTTGCGCGCGCTCGCGCATGTTACTATGCATATAAAAATAGTCCCATCTAAAAGAAAAAAGGACGCTCTTTAATTTGGTGGGCGTAACATAGGGTTTTATGTCGAATTTTATAAAAGAAATCCAAGTTAAAAACTTTAGTGTATAAAATCACAAAGAAATTCAATGTAAAAAAATGTCAAAAATGTACACCTTTGTAGAGAAATATACCGTCTTTAATAATCTGTTGGTGTCATATTAATACACCCATAACTCAGGACGCGCAACGTATAAAACTGGAGGTAGGTCCGCGCAAATGACAAAATCTTCAATGATCTATAACCGCCGCGCATCAAAAATTCGAAAACGTCAACAAAACAATTGCTGCTGATGGATATTTCAAAGATCTTAGGCGACTTTAATTTTTTTGTTTTTTGTTTATTTAAAAGTTGCATGAAGTCTTTTATTGTTTGTTTAAAATGATAAATTGAAGAATATATTTGTTAGTTGAACTTTGTGCGTCAATTTAAAACGAGTGGTATTTTTTTTATCACATGTGCGTAAATATAATTAATAAAACGAAAATAACTTCCGAGTTAAAAACGGGTGGTATTTAAATATTTTTAAGCGCTTTTAAATTAAATAACAGGAAATGAAAGATATTTTTTAATAATAATAATAACAGCTGTTTATTAAAACGAAGAAGCTGCAGACACGGCGGTCATGTCTGTAATGTTATTCATTAGAGACACGGCCGACGTATACACAAAATAAAACTCATTCAAATTTAGAGACACCGCCAGTATTTATTTAGCGTATTTTAATGAGTTTTAAAAACCGCTATCTGGAATGTAACTCTTCAAAATTGATTTCTGATTCACACCTAAACTGAAGAAGTGCCGAATAATCACTTCTTCATAACATTAACAGTTGTCACTATCAAGCGGTTTCGTGTAATATATCCCTATTTACCGGCACACGGCGAGATTTATTCAGCGTATTTTAATGCGTTTTGATAAAATCAATATAAAGTACGTTCTTGAATTAAATAATAACATTGCAGAAATAATACGACGCGTATCATTAACGGTATCATTATTCGATAAATTATGTTTTTGTGACATTTATTCTATTGACACAGCTGGTTTGAACCAAAAACAGCCCTTTAAAATCAGTTAAAATACAAATAAACTTATCCATGTAGGTAGATGAATAACTTGCCTTTGCTAACATTTATTTGTTACACATTGTTTTTTCATCCTTTTTTTCGTTCTGTTGAGTGTAGTAAATGATTCCCCCCCCCCCAAAAAAAAAAAAATTAGAGAAACGGATATTTTATTAGCACATGTTCGTAAAAAGAATTTACCGAGCGCGTATCATTAACAGTATTGTTATTAACTTTGGTAAATTATTATTTTTTAAATTTAGATTCTTTAGCTGCCAAAGGATCAAATGAGTTGACTAATGAAGATATTCTTCAGCTCCAGAATTACTTAACGCAGAAGAATCTCAAGTTCAGTATGATGGTCATGTGGATAAATCAACTTCTGTCGTCCAATTACGATGAAAAGCATCTGTCCTCAACATTAAAAAAACTGGTAATAGAGAATCGGATAAAACGAAAAATCAAGACACAAAGACCTCAAGAACTGCAGCAGTTTTTGACTTCACCTTTCCATGACCGAATTAGCCTATCTTTCCAGGTCAAATCTCCAGACGAATCCAATGATTCAGCCACTATTGAACACCCACCTGCTTCAAAAATTAAGGCACTGGAAGAATCGGTCAAAAAATATCAGAATAAGCTGTCCGATATGAGAACTGCATTTCGATTATTAACAGCAAAATATGAAACTGTTTCTAAACAAAAACCATCTCTGCTAAATCAGAATGTTCATGTTAAGAACGTGATTGCCAGATTGCGCATGGAAGTCTCCAAACAATCCATTGACAGGCAGAAAAAGTTGACAAAGAGTAAATTGTATAAACTAATTTATATGTTGAAACAAATGAACAAGAAGAGACTGAGTGAAAATAATGAGCTTAAAAAACAAGTCAACTCCTTGAAAGAGATTCAGGTAAAGCTGAAAGCTGAAAAGGTATCACTTCAGAAAACAAGAAGTCTTTTGAAAAGGAAGTGTAAGAAGTTGAGGAACGAGAAGACTTCCAGAGATGAAGCTATTCAGCAGATATTAGAAAAAAACAAAAAGGAGGTTAGAGCAACTAGGGACAGTTGGTGCAACCGCTTTAATGATAATGTTAGGATGACCATTATAGGCCTGCAGGTAGCAGGTATTTCTGCATCAAAATGTTCACAAGTAATTGACATTTTTTGAAGAAAAGCTGGATGATCTTCCCTCAATATCCACATCAGCAAACATCAGTGATGAATCTCATTTCATCACTAAGCTTCATGCTGCAAAGATGATCCTGCAGTCACCAAGTGTCACACTCCATACAGATGGGACTAGTCGGCAGAAGAACTGTAGGGGAACAATTATAAGATGTTCCGTCAGTTAAGATAAAAATATTTTAGCTTATTTCAAATTTTTTAAGTTTTAAGCTTTACAATAAGTATTTGCCTAAAAAAAAATGACTTGTTATTCCTTTTATATAACAAATTTTAAATTTTTGTTGTTGTCGGCCCTTTTTTGGCAAGTTAAAAACTGAATAAATTTACCAAAGTTAAAATAAATCTATGTTTTAACGTGTTAACTGTTGAAAAGGTATCAGAACTTTGATTACAACAGTCAACACCTTAAAACTTATATGATTCATATGGAGAATGATTCAGTCACAAAATTATCGAAACAGTGGCATAATTCAACTAAACGTTGAATAATAACTAATCATCACACAAGAGAATGAATAGCTTCCATAGTAAAAAAATTTTTTTCAAAAAAACCGAAAAACCGAACCGTAAACCGAGGTTTTAAGGGAAAAAAACCGAAACCGATACCGAAACCAAAATTTCAAAACCGCCCAACTCTAATATCCGGTGCAGTGACCATCGGATTGACCCTGAAAAAGCCCCCTGGATGACAGGGATACACTCTGAAAAATGCAGCGATTGCGAGATGCAGTCCCAAATTAATCAAGGAAGATGAAAAATGAGGCAGCCCTTGTTTTTAAATGTCAGACTTTTTGTTTGAATATTCTCATTTTGTATGAATGATTTAATAAATAAATTATAAAAAGAAACAAAAAGAAATATATAAAGGGGGGGGGGGGTAGAAAAAGCCGTTATGAGCAGTTTGAGCACCGACAGCAATGGCAATTACTGTGTCGGTGAGAGATAGAAGTGGATATTAGTTGTGGTGGACAATCAGTTTCCTTGCACATGTGCCCCCAGGGCAAACAGGAAGCACCCTCCCAGGCTGTCATATTCATATTGATTTAGATATGTGGGGTTGAGAAATTTTAAAATGTTAAAATTATGAAAAAGGTTTTTGGAGAGTTCCTGCAGGTTTGTAGAAGAGATTTGGGCTGTTGAGAAATTTTAAATTAGAAATATAAAAAAGATTTTCGGATAGTATTCCTGGCAGGAATACGAGGTATGCATTCCCATCAGAGAAGTGTGGACGTTAGGGGGTCCTTTAAAAAATATATATATATATATATTACGGAAATAGTCTAATTGGGAAGAGATTTGTTTCAATGCCAGGAAATGTAAGTAAGCTAAGAATGTGAGTTGTTCCCCCCTCTGTTTGTGTAAAAGATTGAAGGAAGAAAAAAAGATATTAATGAATTGTACATTGCTTATGAAAGCCGGTCAAAGAGAAATTAGCTAAGAATTTACTAGTTCTGGGCAGATAAAAATCGTGATAATAATATATGAAAACTTATCGCACAGCAAATGGTAGATTCAGAATTAAATGAGCAGAAGAGACCAAGAACCAATTTAGATCCTAACGATGCATGATTTTGAGATGGTGGATGGCAGTTGAAGATGAGCTGGACTTCCCAGTTGTCAAAAGAAAAAAAAAAGAATGAACCCTGTTGTTAAAAAATACAAACAATTATGTTTTGCAAAGTAAATAATTTCAAGAAAGCTGATGCATGTTTAAACGAACATTGCATCCTGGACCTTTTATTGAAGAACTGTTGGAATTTGCAATTGAACTTTTTTTCTTTTCTCCTCAGTGTTGTTCTGAGGTGATTTTGTTTGTTCTTTTTCAGCAGAACCGAGTAAAATATTGCAAGAGGCAGCATTTTTAACATGGGGATGGGTGTGGATGTAAACATGCACTCGGCTACATGTTTTAGTGGTGCATGCGAATGACAGACATTGCAGATGATAGATGCTCGTCCAAAGGAAAAAGGGAGATAACAGAAGAAATTGAAAATATCTCTGATTGTGAGTTGGGCCACACAGAAATTGTCTTTTGTTTGAAATAAATAAATGCCTCATTAAACGGAGAATCCTGCTGAGACCAATTTACTTGAGAAAAGTAATGTTCCTAGATGGGCTTCAGATAAACCCCTTTGAGTGAACAGTCCAGCGGTTATCTCTAGTAGATATCTCCAGCAGTAAGCTTCTGGGTGGTTGAATGATGGTCACTGAGAATCCAAGATTTCCGGGCAGGAGTGAAAATATTCCGGAAGGGGAAGAGTCAGGCAGTTTGTTTTTCTAAGGCTTGGCTGTCAGTTGGGTCGGTGTGCCTCTCCTGGCAGGGTGGGGGCTTGGGGCACTTAGCCAAAGGATTGTGTTGAGTGTTTGATTTGTCCAGGATAAAAGATCTCATTTTGCAAGTCTGCTATACAACCTAAGGAAACAAGTACCATTTGTAATCTCTAAAACAATAAACATCTGTTAATTGTTTTTAAACTGGACTTGTGGTTTTCCTTGGAATGAGAATTCTGTGTTGCAGCAGACACGAGTGGGACAATCACAGCCAATGCAGTGAACGCATCTAGGCATGTTCATTATTTGAGTATTTGTAAAAACAAAAAAGAAAACAGTACTTCTGCAGTTTACAGACCGTGCTGAAATTATGTCATTATTTAGAAAGCCATTCTTAAGAGGCGGAAAGGGGTCTTTAATTTCCTAGCTGACAACATGTTTCATTGAAAGTAAAGCAAAGTCTGTTAAAATGTTGATGAAAGTATCCAAACCTAATATTTGTGTTTTCGCAAAAGTAGTTTAATAAGAAAGTATGAAATCGGAAGAAAACTTATTAGAGACAAAAACACAATATTATCCTAAAGTGTCTGAAGTGGCACGGAAAAAATGTCTTTACTTTATTAATATAGAGATAAAGAATAATATGTGAAATGAACAAAAAAAATTGTTAACGAAAGTAGCAATGCTCGCTGCTTGTAAAACGTCACTAAAACAGTATTGGGGGGGGGCATCAGAAATAAACCCATAAAATCCTGTCGAACCATATATATTTGATTAGCAATACACATCGACCGGAAAACGGTTTGGATAATCAGATTTCAGGGTAATTCTATTAAAATAGTCATATCTTAAAAACTAAAGCACTTTAAGTGCTCAAAATACCATCATTTTGTTAGGAAATGAATATCCTTTCACGTGAATTCATGAATAATAATATACATAATATATTTTTAAATGTATTACAATTCAACTTTGAGTTTTCTAACTTTTTTCTTTTAATGGATACATGGTATTTTTAAGGCATTGCAGCATATTTATGTGCACTTAGTGCAGATTACTTGGAAACCATTAATTTCTGGAGATTTTCAGTGGCACATTCTGATTTCTTGTACAAAAATACACTTATATGGTAAATTTCATTGCTTTATCTTGTGTTTTAACAAAGATATAACATTTTTACTGAAAAATTAGTGTAAAAAAATGTGCCGAAACGCATATGGTCTTAAAGAGGGGAAAATATCCAATTGTGCGAGGCACAAAAATAGTCATAACTTCCTTATTTTTAGTCAGATTTAAAAAATTTTAAAAGATTCTTAGATCATCAAGCTCTTTCTATATATGCCATTATTGAGATATTTTAAGCAATTTAAATTTTTTCATGCTAATTTCATATATGGTTTGACAGGATTTTATGGGTTTATTTCTGATGAAAACCCCCCCCAAAAGTTTTATTAACAGAGAATTGATTTCTGTAAGTTTATCAATGTTATTTATGTGACTTTGTTTTTATAACTTTTTATCAGTGAGATAAAAAAAGAAATGCTGAATATCGTAAAACCATTTCTTTCGATTTTGGTTTAACGCATAAAAAGGTAGTTGCATGTTTAACAAGATTCCAAATCAAATTTGCCTTGAAAAATTTTAATTTGGTAGTTTGGCTGTAATCAGTTAACAAAATTCGACTGTTACGGTTCAGTAAGTTTTCATTAAAAATATTGTTAACATTTAAATCAGTGAAACAAAGCTTCTGAATTTTTTTTCATATAATTATCATAAATATCTATCCAGAAGGTTCTTTGGAAATCCATAACAAAAGTACCCCATCAACAAAATTTTACTAAAAAAAAAAACAAAAAAAAAAACGTTCATAAGTCAGCAGGCAACATCAGCAGCAGTTGTAAAAAGATGGCAATTTTTATTTGAATTTGTGAGCAAACTTGAAAAATTGAAAATATGAATATCGAAAATGTTCTGTTAGAGCTATTCTGTTATCAGAATATATACTTAAAATTAAAATTAAACTACGTTAACACGCTATTTTGAAAAAAAAAAACTTTCTCAGCATTTGCATATCTTTCTTCAAATAAATTGACTATCAAAAAGTTTTGTCATCCTTTTATAAAATAGTGGCCTCTCCGAGAACTACTGTTTTTGCTTAGGTTTAAGAGTTCAAATACTTGACTTTTGAACTTTAATTCTAGTCAGAAATGAATTTCTAGCTGCCAATTAAAAAAAAAAAAAAAAATTTTTTTTTTTTTTTTTTAGGTGATTACGTATGAACACCCTGAAAATACTTAGCGACCCCCCCCCCCCAAAAAAAAATTTAATTAAGAATTTAGAGTGAGAGGATCAGTTTCGTATATAAATTTAACATAAAATGATCCCCCATTTCTGGGCCATTCTAGCCTTCTAAGGTACACCCCCAATTATTTTTTCATGATGAAAAATTATTAAAAAAAAAA
>OY744521.1:182399744-182467244 GCA_963556195.1 Sepiola atlantica | reverse complement strand
TAAACCAGACACCCAACAAAAAACACTCTCGCCTCCGCCCTTGAGGCTCTCCTTCACAAATATCCGGGGACTTAGAACCAACATCAACGACGTAGAAACCTTCCTTTTGACAAACTCCCCGGATATCCTAGCTCTAAGTGAAACTAACCTTCAATCCTCAATCTCCTCTCACCACTTTGACATGACTGACTACCTCCCACTCTACCGTAAAGACTGACAAACATATGCACGGGCTAGGAGTTTATGTTCGGAACACCCTTCCCCTGACTAGAGAACATAGGTTTGAATCAGATGACCACGACTACATGTGCTTTAAATTGACTATACATCACAGCGTCAGTTACTTATATTTCTTATACCGTTCCCCGTCGACCCAGGACTGTACTCTGCTAAACTCTGTCTCTGAAAGCATAGATAGAGCACTCTTAATTGACTCAAATGCCCAGATACATGTATTTGGGGATTTTAATGCCCACCACCGCGACTGGTTGGGATTCTCCAGCCTTACTGACGCAGCCGGCAACTCTACGTATAATTTCTCCTTAGCTCACTCCCTCTCTCAGACTGTCGATTTTCTGACCCGCATCCCCGATCGAGTAGACCAACAAGCCTCACTTCTAGACCTTTTCTTGACCTCAATGCCCGAGGCTTGTGTGACGAAAGCTCATAGCCCACTCGGGAATGCTGATCACATTGTGCTAATGATACATATCACCCTAAAAAGTCGTCCAAAAGCTGATGAACCGTTGCTCAAAACAACAAGATACTACAAGCAGGCTGATTTTGAGTCAATCAGAGATCACATCAGTGACGTCCCATGGAGGGAAACCGTCTCACTCCCTGCCGACCAGTGTGCAAACGAATTAACTGAATGGGTCAAAGCAAGCATCGAAGCCTATGTCTCCATGCGAAAATTCTTTAGCAAGCCCCACTCTCCCCAATGGTTCACCTCGGAATGTGCAGCTGCCATTTCTAAGAGGCAACAAGCATTCCGTAAATTCGGCCGCCATAAGTCAGCTACTAATAGACATACATTTATAGAGTCAAGAAATAATTGCAAGGCCGTGATAGGCAAAGCGAAGAGAAGGTATAATGAGTTAACAAAAAACGCATCCAGTCACAGAAACTAGGTACTCGTGATTTCTGGAAAATCTACAATAGTGTAGTGAATAATGGTCAATCAACGATTCCCCCACTATCAAACCACAATGATGTCGTATGCACGGCCACTGATAAGGCTGAACTACTTGCCCAGCGCTTCGCTTCTAACTCTACTTTAGACTCAGATAACCACCCCCTCACCAAATTCTCATTGCGGACCGAAGCCACACTTGATAACCTGGTCATCACCCCATCCCAGGTCAGAGACATCATAAAAAACCTTGACACCTCCAAAGCTTGTGGGCCTGATCTTATACCAGTATTAGTAATAAAGAAATGCTCTGCTGAACTGGCCCCTGTCCTCTCCAAACTCTACAATAAATGCCTAGCTGAATCTTGCTTCCCTGATAGCTGGAAAATTGCCTCTGTGGTACCAGTCTACAAGAGTTCTGGGAATAGAACCGATCCTCACAACTATCGCCCAATCAGTCTGCTGCCGATCTTTGCTAAAATCTTTGAATCCTTAATCAATCTAGCGATAGTACGGCACTTAGATAATGCTAAACTTCTATCTGACCGCCAGTATGGATTTAGAAAAGCACGATCTACTGCGGACATCCTAACGGTCATCTCTGAACGCATGTATCATACACTTGACAAGGCAGGAGAAGCTAGGGCAGTGGCGCTTGATATATCCAAGGCCTTTGACAAGGTATGGCATAAAGGGCTTCTCCTGAAAATACGCTCATACGGTATTACTGGGCAATTACTTAATATAATCAAATCCTTCCTAGACAAAAGAAAAATCCAGGTTGTCCTTGATGGCCGTTCATCTAAGCAACATAACATAAATGCTGGTGTGCCCCAGGGATCTATTCTTGGACCTCTGTTGTTCCTGATCTATATAAACGATCTCCCTGATGACACAGTGTCTGAGATTGGTTTATTTGCTGACGACACCACGCTTTACTCTCGCCATGTTGGCAAAACCGACACAATCATATCCGAGGCATTGGCTGAATCCTTAGAAAATGACCTCCAGGCTGTAGTGGATTGGGGTCACAAATGGTTGGTAACTTTTAATGCCGCTAAGACAAAGCTCCTTTCCTTCAATAACTACAAAGAACCTCTCCAACCACCGATTGTCATGGCTAATAACATCCTACCTGAGAGTTCATCATTCAAACTCCTCGGCCTAACCTTCACAGGTAACATGAATTGGAACAAATACATCGAAGACATTGCCAAGGCTGCCGCAAAGAAGGTTGGCTCCCTTTACCGTGCTAGTAAACTCCTCTCACCTGACATTATCCTGTATCTCTACAAAGCCACCATCCGCCCATGCATGGAGTATTGTTGTCACATCTGGGCTGGTGCATCATCTACTAGTCTCTCCCTCCTTGACAAGGTCCAAAAAAGAATCGCCAACCTAATAGGTCCCTCACTGTCAACCAAGCTTCAGCCTCTGTCCCATCGCCGCAATGTAGCATCCTTGTGCTTGTTTTACAAATACTTCGATGGATTATGCTCCGATGAACTGGCTACTCTGGTGCCCCCTCGACGTAAATTCACTAGACTAACTCGACAATCAACTAAATCTCATTCATTCATTCACTGTGAAGGTCCCCAGATGTCGGAGAGCCTTCTACTCAAATAGCTTCTTTCCTCGTGTTGCTGGCCTCTGGAACTCCCTTCCTGCCCCCTGTTTCCCCGACAGTACAGACATGCAGAAGTTTAAAATTAATGTAAACAGACATCTCGCTGCACAGATCCCAATCTAGATTGACTGCCCCCTACCTTCTCCCCTCTTCTTTTTTCTCAGTAGCCCCTTATGTCTACAGTGGCGTCCTGCTTTGATTGGGGTGAACTATGTTCAAAAAAAAAAAAAAAAAAAAAAGGTCGGGAAAGTGGGATTTGAAAAGCCAGCGCCCGAGAAGGTGAGCACTCTGGCCTACAAAAAATGTCTAGGCAGCCCCGTCGGCATTCCCCGGTAGGAGCGCCTCAGGCAGTAAGCAATAAACTTACTCCTCCCCAAAGAGGGGAGGCAAAGCCTGGGAGGGTGGACCTCCTAGAACTGTACAGAACAAACTCACAGACCGGCGTCATCAAGCCCCAAAGGACAAGACGATACCGGTCTATAGGGTGTAGTATCCATCAGAACAGATACTACACTTTCATCTTAGCCAAAAGGCCAAAGTTGGAATAAACCAAGCAAATCCTTTATAACGTCACAAAGGGATGACATCATCTGGAAGAAATCTTGTATGACATATTAGATGCTGAAGTAACAAAACGATTATGTCATCTATTAAAACAGAACATAGCCGTAATTAATAATTAACTAAATAAATCATCCATCTCTCTCTCTGAGCTATCTATGTATTTCTCTCATCCCTCTCACTGTTGATTCAACCACTCTCTAATATTTCTAAATGTCTGATAGCATTTAGAGAAAGGATGAATTTTTTTTTTCAGCATAGTCATTAATTTACTTATGTGTGTCTGTACATACCACACACATGTAAATTAGATGGAAAAATAATAAATCTATATAAAAATAATAAGAATAATAATCCTTCACTATATAATAAATATCAATGTGTATTTATTTGTATGTATAATATATATATATATATATATATATATATATATTATATTATTGGGGTTTTATAAGGAAAATATATTTTCAATTTTATACTCCTTACAGTATCTGAAAATTTCCAACTACAAGCTCAATGAAGATTTATTACAAAATTCAGAGCATATATATTATATCTTTGGAATTGAATTTACACACATTCAAATTTAAATCAATTAGAAAACTATAATTGACAATGATGGTATTTGAATGAACTTTGACATTTATTTCTATTGAAAGATGAAACAAAGTAGAAAAGCAAAAATAAAACATTGTGAAGACAAAAAAAGGTTTAAAACGTACCTGGGAGATAAAAGGATTAAAGTGGCTACGGATTCGTAGTAATTTCCCCAGACCCTTTTCAACGACACTGGGGAAGGAGAGGAGGCGCAGGGTATGCCCAGTTGGAGCCGTATCAAACACAACACAGGAGAAATTCATGCCTTTTACTAACCTAAAATTTGAAAGAGAATGTATCTGAAGAAATTCAATAAAAAAGGGACAATATTAAAAATTCCCAAAATACTGGCAACTTGAAAAAAAAACCAAAAAAAAAACCAAACAATTTAATTTGAGAAATATACAATTCAATTAAAAAATAAATAAAAAAGGATTATGTAAATTGATACAAAAAATGATTTAAAATACAATGTAAAAAACAAAAAACAGGATCACAAAACTGGCTTGTCCGGCTCACGAGTTTATAATACAATACAAAAATGAAAATTGCCTCTGTTAAACACTTCCAAGAAATACTTGAATAAAACGGATACCCCACAAACACCAAATACCACCTTAAGACCTCCGAGAAAACAGCTGCAGCACACCATCTTTAACACCTGTTTATTAAAATTACCACGCTTCAATGATAAGATAACCTCAGCCATATACAAAGCCATCCAAATAAAATGTTAGACATCCAATGAACACACTCTGGACCAACACCTATACATATCCAAGACATCAACTAACAATGACTCTTGCACTTTACCAAATTGCCCTATCAGTAACACAGGCCTATGCAACCACATATATACAGTGTACCAAATACAATGTGTGAAATGCAATGAATTCTACACCAGTACACATACGGATCAAAGGACACACAACAACTAAGGTGTCATGATTTCATAAGTCATCCGATTAAAATTACTTGCTACCAAAAGAAATTTGGGTAACCTCAGGATTAAAAAGTCACTATTGATAAACAAACATAACCCCACAATAAATAGAAGAGCAGAACTTAATTGTACCTTTTTAATATAATCATATGACGAACACAAATAAATATAAAATAAATAAAAAACAATAAACAAATATTAATAAATAAGATATACGTATATAATATATATATACACACACACACACACAAATGCTTATATGCAAATGTGTATGTATGAATAATAGATATATATATACCCACGCATATCCATACAAGACTTAACATAATGCAGTATCTAAACTCACTTATATATGTACATATGTGTATATATGTAATATAAATTTGCATGCACGGGTGGTCATTATATATATATATATATATATATATATATAAGCGAATACACTTCTCAACTCTTGGCTAAGTACATAGATTAATACCTACTGTCACTACACTAAATACAGTAATGAATGATATGATAAATATAAATACAATAAATAGCAACATATATAAAGTAAAAGAAAAAAAAAACACTGAAAACTTAAAATCTTCCCACCAAGGGAGGTAATACACACCAATTACGTCCCCTTAACTAATCACAAATATTAATGTTTAATGCTTAAATAGAAAATCAAACGAACAAAAGAAAAAATATAATAAAAAATAAAAAAGAATATAATAATAATATTGATAACGAACAAGTAATAAATATAAATAAACATTCACAACAAATAATAATTAAATAATAAATATATTAATTTTCTTCAAGACTGCTACAAAATACAACCCATAATACCCACCCATGCATTCTGGTTTCTAAACGAAAACACTTTCTGAATTGAGTGGAGATTTCGTTTTGAAAAGGAGGTATACTTCGAAAATTAAAAAATAAATTAAATAAAATAATAATGAAATATAACACTATACCATCCCAATTTGATACACCACGTTGGTAAATAAGTGTTTAATTGAATATTATTGTCATTTCATCTATTTACTTTTGCCTTGTATCAAATGCTGTCTTCAAGCATTGGCATTGCCTTAAAAAAAAAAAAAAAAAAAAAAAAAAAAAAAATCAATTTCTTACACACTATACACAATGATTCACACTTTGAAAATTATTACTTCATTTTGAATTTTATTAATAAAATATTTGCGGATTTTTAAAACTAAATATTATCCAAGATTTTCACTAATTTCATGAGCAGATCAGTACAAAAAAAACAAATCCACTCAAAGATTGTGTGAAGCTTTTAATTAGGTTCACCTATGATTTTTGCTTCTTGGTTAACCCTTTCACCATCCTTTATCCAAGATGTTTTTACACCAGATTTTACAAACAGGACATACAAATTTTCTGTCGTCTTTATCAAATAAACTTCTAAACTTTAGAATGAATTCTCCAATCCTTGTCTTTTTTTCGGGCTCCCATGTCAAAGGAACAGATGGTGTTGATATTTTTATAGCAGAGAAATGGGTAGCTAAAATGATTGAAGTTAATTGTGTGATCCAATGAAGGCCGCGAGGATAGGAAGTGACTCATCAACAGAGACAAAATAAAATGCGGGAGTGGTTAATTTCCATTGTTTAGGACAAGTGACTCAGACAAGAATACCGGACACAACATTTAGGAGTGACAACGTTTTATGACAGTAAGGTTTATGGCAAAAAGTTAACGAGTTTGGGTTTCGGAGAAAAGTCGATCAGTTAGGAGCAGAACCTCCACAGAGAACGGATCGGATCGGGAAAACGATGAGATGAGCTGACGACTTGAGAAACAGCAATGGGGGTCTCGACAGTCCGCGACGGTGTCACACACACTTATAGTTCCAACAAAATTATACACAACGTATATGTGTTTGTGTTCTTTCTCGAGAGTAGAGTTACTTTTATTTAACTTGTGGACCAGTGCTTTGCCCTCGACAATTCGTCAGTGGATAGACGATTCGGCTAGATGATGAAGACAAGAACACAACACGTTAGGGTTGACGGTCGTCGAGTGGGGAAACATGGTTCTACAATTGTGTAAGTGAGCGAATCATACTGATGAAGTTGGTTTGGTCGGTGAGAAAATTTTCACAGTTATATCTGTTTCTAAACCACAATGTGGCCGGAGTGAAGATGTGAAAGATAAGTTTTATGACAGGCTTATTGTAGTAACTAGTAAGGGTTGATGAAAAAGAAATACTTGCTGTGGCAGGAGATTTGAATGGCCATGTTGGAAAGCCTCCTGATAATTTTGAGGGTGTGTATGGAGGAAATAGATATAGTGATAGGAATGCAGAAGGAGAAAGAATTTTAGAATTTGGTCTTGCAATTGCAATTGGTTGCCAACACCTTTTTTAGGAAAAAAGAAAAGCCATCTCGTTACGTATGAATCTGGTACAGCAAAGACTCGAGTAGATTATCTGTTGGTTAGGAAAAAGGACAGAAAGCTCTTGAGTGATGTGAAAGTACTACTTGGTGAAGAAATTGCGACACAGCATAAACCCGTTATTTGCAATTTCATGCTGGAGAAAGCCTATGGGGTAAAGAGAAAGTTTATCCCCAGGAGAAAGTTGTGGAGGTTGAATGGAGAGCATGTGATGGAGCGTTTGACTACCAGATCCACTACTCATTTAGTGGATCTGGTAATTAAACACATGTGGAAGAACAGTGACAGATGCTGAAGGATACACCATTGACCAAACTTGTGAGTGGACGGAAACGTCTTCAAGGCATATTGTGATATGGTGGTGGAATGAGAAAGTTGAGAAACGTATCAAAGAAAAGTGGAAATGAAGGAGTTAGTGGAGAAAAGGTTTAGTGAATAAGGATATGTATCTGACGGCAAAGATGTGAGCAAGAAGAGCAATATACAAAGCCAAGAAGGAGGCTGAGAAAGCCAGGTTTCTAGATATTCTATGAAGAGATAACCAAAAGAATGAAGTATTCAGGATAGCTAAACACATGGCAACGATAAATATGGATATTGTTGGAGAGAAGTGCTTTCGAAATGACAATGGAGTGTTAATAACAAATAAACAGGACGAGAGGTATGCTTGGAAATGCCACTATGAGAAATTGTTGAATACTGAGTTTTCATGGAACCGTGATAATCTAGAAGTTGCAGAAGCAGTATCTGGTGCAGTTATAAGAATTGAGTAAAGAAATGGTATAGAAAACTGAGTAAGATGAAAAAAGCCAAGGCTGGAGGACCTTCAGGTGTCGTTGCAGAAATGTGAAACAGGTATTGTGATGATCAGACTTGACAAATCAGATCATAAAAGAAGAGGTTATCCAAAAAGACTGAGAACTTAGTAAACTTGTTGATTGTTACAAGGATAAAGGGGAAACACTAGATAGAGGTAATTACAGAGGCTTAAAGTTGATAGATCAGATCCTGAAAATGATTGAGAGAATAATTGAGCAGCAAATAAGTCAGATAAGATTAAATGCAATTTTGTTTTATGCATGGGCAAAGTACCACTGGTGCTATATTTATCCTGAAACAAATGCAAGAGAAGTACCTTGGTAAGGAGAAGAACCTTTGTTTTACTTTTGACAGAGTGGCAAAAGGTGTTGTTTGGTAGGCTTTTCATAAACTAGGAGCAAACGAGTGATTGGTGAAGGTTGTTCAAACAATGTACAGAAATGTTTGAAGTCATGTTAGAATTAACAGCAGATTTAATAACAGCTTTAATGTTAAAGTAGGAGTACATCAGGGTTCTGTACAGAGTCTATTGCTTTTCATCTGTGTCTTAGAAGCATTGTTTAGGGAGTTTCGTACGGGTTGTCCAGAAGAGATTCTGTATGCTGATGATTTAGTACTTGTCTGTGAAACAATGGAAGACCTACTTGTTAAGTTAAAGACTTGGAGGAATACTATGGAAAATAAAGGTATGAGAGTGAATGTTACCAAGATCAAAGTGATAATTCGTGGTTGTAGTGTTGGAAAGCACCCAAAAAGCGGAAAGTTCCCCTGCTCAGTTTGTGGTACTTGTAAGCATTGAGTACACAAAAAGTGCAGTGGAATTACTGATAGATTGAGAGAGGATAACCAGTTTGTGTGCAATAAGTGTAAGACAATGGAGATGGATGAAAAACCAGATGTTGAGAAAGTATATCTCGATGGCAAAGCTATTTAGAAGTTTTGTTATTTGGGTGATATCATTGACACAGAGTGGAGCAGGTGCTAATGTGATTGCAAGAGTTAGAAGTGGATGGAGTAAGTTCAGGGAACTTCTGCCATTACTAACCAGCAAGGCGTTATCACTGTCGACCAAGGGAAGAATCTATCAGGCATGTGTATGCAGTGTGATGATGTATAGAAGTGAAACCTGAGAACATGCATTGCATAGAGAGAAATGATATGAGAATGATACGATGGATATATATTATGTGAGTCTTAAAGCTTAGTTCTGATGACCTCAGAAGAAGATTCAATCTGAACAATATAGGGAAATAAAAATAAGGAAGCATCATATGTGCAAGCCTTGCTTTCATTTAGAAAAGCAACACACCACTCAATAAGTCTCGGGCCTGTCATTGACGATGGCACTAATAAAAAAAATCCATAATATTTTTATAAAGTACTAACCTTCAGATTGCACATATCAAAATCTGACCCCAATCGGATTATTAGTTTACAAATAACAGTTATTTAAGTGAAGCTAGTTTAAAATTTAAAAAAACAATGGAAAAATCTGAATTTCGTGTGTTGATCAAGCATTTGGAAAACTATTGTTGAAGCAAAGCAATGGCTTGATAAGTGTTATTCGGACTATTCCATTAGAAACAATGGTTAAAAGGTGGCTTTATGTTGACTTTAAATACGTTCGTACAGACACAAATGATGCGGAACACTTAAGTTGCCCAAATTCTGGAAAACAAAAAAAGTCCACAAAATCGTTTTGGCCGATTGTAAATTGAAGTTGCGTGAGATAGCAGACGAGTTTAAGATATTCACCATTTTGCATGAGAAAGCCGTGTTACAAGTGGGTTCCACGTTTGTTCAGTCGATCAAAAACAACAATGCTTTGATGATTCAAATTGTTGTTTGCAACTGTTTCAACTCAACAGAAAGGAGATTTTATGTCATTATGTGACAATGGATTAAACATGGATTCATCACTTCACTTCAGAGTAAAAGCTGGCAGTTAGCTGAGTGCACAGCAGCTGGTGAAAGCCGTCCAAAGTGACCAAAGATGCAAGCATCAGCAAGCAATGTTTTGGTCTCCGTATTTTGTTCATCGATTACATTGAGAAAGGAAGCGAATATTAAATAGCATTATTTATGTGTCTGAAGGAAGATATCACCTCAAAATAGCCACAAATGAAGAAAAAAGTACTCTTTCACCAAGACAATGCACAGTGTCACATGTTCACTGCAACAATGACAAAACTACATAAATTATACTTAGAATTGCTTCTGCACCCACCCTACTCTCTAGATATGAACCCCAGCAACTACTGGTTGTTTTCAGACTTCACAAGAATGCTTCTGGGAAAGAGATTTGTCTCCAATGAAGAAGTGATAATGGAAACTGAGGCGTATTTTGAGGCTAAAGACAAATCGTTCAACAAAAAAGCATCAGATTGTTAGAGAAGCGTTTAAATCAGTGTATCACCTAGAAGGAAACTATGTTGATGAATAAAGTAGAATTTTGCCTAAAAAGTTGTTGTTTTATTAGTTAGGCCCGATACTTATTGAGTAATGTATTGAAAAAGAAATTACACTATTTTACAGTTTCCATCAAGATGAAATATAGAAATATGATTGGTTTCTATGAATCGCCACTAAATACGAAGTAAAATAAAATGAGAATAACAATATTCCCGTTGCAGAGACGTGCAACAGTTTTGAAAAAAATATTCATGAGAAATGTAACAGTGTTCATATTCATGTGTGTAAGAATTCAATTTTGATTATTTTTTAAAACATATCAATGTTTTAGCTTTATTTACGATATTCAGTATCAATTCTAATGCGTTATTTTAAGATTAGTTTTTAGTGTGGAAATTGAATAAAATCGTTGAGGCTTTGATTACTGGTTCAAAAAAGTAATATGAAAATGTTTGATATTTTCAAATTTTTATTTTAAAAACTACTTTTAATTTTCATGTAAACGTGTAAAAAAGGGAGTTAGAAATATCTGTTTCTTATGTACGTTCATAAAAGGGGGCATTTAGTTTCATATATATATATATATATATATATATAAGCAAACATTGTTACTACTGATTGATTATACCTTTGATTTTTTTCAATATTTCTAATAATCTTTTTTGTGTCAAAATCAAAAATGTTAATGAATGTTCCATAAGTATCAGTAGCACTTTCGATTCTTCAAAATATTTTCAGGTAACAAAAAATAAAAAGCTGGATAAAAAGCTGGAGAAAAGAGAGGATTTTTTTAAAAAATAGCCAAGAACACGATATGTGAAGTCGTTAGACATCAAAGTTATGTTGTTTTTTTTAAATGCTGGTAATTGAGCTACAGTTTACCGGGTGCATAGTGAGTCTGTAGGAAATGAGTAACGGTAGTAAAACCAATGTAGCTATTAGCTTTATTATTATCAGGTATCCTAAACTGACCTGTTTAAGCTGCGAAAATGGGTAAAAACAATGAAATTTTTGTTAGATCTAACTGATGATATCTCGGCTATTTTTCAGGTTTATATCTATGAAATTAGTATGTAAATAAAATTTAATCTTTCCTCTTTCTAATATCATTTTTTTCCTTGTATGATGATTAGTTTTTTTTTCTCAGGTTTATTTGAATTATGACAAATCGGTTTAGTTCCACTTTTTTCAACAACAAATATTTAGTCCTATTTTTTAACGTCTCTGCCGTTCACACTGTTAATTAATCCACTTTGAAAAATCATTCCATCTTTAAAAAAGTTTTCAAAAAAAATTTTGAAATTGAAAACTTCAGTGAATAAAATTTTACAGTAATTTAATTTCACAAAGTATGCTTTTTAAACAATTGGATAAAGCAGGGTTTCCCCAATAATAATCAATAAGATTCATATCGGTCTCATTTAACATTGCAAACGGCTTAACAATAAAAGCGAATTCGTTTTACATTATTTCATTTTTGAGTAAGTTAACGTTTTCGTTAATTTGAAAACAACGCGTGTGTAAACATGCCTCCACCTTCCCGCGCTTGTAAAAATAACCCCCTTCAGTGACACGTATTATAATAGCAGCAAAGGCCAGATGTTTGCTATTTCTTTTCTCTCTATCACCTACTTTCTTTTTATTTTCTCTTTTTCTTATTTTTCTCACTTCCTTTCTCTATCTCTCGTACTATCTTTTTTTCTCTGTCCCTTCTCTTTCTTTTCTCTCTCTCTCTTTTTCTAGTCCTCTCTCTTTCTTTCTGAATAAATATTCAATTTTGTGCTAACTTTCCATGTTTAAAAGAATTTTGTCTCATTTTTATTTTGAAAAATAATGCATTAAATGAGGTTCCTGTTCCATATTTGATGACCCATAATTATTCGAGTCACAGGTAGTCTATGATCTATTTCAATGGATGACGTCATTCTTTATGATGTTATAAAGGATCTTCTTGGTATCTTCAACCAAGTGATGGAAGAATATGACATATCCCTTATATATTGGTTATAACTAGAGATGGGCGGTTTTACCGAAAAACCGCGGTTTTTCGGTTTCGTCTCCATACCGTATACCGAATCGGTTTTTTTTTTTTAAACCGTAACCGTTCGGTATTGTGTTTTTATTACAGTAAGCCACCATATACAAGGAAACACGGTTGAAAAGATTTTCCGATTTGAATAAAATTGAATATTACCAAAAAATGTTATATTAGTAAGAGGACAGATTGAACAAATATATTACTGCAATTACTGCTATAAACACGAGGCGATTTTTGTTTATTTTCATTCTAGAACGAATTTTAAACATTTTAAAATATGAATATAGAAAATGTTGTTACCTTTTTCGTACCCAACTAGTAAATAAATTAATCTTTCATCTTTTTTTATGCATTAAAATTATAATTGTACGTTGTTTTGTCTTTCGGTAATAGTAATTTTAAATTATCTTATCCTAAAAAATATTGTCCTTTTTTTGAGCGAAAGTCAACAATGGCTACTAGTATTGCTGATATAACAATCAATCAGCAGCAGCGTCTTGTAAAAAAAGATAAAAATACTTTTAAAAAAAGTTAATCCTATTTGGTTCTTTTATAAAAAATACTTTAAAAAATACTGGTTTTCACTCAACTTTCGAACTTCTAGTAGTAATGAATTTCTAGTCGCCAATTTAAAAAAAAAAAATTAAGATTCTACTTTTTTAGGCGATTACGTCTTAAAGTCTTGGCGAAAAAAGAAAAAACAAAACAACAAAAAATAGTTTAGAATTTAGAGTGGGGGATCAGTTTCGCATATAAATTTAATGTAAAATGATCTCCGATTTCCCGGCCATTCTTGCCTTTTAGTGAAATTTATAAAATAAATAATTACTCTACTATTAACTCTAGGTACGACTAACAAGCCCACCTCCTAAAAATGCCATCTTGAACGTATCGTACCATTAACCTTAAATATGAGTGGCAAGCCACTCCTAAAAAACTCCCTTAACTCTAACACTAAGTCCGAATGGCAACCTCCATCCAAAACAAAACCCCTTCCTTAACCTTATCACTAACCCTAAGTCCGAGTAGGAAGCCCTAATTCTACAAAAAAGCCCATTAAAACCACACATAATCGTCTAAAAAAAAAAAAAAGCAGACGCCCATAAAAAAAAACGCACAGGATTTATTTGCCATAGAAAAAAATTGATTAATGCCCTAAAACGCTTGAATGGCCCGGAAATGGTGAATTATTCTGCATTAAATATATGTGAAACTAATCCCCCACTCGAAATTCTAAATGAATTGTTTTTTTTTCTTTCTGGGTGTTCACACTTAATTGCCCCTAGCCCTACCACTAACCTGAAGTTCAAGTGGTAAGCCCCCCTCCTCCCACAAAAACCCTTATAATCGTCTAAAAAAACAGAAAAAAAAAAAAAACAAGAAAAACGCACAGGATTTATCTCCCATAGAAAAAATAATTAACTGTCCTAAAACGCTAGAATGGCCTTGAAATGGGGGATTATTTTATGTGAAACTGATCCCCACTTTAAATTCTAAAATAATTGTTTTTGTTTCTTTCTTTTTGCCAAGTTTTTCAGGGTGTTAACATGTAATTGCCTAAATAAAAAAAGTAGAATCTCATATTTTGGGGAGGTAAGGGGGTGAGTTAGCAGAAGGTGTAAATCTACAATAATGCTACAGAAATCTTGCAATATATTCATTTTTAAACAGTCCTAGTATTAGATTTTAGTTTCTTGTACATAAAATGTATTACAATTCAACTTTGAGTTTTCTAACTTCTTTCTTTTAATGGATTCATGGTATTTTTAAGGTATTGCAGCATATTTATGTGCACTTAGTGCAGATTACTTGGAAACCATTAATTTCTGGAGATTTTCAGTGGCATATTCTGATTCCTTGTACAAAAATACACTTATATGGTAAATTTCATTGCTTAATCTTGTGTTTTAACAAAGATATAACATTTTTACTGAAAAATTAGTGTAAAAAATGTGACGAAACGCATATGGTATTAAAGAGGGGAAAATATCCAATTGTGCGAGGCACAAAAATAGTTATAACTTCCTTATTTTTAGTCAGATTTAAAAAATTTAAAAAGATTCTTTCTTAGATCATCAAGCTCTTCCTATGTATGCCATTATTGAGATATTTTAAGCAATTTAAATTTTTTCATGTGTATTGCTACTTGTAGAAAGAAATCTTTGTTTACAATTTGTTTATTAACATTTTGAATTTTCAAATGAAAAAGAGAGAAATACGACAGACAACATGACATCGTATTTTTAGCATAAACTATTTTCAAATGAAAAAGAAAAAATCAAACGCGTTCCGTATGATGTCGAAAATCTATTTGATTCAACTCAAAATTGTAAAATAATTATTTGTTTGTTTCAGAGTTATCTAAAAAAATAAGTTATTAAAATGAAATTTTGAAAAAATACTTGTAAAAGTAAATAAACGAAAAGTAGTGAGTAAGTATAAACATTTAAAAAGAAAAAAAGTAGTTGCCAATGCTAATGTCACTTTATTCGGATTTTTAAAATTATTTTAAACATTAGGCATTTCATTGTTTACTTTTGAAAAGCCACTTCATACATAAATTGTAATTTCTAGAGAACTATCTCTCAACTATACCGTTTTCTCTCCCAAAAATGGGTTATTCAAAAAGTAGACTATGCAACGATTTATATTTTACTAAATTGTTAATATGGTATTTATTTAGAGTTGACAATTTATTTGAAAGTTTAATTATTAAACTTTAATCCAAGTCATGAATTCTATGACTAAAATTACCTTAAAGCTTAAAAAATGACTTTAGATGAATTAATAATCTCTACTTTTTTTTAACCATCCTTCCTTTTCCCTTGGCGCGGTTTTCGGTTGTACTACTAGTCTTTTACGCATGTCTATAAAGTTTTATTACCCTGTCTTAAAAACAAATATTAACCCCAACACGCACCAGTTGACAGAACTTCGAGCACACAAAATGACAGACATCCCAACAGTCAACACCGGCAATTCGAGAAGTATATGGTGTGTTTATTTTACGCGACAAAACACAACGTCTTGCAAACATTTTCACCTATTAAAAAATTAAAATTTGTATCTGTCAAATAATTTTGACAATATTTCATTTTCATCATCATTTTTGCTTAATTTTATTTGTAAAATTATTTTGTTTGTTTAAATAAATTTTCGTTTTTTAATTTCTTGCATTTCTGAGTTATATTTTAGCTTCTGATGGGTTAAAGAATTAGATAGAATGTATATTCAAACTCAGTTTTATTCTTCAGAAATCTTTCATGAATCTTTGGTCACTGTTTTAACGAGTTA
The DNA here is from genome assembly GCA_963556195.1 of Sepiola atlantica. Taxonomy (NCBI): domain Eukaryota; kingdom Metazoa; phylum Mollusca; class Cephalopoda; order Sepiida; family Sepiolidae; genus Sepiola; species Sepiola atlantica. The sequence goes on along the minus strand of OY744521.1, from coordinate 182,451,409 downwards.
ACTGTTAAAAAGGTATCAGAACTTTGATTACAACAGTCAACACCTTAAAACTTATGATTCATATCATGGAGAATGATTCAGTCACAAAATTATCGAAACAGTGGCATAATTCAACTAAACGTTGAATAATAACTAATCATCACACAACAGAATGAATAGCTTCCATAGTAAAAAATTTTTTTTCAACAAAACCGAAAAACCGAACCGTAAACCGAGGTTTTAAGGGAAAAAAACCGATACCGAAACCAAAATTTCAAAACCGCCCAACTCTAGTTATAACACAAACACATAATGAAATTAAAACTGCATAAGACGAGTGAAACCGCCAGTAAAATCCTCCATTATATTATTTAATAAATATATTTTATCTTTACACATTTGAAATTTAGCATTAAAAAAAATTATTTAGAAATTTTATTTAAAGCTTTATAATAAGCCTTTGTGGACTGATGATTTCTTTTATTAAGCAAATTTCAAGGTTTTGATGTCAATCCCTTTTTATTTTTAGTTGGCTCATTCCACAAAATCTTCCAATATTAGAAAGAAATCAGTATTTTTTTTTAATTCCTCATCCAAACATTAGTTAAGTATAAAAGTTTTAGGTTTGTATCTTTAATGGGTAACTTTTTACAAAAGGTTTGGTAAAGTGTACATTTGACCCATTTTTCTACCCAACTGCCAAATTGGGCTTCGGCTGTGTTTACATGTTAAAAATTAAAAGGTTTTTATGGATGTGCTAATAAGAAAAAAAATTAACGTAATCTGTATGATGCCACGAATCATAATAAGTTACAATGTGTAGCTGCTAAAATAAAACTTATATGATATGAACAGTCAAAGTTGCTCTTCTGTACCGTTTCCACACACAATTTTTGTAACAAAATGTGATTTTCACCAACTAGGTAAATCTAAGAATTATAAATTCCATCTATATTATTTTTCTTTTAATGAACTATGGCATTATATTTATAAAGATTTTTCACTTATTTGAAGCTTTTATCTTTGGTTATACGCTGCTTAAGTTGGGCTTGTATACAGTATCACACAAAAACACAATGTCCGACTAACTTTGAATGCCCATAACTAAGGTACTAATTTAGATACCAAGATAAATTTGGTATTTTTTTTTTAATATCTTGCAGCACAATATATGTATACCTACAAAATATTTTTGTATATTTAAAAACAATATCGGTTTGGGATACCTATTCTAATAATAGGAGTTGCATTCTCCCAAAGGGCATTCGAACTTATAAATACATTGGTTCTTTCTAATGTTTTATGGGTTGGGGAGGAGTTGTTTGTTACAAGATTTTGGATCTAAAATTTCTTGAAGTAAATAATTAATTTTATTTTATTATTGTTGTCAATCAATATACAATATTTTTTATGGCTTTTTCATCTAGTCTAAAGTTGGTTGCATTTGATTGCAATAATATAGTTTGAGTTATTATGCTGGATATTATTATTATTAGTAGTGTTTTTTTTCAAGTTTTGAATCATTAATTTGATTTGTTCATCAACATTATAGTTAGTGAATTCGTTATTTGCTTTATATATTTTTAAATTCACTAAATAGTGTTTTTTTGGTGGAGGAGATTCGGCGATATATCAATCATTGCAGGCATGATGTAAACACCAGCTTCTGAAATGAGATCATTAGTTTTTGTCAGCCAAAACATTTTTTTCAAATCACCAAGACTATGTTTGTATTTAAACAAAAAAAACAACTTTATCGATTGATGATTACCATTGATTAGGATAGACGAATAATAGTCAGAGAATAACCATCATAATCATTTTCTTTTTGTGTCATGAAGTGAAGGCTTTGAACTTACTTGATGACCTCTGCAAAACTCATGGCTTCATCAATGCCAGGAAATGCTCCAAGTAGTTCTTGCATCATCGTCTTACCCATACTCATCATGTCTGCTACAAGAGACAAAAACAATGTTGTCTAATCATACACAGAGACAATCTATACTTAGAAGCAAAGACAACGATGAAAGACGAAAAAAATGCATGAATGTGGCATTAAAATCTTATTTACAATGTTTTTCTACATCAACATTCATATTTCATATACTAATTTAGCAATACATATGAAAAAAATTGCAATTGTTTAAAATATCACAATAATGGTATACATAGAAAGAGCTTTATGATCCAAGAAAGAATTTAAATTTTAAAAAAAATCTGATTAAAAATAAGGTTGTTAAGTACTATTTTTGTGTCTCGCACGGTTGGATATTTTTCCCCTTTTTAAGACCATATGCATTTCATCACATTTTTTACACTACTTTTTTTATTAAATACGTTATATCTTTATTAAAACAAAAGATCAAGCAATGAAATTTGCCATATAAGTGTATGTTTTGTGCATGGAATTGGAATCAGAATATGCTGCTAAAAATCTCCAGAAATTAATTGTTTCCAAGTAATTTGCAGTAAATGCACATAAATATGCTGCAATACCCTAAAATTACCATGTATACATTAATAAAGTTAGAGAACTCAAAATTGAATTGTAATGCATTTTATGTATAAGAAACTGAAATCTAATACTAGGACTGTTTAAAAATGAATACATTCCAAGATTTCTTTGGTATATTGTAGATTAACACCTTCCGCTAACCCCTACCCCCACAAAATATGAGATTCTACCTTTTTTAGGCTATCACGTGTGAACATTGATAAACTTGGCAGAAAGAAAACAAAACAATTATTTTATAATTTACAGTGAAGGATAAGTTTCACATATAAATCTAATGTAAAATAATCTCCCATTTCCGGACCATTCTAGCGTTTTAAGGCATTTATCAATTTTTTTTCCTATGAGAGATACATCCTGTGCGCTTTTCTTTTGGAGACGAGGGAACTGCTTTTTATTTATTTATTTTTTTTTTTAGACGATAATGTGTGACTTTAAGAGCGTTTTTGGAGAAGGGGGTCTTGCCACTCAGGACTTCTGGTTTGTGGTATGGCTAAGGGCAATTACGTGGTAACACTCTGAAAACTTGACAGAAAGAAAAAAAAAAAATTATTTTAGAATTTAGAGTAAGGGATAAGTTTCACATAAATTTAATGTAAAATAATCCCCCATTTTGAGCCATTCTAGCATCTTTGGGCAGTGAACCAATTTTTTTCTATTGGAGATAAATCCTATGAGTTTTTTTTTTTGGGGGGGGGGGGGGGTTGCTTTTTTTTTTCTTTTTTTTTTAAAGACGATTATGTGTGATTTTAAGGGAGTTTTTTTTTAGGAGGGGTGGGGCTTGCCACTCGTACCTAGGGTTAGAGGTAGAGTTAAGAAGGGAGAGGGTTTTTGTTTTTTTGGGGGGCGGGGACGGTCTTGTCACTTAGATTTAGGGTTAGTGGTACGTTCAAGAGAAGGCATTTTTAAGAGGCGAGCTTGTCACTCGAACCTAGGGTTAGTGGTAGGGTAATTATTTTTTTATTTGCTCAAAACTCTTCAAATATATGTAGATTTTTATTTATTAATTTACGTGAAAGTATATACATTGCTAATTTGAGGTTCAACGTAGCCAGAAAGTTTGGCTATTAAATAAAATAGATTTCGCTTCAGATTTGTGTTTATTTTATTTCCATGGATTAAAAAGAAACAAAATTTTTTCTCAGAGGTATGAGTCCATATTTTGGGCTGGGGGTCGTATACATAATTTGTTCTCAATTGTTTAATCTAACAAGTACAAAAACAATAGAAATAAAGCTACTGTCTATGATATAAGCAAAACACACAACAGAAAGAAAAGGAGAAAGATGAATAAAGTGTTTATAAAAGTGAATCGTTTTAGCAGCTTTTACCATTATATTGGAACGAAGTGTAAATGCTGCAGGAATACGTTTAGCATAACACTACATCTGACATCACTCAAATGTGTTACACTTCGCAAAATGAGTTTTTTTTCTTTTTATACATTGCAATGGTGCATGAACTGATTGAAGCCATCATCAGAGAAGGATGCATACCTAAGGAATGGGAAGACAGCATTATAGTAAGTCTGTACAAAGGTAAAGGCGATGCATTAAACAGAGGTAACTACTGTGGACTCAAGCTCATTGATCAGGTCATGAAAGTCCTGGAAAGAGTTGTTGAACAGCTGATCAGACAACAAATACAGATTGCTGATATGCAATTTGGCTTCATGCCTGGTAGGAGCACCACAGATGCAATTTTCATCATACGCCAAGTCATGGAGAAACATCTAGCAGCAAATAAACCACTGTACATGGCATTTGTAGATTTGGAGAAAGCTTTTGACCGTGTCCCCAGAAGGGTCATCTGGTGGGCCCTGCGAAAGCTGGGTGTTACTGAATGGTTGGTTCAGGTGATAACGTCTATGTACACCAATGTACGTAGTCGGGTACGAGTCGGTAACAGCTACAGCGACGAATTTGAGGTTAGAGTAGGCGTCCATCAGGATCTGTCTTAAGTCCCCTTCTATTCATCATTGTACTCGAGGCTCTATCACTGGAATTCCATACTGGCTGCCCGTGGGAGCTGCTATATGCCGATGACCTAGCGATCATTGATACTTCACTTCAGTCACTCAAGGAACGTCTGGATAGATGGAAGAGTAGCATGGAAGAGTAGCATGGAAGAGAAAGGTCTCAGAGTCAACATGGGTAAAACTAAGGTCATGATCGCAGGTCCAAACCTCAGCTTACTACAGAAAACAGGAAAATACCCGTGTGCTGTATGTCTGAAAGGAACTGGCAGCAACTCAATCATCTGCACTCACTGTTCAGGTTGGGTCCACAAAAGGTGCAGTGGCATAAAGGGCTCTCTCAAAGCAGATCCTCACTTTAAGTGCTTTCGTTGCACCGGCACGGCAAGACCAATAGATGGCAGACCACTGACGGAGATGGATACTGGTGACAACAAGCTGGAAGTAGTGACAGACTTTTGTTATCTTGGAGATGTGCTGTCATCAGGTGGAGGCTGTGAACTCGCGGCAGCTACACGTTGCAAGTGTGCCTGGAAAAAGTTTAGAGAGCTGCTACCACTCCTGACAAACAAACACCTGCCAACAACTACGAGAGGGCATGTATACTCCTCATGTGTCAGAAGTGTGCTCTTGTATGGCTCAGAAACTTGGGCTGTCTCTGCTGGCATACTAAGGAAGCTGCACCGTAATGACAGGGCAATGGTCAGATGGATCTGTTTGGTGAGGCCTGAACAGTACATTTCTTTTGAATCCCTGCTCTCACAGGTCGACTTGAAAAGTCTTGCGGATATCATGCGAAAGAACAGACTGCGTTGGTTGGGTCACATTGAGCGTAGCGATGGCTGGATTGCTAAAGTCCGACAGTTGAATGTGCCAGCAGAGAACATCACCACTGGCAGACCCAAGTTGACTTGGGAGGACGTAGTCAAACGTGATAGGAAGGCCATGGGTATGGATTCCATCAAGCCTTGCCAAAGACAGGAATGGAGAGGAAGACTTAGATTTTGAGACTAGACAATCAGGCCCCACCCTCATCAGAGGATTAATTGTGGCCTGATTCAACAAATAAACCTGATGATGATGATGATGAATTGTAATTTACATCAGTAAAAATTGTTTTTTTGTACATTCCATTCCAAAAACCGATAAATAGTTGGTAAATTTAATTGCATATAAATACATGTGCTTAAAACACAGTATTAGTTACTTATATTTCATCTATCGTTCTCCTTCGATCCAAGACTGTACCCGGCTCAACTTTGTCTCTGATAGCATAGATGCAGCACTCTCATTAGATCCGAGCACCCAAATACCTGTATTTAGGGATTTTAATGTTCACCCCCGTGATTTGCTTGGATTCTCAAGATATACATATGCAGCTGGTAAGAAAACGCATAGTTTTCCATTGAACATTCCTTTTCACAGACTGTCACTTTCCCAACCCGCATCCCAGATTGTGAGGATCAGTAAACCTACCTTTGACTTATTCTTGACCATTCTGCCTGAGGTTTGTGTGGTGGATGCTAATATCCGACTCGGAAACGCTGATCACCTTGTGATGATGGTTGACATCACCTTAAACTCTCTACCCCCAAGATAAACAGCTGTTACTCAAAGTAATGAAATACTTCAAACAGGTAGATTGGGAATCCATCAGAGACACCTCATGGAGTAAAACTTTTTCTCTCCTTGCTGATCAGTGCACAAATGAGGTAACTGAATTGGTCAAAGCAGGCATTGAAGGACATGTCCCAATGCAGAAATTCTACAGCAAGCCTCACTCTCCCCAATGGTTAGTCAAAGCAGGCACTGAAGCACATGTCCCAATGCAGAAACCCTACAGCAAGCCTCACTCTCCCCAATGGTTCACCTCAAATGAGTCAAAGCAGGCATTGAAGTACATGTCACAATGCAGAAATTCTACAGCAAGCCCCACTCTCCCCAATGGTTCACCTCAAATGAGTCAAAGCAGGCATTGAAGCACATGTCCCAATGCAGAAATTCTACAGCAAGCCCCACTCTCCCCAATGGTTCACCTCAAATGAGTCAAAGCAGGCATTGAAGCACATGTCACAATGCAGAAATTCTACAGCAAGCCCCACTCTCCCCAATGGTTCACCTCAAATGAGTCAAAGCAGGCATTGAAGCACATGTCCCAATGCAGAAATTCTACAGCAAGCCCCACTCTCCCCAATGGTTCACCTCAAATGAGTCAAAGCAGGCATTGAAGCACATGTCACAATGCAGAAATTCTTCAGCAAGCCCCACTCTCCCCAATGGTTCACCTCAAATGAGTCAAAGCAGGCATTGAAGCACATGTCCCAATGCAGAAATTCTACAGCAAGACCAACTCTCCCCAATGGTTCACCTCAAATGAGTCAAAGCAGGCATTGAAGCACATGCCCCAATGCAGAAATTCTTCAGCAAGCCCCACTCTCCCCAATGGTTCACCTCAAATGAGTCAAAGCAGGCATTGAAGCACATGTCACAATGCAGAAATTCTTCAGCAAGCCCCACTCTCCCCAATGGTTCACCTCAAATGAGTCAAAGCAGGCATTGAAGCACATGTCCCAATGCAGAAATTCTTCAGCAAGCCCCACTCTCCCCAATGGTTCACCTCAAATGAGTCAAAGCAGGCATTGAAGCACATGTCCCAATGCAGAAATTCTTCAGCAAGCCCCACTCTCCCCAATGGTTCACCTCAAATGAGTCAAAGCAGGCATTGAAGCACATGTCCCAATGCAGAAATTCTATAGCAAGACCCACTCTCCCCAATGGTTCACCTCAAATGAGTCAAAGCAGGCATTGAAGCACATGTCCCAATGCAGAAATTCTACAGCAAGCCCCACTCTCTCCAATGGTTCACCTCAAATGAGTCAAAGCAGGCATTGAAGCACATGTCACAATGCAGAAATTCTACAGCAAGCCCCACTCTCCCCAATGGTTCACCTCAAATGAGTCAAAGCAGGCATTGAAGCACATGTCCCAAAGCGGTAATTCTATAGCAAGCCCCACTCTCCCCAATGGTTCACCTCAAATGAGTCAAAGCAGGCATTGAAGCACATGTTCCAATGCAGAAATTCTACAGCAAGCCCCACTCTCCCCAATGGTTCACCTCAAATGAGTCAAAGCAGGCATTGAAGCACATGTCCCAAAGCGGTAATTCTATAGCAAGCCCCACTCTCCCCAATGGTTCACCTCGAATTGTGCAGCTGCTTTTGCTCAGAGGCAGCAAGCATTCTGCTAATTCAAACACCAGAAGTCAAATCGACAGAAATTTATAGCATCAAGAAATCATTGTAAGATTGTAATAGCCGCAGTTTAGAGAAGATATACCGAGATGACCAGAAAACACATTGAGTCACAGAAATTAGGAATTCACGATTTCTAGAAAATATATAATAGTATGGTGAATAATGGGCAATCAATAATTCCCAAGCTATTCAACCACAATGATGTCATTTGCATAGCAACTGATAAGGCTGGACTATTTATCCAGAGGTTCGCCTTGAACTCCACCTTGGACTCCGCAAACCACTCCCTCCCAAATTTCCCATATGGACTGAAGCCACACTTGATGACCTGATTATCACCCCCTTCCAATGTCCGGGATATCATAAAAAAAAACATGAAACCTCCAAAGCATGTGGGCCTGATCTTATCTCTGTTATAGTAATACAGAAATGCTTTGTTGAGTTGGCCCTAGTCTTCTCAAAACTCCACAACAAATGCCTTGCCGAATCTTGCTTCCTTGATAGCTGGAAAATTGCCTCTGTGGCACCAGTGTTTAAGAATTCTGGTAAAAGAACTGACCCTCAAAATTATCGCTCCATCTTTGAATCTTTAATCTAGCAATAGTCCACCACCTTGATATTGCTAAACTTCTTTCTTACAAATCAGTATGGATTTAGGTAAGCACGTTCTACTGCGGATATACTAACAGTCATCTCTGAATGCATATACCATACACTGAACAAGGCAGATGAAGCAGTGACACTTGATATATCTAAAGCCTGGTCTGGCATGAAGGTCTTCTTACGAAAATTAATTTGTATGGTATTACTGGACGAATATTTAATATAATTAGATTCTTCTTCGTTAAAAGAAAGATCCAAGTTGTCTTTGATGGCCATATATCCAAACAACATGACATTAATGTCAATCCTTGGATCATTATTGTTTCTAATTTTCATAAACGACCTCTCTGGTGAAATTGTGTCCGAATTGGGTATATTTGCTGATGTCACCACGCTTTATTAGGTAAAACGAACCTGCACATATCCAAGACAATGACTGAATCCTTAGAAAATTACCTCTAATTTGTAGTTGAATGGGGACATAAATGAATGGTAACATTTAATGATACTAAGACAAAGCTACTTTTTTTTAAAGAATTATAAGAAACCTTTTCAACCACTGATTGTCATCGCTAATTGCACTCCACCTGAGAGTACAACATTCAAACTCCTTGGCCTAACATTCACAGGTAACATGAATAGGAACAAATATATAGAAGATACTGCCAAGGAAGGTGGGCTCCCTCTACTGTGCTAGAAAACTTCTCACACCTGCCAGTATCCTATATTTCTACAAAGCCACCATCTGCCCATGCATGGAATATTGTTGTCACATCTGGACTGGTGCATCAACCACTAGCTTCTCCCTCTTAGACAAGGTCCAGAAACGACTCTCTAATTTAATAGGTCCCACTGTTCCAGCCCCATCGCCGCAACGTTGCATCTCTGTGCTTGTTTCACAAGTACTTCAATAGAATGTGCTCTGACGAACTTGCTGCTCTGGTGTCCCCTCGACGTAAATACACTTATGAGACAACCTCCACAGGTGAATTAGTTTTACGTAGATCATGTGGTGAACATACATTCTTTTCACCAAGTTGACGGTTCAGGGGTGCAACGTGTGCCATGTGACAGAGACCTGGACATTAGGTGTAATGATTCATCAATGCAGCGTCAATCATGATCCATGAATAAATATCATCATCCGCTGTCTTTGAAAACACTCAAGTGTTCAGATTTGAAAAACAGAAAATGTTGAGTTTGTAACACAAACAGTTGTTCCTTTAAACGAAATGTGCCTCAGATAAGTTTTATTTTTGTCTCCGTTTACAGTTATTAATTGGAGGGAGAACACATGAATTCATACCTTCTTCAAGAGTATGAATGGAAATGACAACAGTCCCAACAGAACTCTAATATGGCAAACAAAGTCTGGTCTGCATCCATAACAATGGTAACATGACCACTTCCGCACGCACATATTCAAACTCAGCTTAAAGTACTTGCTTGTCTAGTCACACTAAAGAGATGTGATACAGCGAACCAGAAACTGTATTATTACATATAAGTGTTACACAACTAATCTATATTTAATGAAAAAATATAAATTAAAACTATTTTATTCTTAATAGATTGAGTGGAAATTAGTCAGTCTATGTCACCTCAGTTTCTGTTATTTTTTTTGCTGGTTTCAAATAATACACGTGATAATAATACACGTGATAATAATACAAGTTGAGTAGCCTGACAGATGACACTGTCAGGGAGATATACAACTATAATGAGGGACGTATTTTTAATTGCTAAACATTTATGGAAATAATGCAAGATGTTGAATAGATACCTTCTTCAAAGTATTCTTCAGGTAATTCCGATAATCCTAAGTTTGGATCAATCTCCTGAAAAAAAAAATATATACAAGTGAAGTTTGGATGTTGTAAGATGAGGTTGAATTAAATTGTAAGATCAAAATACAAAAACATTTATTTTCGACACAATTTTTGCGCTAAAATTTTTTTGCGTTTCTAGTTCACATTGTTTTTCTTTAGACTTTTGTTTTCATCAACGTCGATATATCACCACTATGTTTCGGACAATGGGCCCCTTTGGCCTTCTTCAGGTGATGTTTTCCCCCTGTATTTAAATAGTATTGTTGATTATTTGTGTGCATTAACTTTTTGACATATTTAAAGTCGATACGTATTTTGACGCTTATTTTTAAATTCATGAACATCCATATTTATTATGACATAAGGAATCAGACAGAGAAATTTATTATGACATAAGGAATCAGACAGAGAAATTTATTATGACATAAGGAATCAGACAGAGAAATTTATTATGACATAAGGAATCAGACAGAGAAATTTATTATGACATAAGGAATCAGACAGAGAAATTTATTATGACATAAGGAATCAGACAGAGAAATTTATTATGACATAAGGAATCAGACAGAGAAATTTATTATGACATAAGGAATCAGACAGAGAAATTTATTATGACATAAGGAATCAGACAGAGAAATTTATTATGACATAAGGAATCAGACAGAGAAATTTATTATGACATAAGGAATCGGACAGAGAAATTTATTATGACATAAGGAATCAGACAGAGAAATTTATTATGACATAAGAGATCAAAGAAATTTATTATGACATAAGGAATCAGACAGAGAAATTTATTATGACATAAGGAATCAGACAGAGAAATTTATTATGACATAAGGAATCAGACAGAGAAATTTATTATGACATAAGGAATCAGACAGAGAAATTTATTATGACATAAGGAATCAGACAGAGAAATTTATTATGACATAAGAGATCAAAGAAATTTATTATGACATAAGGAATCAGACAGAGAAATTTATTATGACATAAGGAATCAGACAGAGAAATTTATTATGACATAAGGAATCAGACAGAGAAATTTATTATGACATAAGGAATCAGACAGAGAAATTTATTATGACATAAGAGATCAAAGAAATTTATTATGACATAAGGAATCAGACAGAGAAATTTATTATGACATAAGGAATCAGACAGAGAAATTTATTATGACATAAGGAATCAGACAGAGAAATTTATTATGACATAAGGAATCAGACAGAGAAATTTATTATGACATAAGGAATCAGACAGAGAAATTTATTATGACATAAGGAATCAGACAGAGAAATTTATTATGACATAAGGAATCAGACAGAGAAATTTATTATGACATAAGAGATCAAAGAAATTTATTATGACATAAGGAATCAGACAGAGAAATTTATTATGACATAAGGAATCAGACAGAGAAATTTATTATGACATAAGGAATCAGACAGAGAAATTTATTATGACATAAGGAATCAGACAGAAATTTATTATGACATAAGGAATCAGATAGAGAAATTTATTATGACATAAGGAATCAGACAGAGAAATTTATTATGACATAAGGAATCAGACAGAGAAATTTATTATGACATAAGGAATCAGACAGAGAAATTTATTATGACATAAGGAATCAGACAGAGAAATTTATTATGACATAAGGAATCGGACAGAGAAATTTATTATGACATAAGGAATCAGACAGAGAAATTTATTATGACATAAGGAATTAGACAGAGAAATTTATTATGACATAAGGAATCAGACAGAGAAATTTATTATGACATAAGAGATCAAAGAAATTTATTATGACATAAGGAATCAGACAGAGAAATTTATTATGACATAAGGAATCAGACAGAGAAATTTATTATGACATAAGGAATCAGACAGAGAAATTTATTATGACATAAGGAATCAGACAGAGAAATTTATTATGACATAAGAGATCAAAGAAATTTATTATGACATAAGGAATCAGACAGAGAAATTTATTATGACATAAGGAATCAGACAGAGAAATTTATTATGACATAAGGAATCAGACAGAGAAATTTATTATGACATAAGGAATCAGACAGAGAAATTTATTATGACATAAGGAATCAGACAGAGAAATTTATTATGACATAAGAGATCAAAGAAATTTATTATGACATAAGGAATCAGACAGAGAAATTTATTATGACATAAGGAATCAGACAGAGAAATTTATTATGACATAAGGAATCAGACAGAGAAATTTATTATGACATAAGGAATCAGATTTTTTTTTACAGATTTGTTTAATTCTTTAGTGTTATCTTTCTGTAACCAACTTTCTTCCCATATTGAGTTCATATCTATGCGAAATCAACCAATCATGTTGCCACAATCTAGCACATGTTGCACGGACTTTGGCTAATTCTATAGCGAGGCAGCAACTGGGGAAAAAAAGTCAAGCATTATCAGTTAGGATCAAATACAACTTAAAAAGCAATTCAAAGACGGTGTTACCCAAACTAGTTAAAAAAAAAGAAGTTAATCCCATCATTTCTTGACCTTTTTATTACATAAAATTTAAGGTAAGGAATTAAGAGAGTGTTGGGAAGTGCGTTTGTTCATAGATTCTGTTGTTCCATCGTCATCCTTGCGGCTTCTGTGGAAGAGTTAATAGCAAAACACACAAAGAAACACAATTTAAAAATATAGTTTTTCTTTTCACCTTTCGGCTGCTGGTTGTGATGAGGATTCACTTAGAAAACATCTTTCCCGTTAGTGTATGCATGTAGCTGTGAGAACAAATGAACCATTGTATACTTAACTTTCACCTATAAATTTTACTTCCATCCAGAAATTATTTTCAAAATGACAGTTTAAAAATCAGTTTAAAATTTGTCATGGCGACTATGAAATTTATTTTTTAAATCTACAATGATTAAAAGAAGATGTTTATGCCATAGCCATCATGATTCAAAAGTGATTTTGTAGACTTTTAATTGGCAAATAGAAAATAATTTCTAGTTAGAATGAAAGTTTATAAGTTAAAGTTGAGTATTATGGTTCATTTGTACTCATTATTTTAAAAGAAGAACAACTTTTGTTTTAATTTACCTATAAATTAATTAAATGCTCAAAACATAAAAACTTTTTTATTCAAAACATTCATACTGGATAAAAGCTGCCTAAAAAAGTTAATGCTACTCAATAGTTTTGATATTTAAATATGTTTAAGTTTTTGTCTAGATTTTGAAGTAAATCAGATGGGCATTCCCAATAATGCAACCGGGAAGAAATTTCAGAGAATTTTAAATCAAGATAAAAGAAAAAGAAAAACTGACCATAGCAAATAAGTTGTCAAAACCCTGTACTTGACTTGGTATCTTGGAAAACTTCTGGTTAAAAGCATCAGAAATGTTGTGTGCCGGGTCAGTAGAGATGATCAACACAGTCTCACGGACTTTAGCTAATTCTATAGCGAGGCAGCAACTGGGGAAAAAAGTCAAGCATTATCAGTTAGGATCAAATACAACTTAAAAAGCAATTCAAAGATGGTGTTACCCAAACTAGTTCAAAAAAAAGTTAATCCCATAATTTCTTGACCTTTTATTATTAAATAAAATATAATAAAATAATTAAATAAATTAACGTACAGGAGTGTGGTCCAAAAGTCTTGCTGCCTATACCAATGTACAGGAATGTGGTCCAAGTCTTGCTGCCTATACCAATGTATAGGGGGATGGTCTAAAAGTCTTGCTGCCTATACCAATGTACAGGAGGGTGGTCTGAAAGTCTTGCTGCCTATACCAATGTACAGGAGGGTGGTCCGAAAGTCTTGCTGACTATCAATTTACAGAAGGGTGGTCCGAAAGTCTTGCTGCCTCTACAAATGTACAAGAGGGTGGTCCGAAAGTCTTCTTGCGTCTACCAATGTACAGGAGGGTGGTCCAAAAGTCTTGCTGCCTCTACCAATGTACAGGAGGGAGGTCCAAAAGTCTTGTTGCCTCTACCAATGTACAGAAGGGTGGTCCAAAAGTCTTGCTGCCTCTACAAATGTACAAGAGGGTGGTCCGAAAGTCTTGCTGCCTCTACAAATGTACAAGAGGGTGGTCCGAAAGTCTTGCTGACTCTACCAATGTACAAGAGGGTGGTCCGAAAGTCTTGCTGACTCTACCAATGTACAAGAGGGTGGTCCGAAAGTCTTGCTGCCTCTATCAATGTAGAGGAGGGTGATCCGAAAGTCTTGCTGCCTCTATCAATGTAGAGGAGGATGATCCGAAAGTCTTGCTGCCTCTATCAATGTACAGAAGGGTGGTCCGAAAGTCTTGCTGCCTCTATCAATGTACAGAAGGGTGGTCCGAAAGTCTTGCTGCCTCTATCAATGTACAGTAGGGTGGTCCGAAAGTCTTACTGCCTCTACCAATGTACAGGAGGGTGGTCCGAAAGTCTTGCTGCCTCTACAAATGTAGAAGAGGGTGGTCCAAAAGTCTTGCTGCCTCTACACATGTACAATAGGGTGGTCCGAAAGTCTTACTGCCTCTACCAATGTACAGGAGGGTGGTCCGAAAGTCTTGCTGCCTCTACAAATGTACAGGAGGGTGGTCTGAAAGTCTTGCTGCCTTTACTAATGTACAGTAGGGTTGTCCGAAAGTCTTGTTGCCTCTACCAAAAATTAACAACAATAGAGAAACAAGTAATATACCAATACAAACTACATGTCCTAGATTCAGTTTATACACTTTAAGAACTATAAAACAAAAACCAAGAACACTAGAAAAACAAGTAATACTGTAAAATTTGATGAATTCAGTTTATTCACTTTCGTTGACACTGTCACACATTGAGAAGGTTTGTATGAAGAATATTTTTTTGTCACAAAATGATTCAGTGCCATGACTTGTGTGCGATCTTATGAAACTGTGCTTCTTCAGTGACTGTTTCTCTACCGTTGTTACTTTTTGGTCACAAGACTTTCGGACCACCCTCCACAATCATGCAACAAATATATGAAACAACATCAATTTGAAATTACATGCTTATGTTTTGCTTATGTCTTATTTGAGAAACATCAGATACGTTTACTTATGTCAGCTCCCACCCATTTCAAATGAGTGACAGCCATACCATACAGTTTTCAATATCTGGCTTGATGACCTCCAGCCACTTGCGATTCCACTATCGAAAACTGTAAATCCAAAGGTAAGTGATAACCTCCAGGTCAAATTTCACCGTTGTCAGCCACGTTTTGATCTTGACGCTTTCACAACTGATCAGATGGAAAATTTGCCAGAAGGACATGGCCAAATTCAAATATCTGGATAGCAAAAGACTCGTGTCATTGGAGACAATCTGGGGCCAGCATAGTCTCAGGATGCAACAAAGGTAATAATGGTTGAATATTAGCTGACCGGCCACATCTCAGTACCATTGTTCAGTCAAGGACTTAGTATATTCAGCAGTTGGTTGACAGCTGGATTTTGGAGTGACATCACGTATGATCTCATGCTAAACCTGTTCTTTTCAGAGGCTGGTAGAACTGAGTTGTTAAATTTACATTTAGCTCTAATCTAGAAAAGTGATTATAAGTTTGCTAAAAACTAGCCTAAACTGTATAAACTAAGGAATGCGCAGAGTATGGGATAGTTGTTTACTGTTTCAATTGCACCCACAACTCTCATTTAGCTTTGAGATATTAATATGCTTTGCTATCAATAATTTCTAAGTAATTTTCAACTTTTTAAAAGGCCCTCATTTGAGAATAGCGGTTAGACGGAATGAGCGATAGAACTGGCAGAATGATTGATGGATCTGGGGTTACAATGTGACCTCTAGGAAAATAACGGAAGTTGAGAATCTGACGTCATTTCCCTTGAAGGGTATTGTGGTCTCTTTCCTTACAGATTTCAAAGCAAGTAGACACAGAAAGCTGGTGCTCATCCCAAAATCCCTAATAGGGTGGGCGAGCAAACAATGTCATAGTTTGAATATGTTCCTCACACGAATAAAAATCCCTATCAATTTTTACTATCACACTCATCGTAGTTTACCCCCTCAAAAAAAATCAGATTCTACTATTTGAGGGTAAACATGTGTAAACAGCCTGAAAAAATATCCGCCAAGTAGGATTATTATTTTTTTTTTTTTTTATATTTTAGATTAGGGGATCACTTTCCTATATAAATTTAACAGCTAGTTAGAGGTAAATGAAGACGTGTAACCAATTTCTTCTGATTAATGATTATTTTCATCTCTGATAACGTGAAAGCCCTCCCCCTCCCCGTTAAGAATGGCTTTCTAAATAATAACGTTATTATTTACAAAGCCATTCTTAACATGGGGAAGGGGGAGGGGCTTTTAAAAAAACTATTCTGAACTTTTACCAACTATTTTTTTTAAAACAAAATATGGTACTTCTTCAGATTAGGACCCGAACTAACTTTGACCCCATCACTGACCCTAACCCTAACGACGGGGTCAATGTTAGCTCGTGTCCTAATCTGGAGAAGCACCGAAAATATATTTTTTTTATTATAAAATATTGTATTTACAAAAATCTGTGGGAAAAAAAGGACCAATTCGGTTGGATATTTTTTTTTTAATCTTAAAATCTATTATTATAACATATTTTATTAAAAATAAATCAATTCTGACGAACAGACGAATTCGTTTGAGTATTGGATAAAAAAAAAAAAAGGCTTACATTTTCAATCATAAGAAAAATATTTGTAATAAAAAAAATACGGTTATGGTAAAGATTTTGTACTAATCATTAATCAGAAAGGACTATATCTGTGTCGTCACCGGCGTGAGGTCTGCTCCGCAGAAAACGGAAGTCAAAAAGAGTAGACAATCTTGACTTTAACCGGTATAACCAAACTAACCCTAAACAGAAGTAGAAGGAAGCGATGTAGCCGAAAGTTAAGATTGTTTTTGTTTTTTATGAAACCGGGTACAATTCAGAAAATTGTTAAAAAATATTTTCGCAAAAAACAAAAACAATTGATTACACGTCTCTATTTACTGCTAACTGTGAGTGCTCATTGCACGTTAAATTTATTTGGAAAGTGATCCCTCGCTCTAAAATATAATTTTTTTTTATCCCTTTTTGCGGATATTTTTTCAGGCTGTTTACATGTAATCGCTCCAAAAACGTAAGATCTGATGGGGGGGTGATGGGGGTGATAATAAAAAATACCAAATTTTTTTTTTATTGTGAATTGAAAAGATTAATCGAAGATTTAAAATATCTGACCTGGAAAGACGACGTTAAAATCGATCTGTAGGTTAAAAAGATTTTATTTACTATAGAAATGATCAGTGATTGATCAATGCACAGATGAATACAACTATAAGTAAAAAGTATTTTCTGGAAAGAAAAGATTTAATTTTGAGATTTAGAACAAAATATGCCTTTTTATAGTAGGAATTAATTTGTGAAAATTAAGACTAAACTAGAAAAATAAGTTTAGTACATTTAATTCAAACCTTAAAGAATCATGAATTGGAATCAATTTTTAAACGATAAACGAACAGTTCAATTGTACTATATGGACCTTTGGAATATCTCTTCGTCCATTTCGCCAAAACGTTGGATAAAAACCATTCTTGGTCTCAGACCAAGAACCAATTTTAATTGATTCTCAACATTTGAAAAAGGAAATTAAAATTGTATTTCAGAGCAAGAAACAATTTTAGCCAAAATTTGGGTTAAGACCAAGCGAAATAGGCGAGATATTCCAACTGCCTCTATAGTACAATGGAACCGTATTATCGATGTTTCTAAATATGGGAATTAAGACTAAAAATCTCGACCGATTTAAAACTTTTCCACAGTAAATTATGATAAATAATTCGATATTTTCTTTTTGATATCCTATTAAGGGAATAAAAAAGGACTTTTCAGGGATTTTTCTGCTAGAAAAACCAAACAAACAATAATTTTAACGAAGGAAAACGTAGTGAAATTAAGATGAAACGAATCGTAAAATTTGAAGAAATAGTATGACGAATTAAAATTTTAAACCTTGCAAATATTTACTTAGAAATTAAATTAATACATGTAATTTACCTTTATTTGAGTTAATTTTTTTAAGCGTACATTATTATATTTTTCATTTTTACAATAGGAAAAGAAGAAAACATTTACAAAACAGCTTACGTATATGTGTAATAAATAAAAATTTTTTTATTTAATTTAAGAGAGAAATCCCAATTTAATCCACCCTACTAAATATTTTATCCTAAGTAATTGTAAATGTGTGTTCTACCATGAACATTGTATTTTTAGTACACGTGTAGGTGTAAAAAAAATCAAGATAGTTAAAAAGTAACTACGTTGGTGGTGTGTCAATATGCAGTTAACATTTTCGCTTACTACTACTACTATTACTACAACTAAGCAACATCGCGTAAAAGGTTTCTTTTTCACCAATACTACTACGCGTAAAAACGGAGATGCCTGACAGGAATCTGGTCTAATTAAGTTTCAAACAAGTTTTATTGCCCATTTAGACTCACCTGGTTGTAGTCTTGCCGACCCCCCCTTTGCCGCCAACAAAAACCCATTTCAATGACTGTTGTTCAATGATATTTCGGACTGAAGGTTCATATTCTATTTCGTCAACAGAGGTAGCCATGATTGCTGAATCGGTGTAAAAGGAAAAAAGTCTCCTTTTTATAATGTTAGAAAGAGACGTCGCAAAATGTTGGAAATTTAAAACGACAAGGGCTCGAATTCCCACAACAGGCACGAAAACTGAACCGTTGTAAACGGCAACAGTCAACAAAGCAGGAAAAAATAAATAAATGAACGTTGGCACGTGCTTTTCAATGGTTGCGACGTTCTTCTAGCGTCGCGGCTCCTTCTGCCTAGTAACATAACATAAAAGGAAAACGAGACCCTTTCATAGGCCTAACGGAATAAGTACAGTGTTCCCCTAAAATACGTATGGTTGGGGAAATAACCTCTCAGTGGGAAAAGAACCTCCCCCCCCCCCCCCAAAAAAAAAACCACACACACTAACTTACCTGGACAAAATGTCCAGCTAAAAGTAAACAACTCGGCCGAGATTCACTCGTAAATAATAAGAGAAATTAGTATCTCTGGCCTTCGCCAAACTTAATTTCAACGTTAGTCACGTTTAAAGAAATAGTTGGTAACTTATTAGGTTAGCCTGAGGTAAGTAGGGAAGAGATAGGGTGCCCCCCCCCCCCACCAAAAAAAACAACGTAATATGTGTCCACTTATATTGGAATACAGACACGCGTAAACCAGTCCCAACTGAACCATTAAAAAAAACAACTAATATGTATTCACCTGTATGGAATACAGATACGCGTTAACCAGGTATTTAATTCCCTCCCACCGCAGGAATATGTGACACAAGGTCGGAAAGTGGGGGGAAGAGTCAAGCCAGCGCCCCTAAAGAAGGGACACTCTGGCCAAGCAAAAATAGCCTGGGCAACCCCGTCGGGATTCCCTGGTCAGGGCGCCTCAGGCAGCAAGCAATAAACTTACTCCTCCCCAAAGAGGGGAGGCAAGGTGGGAGGGTGCACCTTTTGGGGAAACCCAGGACAGTCTACCTCAGCCCGGCAGATAAAAGGCCACCGAAATGGCCCAGTTCCTGCCGGACTGATTGTTGAGAACGAATCCTCGACTGGTAATACCTTACCCCATCCTGACGTCCTCAATCAACCGAAGTTAATGAGAGACTGATCGGGCTGGGGTTTCCCAACTGAACCATTAAATACCCAACCTCTCCTCCATCTCCCTGCTAATGTGATTCACGTGTGCTGATTACCCATCTCTCCTCTTCCTCCAAGAAGGAAAGGTAATCCTAACACCACTTAGAATTGAGGTAAAGAAAATTCCTTCAATAAAATGGACCATGACTTAGACCTTTCCCATTCGTTTCGTTCTGTGGTCTGATTGTTGCAGGGGCCGGTCACTAGTGATCCGTCTTATAACTATGAAAGCGACACAGACAAAAGTACGGCAAAGGCAAAGAAATGACAAACGCAGGGGAACAGTTTAAAAATAAAGGTCGTTTTATTGCACCGATAAGGTGGTACGTAGAAGAATAACAAGAAAAGCTGGCGATACTGAAGTACGTCACTGGGAACTGGATAGCAGAAAAAGCTGGAAGAGCAGGAAAACGTCACTGGAATTTGGATAGCACTGAAAGGAAGGATGACGTCACTGGAAACTGGATAGCAGAATGACATCACGGGAAGCGGGATAGAAGGCACAGGCACGATGGCGTCACACGTCCCTGATGTATAACTAGGTGCCTCAGGTAGGTCTGACTCGTATAGACGTAGCCAAGAGCTGGATCAGCAGGAAGGTGTCGCCGGGGAACTGGAAAAGGCAGGTCTAGGACGTCGATGGGAATTGGAAAAGGCAGTTTGTCAGTTAGAACTGGAAAGGCAAGACGTTGCCAGGTGCATGAGGACATCAGCAGAAACATGAGCTACAGACGGACGCAGCTGGGTATCGGAGGACATCAGCAGGTGCAGGAGATGCAGGAGGACGTCAGCAGGTGCAAGAACACGTCAGTAGGGGCACGTCAGGAGATGCAGGAATATGTCAACAAACAAGAAATGCAGGGGATCTCAGCAGGAGCAGGAGGATGTCAGCATGTGCAGGAAATGCAGAAAGACGTCAGCAGAAAATGCAGGAGGATATCAGCAGGAGTAGGAGGACGTCACTAGGTGCAGAAGCTAGAGAGGCATGCAGGAATCAGAAGGGTGTAGAGTTATTGGTTTGGTTGAGATGCTTATTGGAGATAACCATTCTGTAGAAGTGGCTGTGTCTATTCATCTGACTAAGTTTGCTTGAAATGAAGAAAAAGAGTCACCTGAGTTCCATCTAAAAATACCAACATCTTTTCTATAATTAAATCAACTTTATTTAACAGTTTTGTCAAAGAGAACAGCTTTGGGGTAGGAAATATACGTCTGCTTACATTGGCGTCTCGACTGGAACTAAATACTTGGTGCAAAAGAGCTGGGTGGAAACAGGAAAAGCTGAGCTTGCGCAGAAGTGTTCTAAACGTTTGATGTCTTTCGACACGAGTTTGGACAACCGAACCACGTACTAATCACTATGTGGCTGATTACATGTTAATACAAAAGGAAATAGATCTAATCATGTGACTGCTACAAGTGCATCTCAGGCAGCAGCAAAGAGTGAAGGTTTAAACACATTGTTGTTTGTAGAAAAAGTCGCCTTAAATAGGGCAGTTTGTTCACATTTATGTAGTTTGTAGAAAGGTTAAAAATTTGCCTGAATATGGCAGTTTGTTTGAGACTAGACAAGAGTGTGTCTTAGTTGGATGTTGGGATTCTTCTGAACCTCGTGTTGAACTGATTATATTTATTTGTTATAAAATTTACATGACAATTTTTGTAACAAATTAGGCACAAGGCCAATACATTTAGGGGGGGGGGATATGATGGTCTATAATCTTCTCTTAAACTAGACACTTTCCCCATAATATCTCATTTTCAATATGGACTTGACTACTTAGGAAATCCTCAGTGTTTGATGAATTTTATTTACAAGAAGAATATGTACAGATGTATGAATGATGGGAAGTTGGGCGACTAAAAACGCTTCAAAACAAAAAAAAATAAAGAAAACAAATAAAATGAGATAAAAAGATAGTTTAGGCCTTCCAAACCCTTTCTAATTTTAGACGTCCTACTGTTTTCTGGTTTATCAAGGAGTGGATGGTGTCCTTCCAAGATAAAAACGATTTTGGAAAGCCGGCAGCAAAACAAATGTGTGGCGTGGGCATCTTGAAGGATCTTTAATACCAGAAACATTTAAGTTGGGATAGGACTCATTTACTAGCTAAGAGTCTATTTAGAGCAGGGTGGGTTTCAGAAGGACCCGGGATTATGTGTGCAATGCCTAGGCAGGGAACATGTACTCATATCTGGCTCCTCTTCTAATGCACAAATCATGGTGTGCACCCATCTTCTGTAAAACTCTCTAGGATACAATCTTTTCCTATCATATCTGATCTTAAGCTTGAAGAATAAAATCAGATCGTAATCAGAAAAAGATCTACCTCTATGTACTTTATCTAGACGTGTCGTCCATGTCATCAGTCTAACTATGCCTAGAATCGCAAGAAACATCATTTGTTTCTCCCTAGTCCATGACCGTCGTCTTTTATTGTAGATAACGTGTGCTACATCCAAATATACCAACTGCTCAGAGACGATATGAGCCATCACCTCGTTGACATACTTCCAAAATTCACGGAGCTTGCTGCAAGTGAAGAAGGCATGCTCGGCTATTTCTTCTACTTCATCCTTTAAATCGGCTTCAGACAGCATGCCATTGAAGAGTAGCACGTTCTATACCAATCGCCAGGTCAGAGAGTACTCAGAATTGTCGAGGTATCTCTGGCCACTGAGAGCAAATCTCCTCCATCGACCATGCCAGTTACTCTACAAACGAATCTGAAGTAGAATCCACAACTAACTCCCGATATAGTATCCTCTTAGAACGTAACGATGTCACTGGACTCACGTAGCATTCTCAGAGCTGCTTGACATTCTCTGAAAAACTATGATTCCTTCTTTTACCTATGATGACATTCGACTGATGGATCGGGGATGAGGAAAGGCCTCCCATACTGCAGGGACACACGCAGACTCTTCTATCAAAGTTTGACTCAGGAAGGCCAATATTTCAGCATGCATATGTTTGCTAAATCATGGATTCCCAAGCCTCACGCACACAGAAGTTGAGCACAGACTTGTCTGCAAACTCATGGATTTCCTCTTTTTCAAAGAAGAGTAGATGCATGAGACGGTTCACTGGCAGGGAAAGTACGGCCAGTTGGTAAAAGATGAGAGGAAAGACATAAGTGGCACACACCTCAGCTCTACCCCTTAAGGAAAGTTTCCTTCAAAGTCAACCCCCAACAGACGCTTAAATTTTGAGCGGTATCTCTGAGCAATTCTTTTCAAGCCAAGGATCTGGACAGGACCATCCAACCAGTTGAAAAGGCCCGGCAACACAGGCACACCACTCCAGGCTACCAATATGAAGCCATTGGACTGGCTATGGTTGATTACGACCCCTGTAATGTCTTCATACTGTTTAAGCATCTTAATCACTGCTATAATGTTTAGAAGGCTTGACACATATTCAGTGACATCATCGGCGTATGTGGAAACCCTCCACCAGGTAAAGCAATTCTGCGTATGCCCCTATCTCTGAGTTTGCAGCGGAAGTGTTCCAATGCAACAAGCAGGATAACAATGGACAACCTTGATGTACTGACTGAGAAACGGAAAAATTTTCAAAGCTTGCCATTTACCTCCACCACTAACATCAACAGAAAGGAGATTCATCTGCAGAAGTCTGGATTAAGACCGGTAGCCTCCAGAACAGATTCCATGAAACGATGGTCAACCCTGTCAAAAGCCTTGGCCTGATCCAAATTGATCAGCACACCCTCAGTGTCATCTTTTATTCCTACTATGATCCTGCAACCCAGGTACAAATTGTTCTGGATCGATCTTTCCTTCACAGCACATTTGATCAGGCTCGACCAATCTCCAAATAACAACCTGCAAACATTTCATAAGAATCTGTGCCAAAATCTTTAACTCTGTGTTGAGTAGAGTTATGAACCTATAATCATCTAACCGCCCTCAAGCCGTATCTGTCTCTTTTTTTTCTGAAATGTGACTTACTCAGAGACGGATCCCTGTTCAAACCAATAATTAAACACATCCTTTAGAAGCGGTACAAACATGTGTGACAACCTCAAGAACAGTTCATAGGGAAGACCATCAAGTTCTGGCGATCTGTTATAGCTAACTTTCTTCGATGCAGCCACCACCTCACATTCTCTAACCAAACCATCACAACTAGCTGCATCAAGGTGGAGAGAGTCAGCTAAATAGATGTCAAACTTCTGGACGCAGAGACTGGGCAGTTGGGTGAAACGCTCCTCAAAGTACTCTCCACCCCAACTCTCATGAGTCGACACTAAGGTATGTCCTTTGGGCTTTTTGATTTTTTGGATATACCTGTCAAACTCATACTGCTAGTTAGTCAAGAGTTTCAGATCCCCCTTAACTAATGATATGATTAGGGAATCTTCCCCGGCCAAGTCAGTTTATCATCTTTGATCAAGCCTTATTTAAAGTGAGGTGCTGCCCATATTGGACAGAGAAACGTCTAATTTTAGTTTGAAGGCCAATCCACTACTTACTCCAGCTGAATAAGTGTTACTAGCTTTTCCCCAAAGTCTTTTATCTCCAATAAGGAGGTATTCAACTTCCTGTACCTGTCTAGTTTAGGTTTATTGCTTAAATTCAAAAATTTACTTTATAGCCCGAGTGACCTAGCCAGTGGAACATGGGACATGATAAGACATTTACGCCCCCTTTTCTAACTAACATCTGTCCAAATAAATATTTAGACAGGAAGGCAGACTAGAAGTCCATGTCCACATCTTCCGTCCCCGGGTGTTCAACATGAAATCTGTTGACAAATTCGCATGTAGCCATCAGGTCAGACAGACTACTTTTGCACCCATCCATCCTGCTAGACCACCCAATCTTGTCTACGTTAGGGTCAAGGATAGAATTCTAATCCCCCATTGATACTACATGCTCCGAACATGCAAGGAACACCTCAAACTGCCGAAGAAAGGAAATCTTTTCCCGAGTGATGTTGAGTGCATAAACTGCAAAGACCTGAAACTTACTATTGCTAATGGCAACATTGGCTACAACCAGCCTACCCTCTCCATCAGCATGAACAGAGTGCACTTAACTAACAGAGGGACAAGGTCTGTGTTTTCTTTCTTTTTTTTAATGTCGGGTCACCATTTATGGGGAAATGATATGTGTTCCCTATATTATGCTTAATGGATGAAAAACAAAACCTTTTTTATAACAACAAATAATGGTTTATTAAATAAAGTTACTCACACTGTATGGTATAGGTAGAAGAAGTTGGACAGTGTCCAGATGAGGAAAGTGAATTGAGAAGTCCTTTGGGCTGCCGAAAGTCTGTCAGCAGATATTTTCAGGTGAAGATAGTAGGTCCTGGAGTGTCCAGTGGACAGGGGCAGGAGAGAGAATGTAGACGTGTTTCCTTGTTGCTGGCAAGTGTCTCTCTGTTGAATGACCATAATTCCCAAGGGGGGTGCTGAAGTAGTTCTTCAGGGAACAGATTGAATCAATACGACCTGCAAGCTGATTGGTCAGTGTGTAACCAGATCACTTAACAGGGACATTTTTCAGAGGGACAAAATAGGTCTTTGTTTATGACTGCTACATCACCCCCTGTTTAGGTGGAAAGCCGACAGAGAAAAAGGTAGTCATTTGCTAAATGTAGCCGTTGTAAAGGACAAAAATACAACATATGTCAATTCAGGTGACAGAATTTTTTTTTTTTGAAAAAATGTTTTTACTTTTCAGTGAAAAAGTTTTGTTTGGCCAAATTTTTATTTTTATTAATATCCATTTTTTGTCAAAACAAAAAGTGTTCAATGTTTATGCATTTTCGGCAAAAAGTATTTTTGGAAAAATGTCTTTTATTTTTTAGTGAGTTTTTAGCTGAAAAATGTTCTTGCTTTTCAGTGGAATATAGTTTGAAAAAATGTTTTGGTAACAAGAAATTTTACAATAGAGTACAATGATTAAAAAAAGCTCATTCTATATATATATATATAGTTTTACACATTTTTTTGGGGCCAATGTATTCGCCGACCATTGCGTGATGTAATTGTCTTTTGGAGGTGTATGCACTTTTACTGTTGTAAGAGTTGTTTGATGCAATGTGTATGTAGGGAGAATATGTGGCTCTTGTGTTTATGAGTCTAGAAAAGCTCTTTTTACCCTGTAAATAGATAGTTTCTTTTTTACCACTAATGTCTAGTGTGAATAATTTATCAGAGGGTGAAAGCATGCGATAAGTACCAGTATAAGTTTTTATAGCATCCTTTCTCAGAAAAACGTGAGTCCATGACGAAATATCTTTTGAGACTAAATATTTAATAGTCTGTTGCCTAGGGTTCATAGGTGGGAGCTTATCAAAATAAGCTTGCAGTCTGTTTATGTACAGAGCTGGGTCTGTTACCGTTAAATCTATCGGTGTCAGCATCTGACCCGGCAATGATAGAGGTACTCCATAAACGAGTTCGGCTGGAAAGTATCCGAGGCCCTCTTTGATCGCTGCACGACAGCCAAGAAGGTATATACTTGCTCCATCACTGTTGGTCAGGATAAGCACACAACGTAGCTTTCAATATACGATGGAAGCGTTCTATCATCCCGTTAGAAGTTGGATAATAGTTAATCGTACGAATACGTTTAATCCCTAAAATCTTGGAAAGTTCCTGGAATAGGTGGGATTTAAACTGTCCACCATGGTCGGTGGTAATAGTGTTGCATACTCCCTCTCCTGCTTGGACTGTGGCAGTACGCATTTTGTACACTCGTCATTTTTAAAACATAAATCATATAGTTTGCATACCTTTAAATTTCTTCCTCGCCATGTAGAGGGTCACCGTCTCGATGTCGTCTAGTTGTTGAACTCCTTCCTCCTTCTTCTGCCTTGAACCACACCGCTGCAACAAAAGCTCCATGATCGGGTCGGAAGACAAACAATCTTTAAAAATTTAACTTCAGTTTTTATTTCACGCGTTAGTTATCAAATCAGCTGGGAGATATTCACTAACGTCAAGAGAGAGAGAGAGAGAGAGAGAGAGAGAGAGAGAGAGAGAGAGAGAGAGAGCAAATTACTGCTTTCGTAATTACTTAACAATTATTTCCTTAACCATTCGTGGAGAGGGGGAAAAGAGATCTTTCGCCTGTATTTTCTTAGGGAAATATTTCCCTTAATCTGTTGTAGACTACATGGTAACAATCACGTCTGATAGGTCCGCCTCCAAAACCCAGACTGTTCAAACTCGCTTCTCACGAAGAACAAGTGACGTCACAGATCCCTCTGTTTCCCACGCAAAGGCCCGTGACATCACAGAGCCTCTCGCAGGTGCACATTGACCCTTGATCTGAGGTCTCATCACGCAGTGACCCTGTCCCGTCTATTAGCTCCGACTGTGAGAACAGGCCCTATTCTGCACTCGACTAAATCACGCAAACTAAACCAACGATTTCCATTCCCATAGGGCCATTATCCAACAATAGTAGTGGCAACTCCGTAATGCGATATCCAGCCCGTTATTAGGGCTCGCACTACAGATTCAGCTGAAAAGTCATTTTGGGGAATTGCTTCAGGCAACCGCGTGAAGTGGTTTGTAAAAGTCAGGAGATAAGTAAATCTCTGACTGACCGGCCATGGTCCAACCAAATCAATATGAGCATGACTAGACTGAGCGTCTGGGGTGCTGAATGTTCCAAGGGGTGCATGGATATGCTTGTGCACCTTTGACTTTTGGCAAGATACGCAGGAACGTGTCCAGGCAGTGATGTTGCGCCTCATATTTGTCCAGAAAAATTTATCTGAAATCAGCTTCACTGCGTCTGGGGTGTGCCAAGTTGTGAAGGGTATCAAAGACAACCCTACGATGAGTCATTGGAACAAAAGGGTGAGGTGAATCTGTTGAGTTGTTACAGATGATCTACGTGTATGAAGTGGGCACAGGCAGGTATGTGAATTTGCAAATTGCAAATTCAGGTGATGACAGATCCAAAGTGTCCAGACGTGGCTTGTTTAAGGCTATCTATTGTATGTCGATATCCAAAGGTGAACACAGAGAATTAATAGGAAAGCTGGACAAGGCGTTTGCTGCAGCATTCTGCTCACCAGAGATATGTCGGATATTGTTGGTAAATTGCAAAACAAAATCCAAGTGGCAAGTTTTGTGAGAAGAATATTTGTCTGGCTTAGCAGTGCATATGTAAGCAGATGGTAATCAATGTAGATCACAAATTAACGGCCCCTCGAAGGTGTTTCACTGCAAGGTACATTGCCAGGAGTTCATGGCCAAACGTGTTGTAACATTGTTCTGCTGGTTTCAGTTGTCTAAAATAATATGCAAGAAATTGTAGTTGTTGTTGGTGGTTCTGTTGCAACACTGCACTTACAACTGTGCACAATGCATTAACAACCAGTGACAACTGGGCATCAGACACAGGATGCGCAAGCAAAGATGTTATCGTAAGTTTTTGCTTCACTTCGTTGAAAACTTTCAGCTGAAGATCATTCAGTAAAGTCTGTTCGTTTTTCTTCTTCCTGTTACGTAACATGTCGGAAAGAGGAAAGAGGAGGTCCACACAGTGTGGGATAAAACGTCTGTAATAGTTTAACACACTGAGGAATTGTCTTAGTTGGCGAAGTTAAATGGGTGGTTGAAGGTCTTGTAGAGCCTTCACCTTTTCAGGTAAGGGAGATATGCCTTCAGGACTGATAATGTGGCCCAAGAAAACTAGTGACGAAGTACCGAAAACACATTTACCAGGGTTAATCCTCACCTGGTATTGCTGAAACTGTTCGAGCAGTAGGCGGAGATGAGTGACATGTTCCTCAGGTGAGCCACTTGCCATGAGAATGTCGTCTATGAAGTTATAGAGAAAGTCAAGATCTTGCACTACTTCGTCCATGAAACATTGGAAGGTACTAGCTGTTTTTCGCAAAGTGAAAGGTATAGTAAGGAATTCAAACGCTTCAAATGGAGTTGTTACCGCAGTTTTAGGTATGTCGGCCGAATTCATTGGAATCTTATGGTAAGCATTAACTAAGTCCTGTTTGGAGAAGGTCTTACAACCGTGCAGAGACGAAGCAAAGTTTTGTATATGTGGGATTGAGTAACGATCAGGTACCATCATGACATTGAGTCGTTGATAGTCCCCAGTTGGATGCCAATCTCCGGAGCACTTCAGGACCATATGCAACAAGGAAGCCCATAGACTGGTCTCAATGTAGTGTTTTGTTGAGTGAGTTGGTTTGCTCACAACAAAATTCAGGTTAGTTAACTCTGGTATGGGTCATCGGTAGCGGCAATGAAAAACACTGGGCTGATAGATGGGGTGTTTGATTTCAAACCAGGGATAGAATTTTCCGTATATGCATCTATCAGCCAATGTCTGCACATGTCCACTAGAAAGTTAAAGTGAGGCAGAAAGTCTGAGTCCAGAATAGGATAAGGTTAATCTGCTACTGTAAATACCCATGTAAAGTCCAAAGAACGAGAAATGTGACCGTACATGGGAATAGGGGAGTTGTTTACAGCTTGCAGTGATATGGGTGACACTGGTGGCTTCTCAGTGAAGAGTTTCAGTGGCCAGATACTGCACACAGCTCCCGTATCAACCAAGGAGCTTGGGATATGAAGTCTGTAAGAAATAGCGCACGATTGTGTAGCTTCAGTGAAGACTGTGTTGTGCTCAGGTCTCTAGATATTAGTTTCCCTGTTTAAAAAATGAACGGGGCTTTTGCACCTCTGCACATGACTGCCAAAGTAGCTGTGATAGTAGCACCGAGCTTGCTTGTGGCGACGGTGGGAGCGTGAGGATGAGGAAGGGGTCTGGAGTCGGCACATATGCGACTGTGGCTCTGAACTGCTCATTTTTCTCACCTCATTGGTGACGCGCTTCTACGGCCTTCAGTATAGTCATATCAATGAGCGGTTGTGTGGCCTCCCTTAGAGGAGACACATAGGCTTCAGTCTGTAACATTTGTTACAGAGGCTCGCTTACTTAAAAGTGCACCGTTTTTTATATAAATATTCTATATAAGGACAACAGACCAAAACATCTACATTAAGTAAAAATTGAAAGACACATGTCATGAAAATACATTTTAGAGAAAAAACGAAAGAGAAAATGTGCATGTGTTGAAAGCCAAAAAAAAAAAAATGAATATATATATTTTTAGCAGACAGAAGAGATAAGAAGAGTGAAAAAAAATTTTGTGTCTGTAAGTGTAAGAACTCTTTTATAAATACGTTTTTGTGCAGAGGCTTAAAAAATATTTGTAAAAAATGTTTTTGTTTTTAGGGAAAAAGAGTGGTTTCTTTGTTGTAGTCTGTTGAAATCTTCTGTTGCCTTGGTGAAAGGAGCTGTTATTTTGACTAATGGAGTGAGTCAAATGGCGCCTTTGTTTCTGGTAGACTAAAAGGACTTAAATATCATTTTAATTCAAATATTTTTTTCTTCTTTTTTTTTTTATAATTTCACACAAAGTAGTCTCTCAGAGTTTTTTTCTTTCACCAACTCCTTTTCCAGTCAAAAGGTTTGGTTTTACAAGTGAAAGGGTCTCGTCAAATTCTTCGACACGATGAATGTCTTTAAGGAGAAAAAGATTTTTTTGTGTGTTTTCAACGGGTGGGGGGGGGGGAAGATTTCGATGTCTTTCCATGTAGTATCAAAGGTAATTGATACCCATCTCACCCCTTTGTTAATAATAAAATATGCTACATTCATGTAATATATTAGGAGTGGATATTTTATCCTATTTGTGAGAGTAAGCAATGAAAAGTTAAATAAAGTTTATCAGTAAGTTATTCTGACTTCCAGTTTTTATTACAATTTATTTAACTTTGTTATGGAACGTTACCTGAAACCCGACCATCTATACCTCGCTATGTCCAACTCGGATTCTGCCGACAAATGGCGGCACTGGAGAAAAATGTTTGAAGGATTCCTTACAGCACTACAGTTATCTTCAAACACGGCTTTAACAGGTACTGAAGAATATACTCTACTGTTACATCATGTTTCCATTCCAATTTATAGAAATTCATCTGAATGTGAGAATTACGAAACCGTCGTGGACATTTTAGAAGCCATGTTTGTCAAGAAAAAAAAAATTTTTTGCTAGACATTTACTTGCTACCCGACGACAACAACCAGAAGAAAGCTTTGAACAGTACTTTCAGATTCTAAAGACATCAAGTTGCGAGTGTGAATTTACAGCCTTAACTGCAAACCAAGCGAGAGATGTTTTTATCACGGACACATTTATCAATGGAATACAGTCCAACTCAATAGGACAAAGACTACTAAAGAATAAAGACCTAGACTTGCCAACAGTTTATGAAGAAGCTCTAACGTTGGACATGGCACAGAAGCAGTCTGTCTATTTACAACCTGAGGTTTTGGGAGCTGCTATTGTAGCCCCTTCTCTGCAGGTTCAAAATTCTTCCATTGTTCAAGATACTTCCACACCCCCTTCTAACGATCACAAGCAACTTATCACTGCCGCCTCAGCTGAATCCACATGCTACTATTGTGGCCTCCGTATACATTCTTGTTCGTCCTGCCTGGCTCGAGACGTTAGATGCCACAAGTATGGTAAGCAGGGACATTTTTCGAAAGTTTGCCGGTCAGCTTCTTAATAAAAAAAAAGTTCAGCTACTCTTGCTACTGTATCACCAATTATAATATCAGCTGCGTTCCCCGGCTGCCTCTCTAAGACAATTGTGAGGGTTAAAATAAATGGATTGACTATTCATACCATTATTGGTACAGGCAGTTCCGAAAGTTTTATTAATGTCAGTATCGTAAAAGCAAATAAATGGGGAATATTTCCTTGTTCCAACCAAATATCAATGGGAAATTCATCTTTATATGTTCCATGTAATTGGATACTGCATGGTTAATCTGAAACTAACAGGAAACTCCTATCAAGGGATCAAATTATCGGTAATGAAAAACCTCTGCTGCAAGGTGATTTTGGGTCACAATTTCCTAAAACAACATTTATGTGTTGAAATACTCTTTGGTGGCCCCAAGCATATACGGACTAGCAGCTGTCAAAGTGTGGCACCTGTCATTTTTTACAAATTTGACTCCTGACTGCACACCAATAGCAGTAAAATCAAGATGCTATTCACAAGCAGACAAAGAGTTCATAGCAGCAGAAGTAACAAAACTGCTTAAAGAAAGAATTATAGAGCCAAGTGAATCTCCATGGCGAGCCCAGGTCCTCATAACAGCCACAGAAAATCACAAGAAAAGGATGGTCATTGACTATTCCCAGACCATCAACAGATATACATTACTTGATGCCTATCCACTGCCTCGTATTGACGAAATGATTTCTAATATTGCTAAATATCACATTTTCAGCACTTTAGACCTCAGAAGTGCCTACCATCAGGTACCTATCGCACCAGAGGATAAGCCCTACACAGCATTTGAGGCCTGCGGTCGCCAATACCAATACGATGTGGCTAGCTTCCAGAGGGTTATAGATAAAATAATCTCCAATGAAAAATTGAAGGGTACTGTTGCGTATATAAACAATGTCACTGTATGCGAATATAACCAAGCTGAAAATTACCACAACCATAAACGATTCATGGCTACCATCAAGAAATATAATCTGACTTTGAACAGAGAAAAATGTTCCTACAACTTGAGAGGCATCAAACTATTGAGATACATTGTCAAAAAATGGCACCATGACGCTGGATCCCGAACGACTGAAACCGCTAATGGATTTACCAATCTCTGGAAATATGCCTGCCTTACGAC
Source organism: Sepiola atlantica (assembly GCA_963556195.1). Taxonomy (NCBI): domain Eukaryota; kingdom Metazoa; phylum Mollusca; class Cephalopoda; order Sepiida; family Sepiolidae; genus Sepiola; species Sepiola atlantica. Next base: position 182,418,802 of record OY744521.1, on the reverse strand, counting down.
GAGCCCTTGGTATGTTCGCCCACTACCCCTAATGAGTTGCGTCTTTTTCAGAAAAGGATACACCCATTAACGCAAGTATCTACTTTTCCTTTGTCCTGTTCCGCCATCAAAGCATTTCAAAACATGAAACGGGACATTGCTCAGTCTTCCATTTTAGTTGTGGATCCTTTTATACCTTTATTAGTTGAGACGGATGCCCCCGACTATGCGATAGCTGCCTTGCTGAAACAATCCGGTCGTCCTGTAGCTTTTTTTTCAAAAACACTTTTGCAGTCCAGGCGATGACAAAGAGGCGTACACCATAGTTTACGCATTACGAAAATGGAGGCATTACCTAATCAACTGACATTTTAAATTAATCGCTGATCAAAATTCGGTCTCGTTTATGTTTAACCCGAAAACAACGAAAAAAATAATAATGTGCCCACGTTACTTACTCTGTTGCCTAGAATATATATTCCATAATTCATAATGATAAGTTCAATAGCTCAGGATTTTATCAAGCTGATACATATTATTGACACTCACATTAAAAATGTATTACTTATCTCAAAATTTGATGTAGAGCAATTCTTTTCTCTAAATTTTTTATATCTAATTTATTTTTAAAGTCTTTTTTGGGGGTGCGAGCAAGTTCGGTGGATGTACCTCCTAAATGATACAGTTTAAAATAATAATGTGGTCATGTTGTTCACTGTGTTGCCGAAAATATATATTTCAAAATACCTAATGATCGGTTCACAAAAAACTTAAAAATTAAAAAAAAAAAAGAAAGTCTCTCTATATATGCACCCCCTCAATATTAACATTTACAAAAAAAAATAATGCAATGTCGTAGACTCGGCTCGTGAGACTCAACAAAAGGTAAAAAGATAAAAAGAACAAAGATGAAAAGATATACGTGCGTTTTCAATTAGCACCGGAGTTAAACTGATTAGTTTTTCCCGGGCCGTCTTTATTTTCAGTATCTCTCAATGTGTATGCCTGGTAGGCTTCTCAACTTCCGATATGTAAAGGAACTGGACACTAAACCCATGTTACTTACATATTTTCTAGAATATATATTCCAAAGTTCAGAATGATCCGGTCATTAATTTAGGAGATTAAAATTTTTATGGGGCGGCTGCGGATTTGAGTGGGCGCACCCTGTAAATGGTACAGTCTGCATATGTTACTCACCGGGTAGAATATATATTCCAAAATTCATTATGATCGGTTCATAAAAAAAAAAAACTTTATATATATTCACCCCTAAATGTTATCATTATAATAATAATAATAATAATAATAATAATAATAATAATAATAATAATATATATATATATATATATATATATATATATATATATATATGAGAAGGATGTTATTGTTTGCTTGAAGCATTGTGCATAGTATGTAATAAGTTGTGTTTGAAGGCTATGACAATGCAGTTTGGTAGAAACCCATAGGATACCAGGCAAAGTAAATAGAACAAACGACACTAATGAAAGTTTTCAATAATTTTCGATATTAATTTTATTTACCAACGTGGTGTGTCGAATTCGGATGGTATCCGTGTTGTTGAATTCTTTGAATTACCTCATCTTCAGAAAGAGAAGAAAAAAAAAATATATGCAATCTCGGATGAGATGTATTTTGCCCGGAAAAGAAAATTTGTTTTTGTCCAACATTTATATATTTCTTCTGTGTTTACACATCATTTATTTATTTAAACTTAAAATTTAATGCCTTAAATTTAAGTATGAAAATCGAAAGCACGATGAGATTGACGATATGTGGGCGTAATCTAGCGAGAATGTAATGTAGCAGGGACTGATTGCCGAGATTCACCTCCCCACGCGCTGCACGTCCTTTGAGGTCTCGGTTGCTATGCTTTTTTTACCATTATTTTTTTTATTTTTTAGTCTTGAAAAATTTCTTAGACTAATAAAGACTATTGTTTTTGTTTACTTATCAACATGTTTACAAAATATGAAGACTAACACACGTTTAATAAATAAATATCATAATTTCTTATTAATCCTAAAATGTGGAAAATTCCTTCAACGCCAAGGGGTAGTTTATAGATCAGAGTTGGGTCGAGTGTAAAAAGTTGCGAAATATTACTAAATCGTGACCCTAACTCTGTTAGGAATCAAGCACCAAGGAAATGTAGTACTTTGGACTCAAGATCTCTCTAAAAAAAGTAATACCGTCCAGAAGGGAGAAATGCTCTTAAGTAACTAGTAATCAACATATATTCAAATTACTCCCTTCCGGTAGGAGGTATAAAACCAAAGTCACGATCGTTACAAAGTTTAGACTTTGAGCAAGCCAAAAGGCATGTGGCTCTCTTCTGATCACCAGAAATCCCAATGACACGTAGGCTATTTAACTTATTTTTCTCACACACTCCCGAGAAACAAAAACAAAAAAACTCAGAGAAAAATAAGGGAAATCATCAATTAGAATCATCACCGTAACCCTGGCAGAGGACAAACAGGTGCTAAGCCTTGTGATGCTATGACCTCAGTAACATCCCCTACTAGAACTCTTCAATTAAGGAGAACTAAAAAAGTGTTCTCCACACTTCTAGTAGTTCAATAAAGCGTACTCATCATCGAGGCACATTGAAATCGTATGTCGTGTGTTTGATTTGTCCTTCATATGTATTTTATATGTATTCAGATACCATAACATGGTGGCAGTGGTTATGATAGTAACAAAAACGTCTACAAAAGACAGCACCCAGCCTTAAAAGAAATTTAAAAGAAAAATGCAAGAAGCAGTATCTCGATGGAACTCGAAGCATATTAAAAGACACCACATGCTAGCGTGAAAAAAAAAAAAGAATACGGCAAACAATGGAGAAAGTTAACACTTCCCATTCAAAAAGAACTTATTCAAGTAAGTGCACATTGCGATATATATCTATCGGTACCGTATTTTGTGTCAAGACTTTTTTTTATTATGATGTCTAAGAGTACGTGTGAACCGGTGATGTGTTGGATGTCCACGAATCTGGGGGATTCATTCAGATTTTGCAAACAATTTGTAACCTATATTTTTTGGTCAAAAATATTCCAGCAGACACACAGGTTGATCACATTCTGTTGCTGGCTGGAGAAGAAGGTATTAGAAGGAACAACACTTGGACGTTTGAAAACGAAGCCGATCAGAATGATTGAGGATTGATTTGGCGAAAATTTGAGGAACGATTAGAACCTCAGGTGAATTTTCGTATCGCACGTTTCTTCCTGTGTCGGTACACGCAAACGGACACTGAAAGCATAAACGACTTTCTGGCCAGGTGCAGGTTGCAGATGAACAAGTGCAAGTTCTGAGATGCCCAGGAAACAGAAGAAAGGCTTATAGAGCAAATAATCACTGGAACGAGGCACCCAGAACTATAGAAGGGCTCACACTCCAGGAAGCTCTTAATAGCGGCAGGATACAGGAAGCTTCCATGAGCCACATGGAACAACTAGTCGAGCTCAAAGGAGGAAAAAACAGGAAATAGACGCTATCAGACTCAACAACTGCAAACGATGTGGCAGCACACAGCCCCACAGAAACGGAAAATGTCCGGCATGGGGTACTATATGTTCAGCATGTTAACAGAAAAATCATTGGGCAAAAGTGTGCATCAACAGAAAGGAGAATGCGGGAAAATACTCTGCATAAACACACATGACATCAAGGGATTCCCGAGTTAAAACAGAACACCCGGGGGCCCAAAGTAAGTACCAGCACAATTACCAAGAAAAGAAGGACGGCAACCGTGTCTACTCTGTAAATACCTGTCAGAGAGACAACGATGAACTCTACGAATGGTTCAAGGAACAGTCCTTCACTGTGATTCAGCCACAGAGTGACACTCGGACTGACGCCTTTGCAGACCTTCGGGTAAAGCTTCCCAACCGACCAGGCACCCACAAACTAAGAGTCAAGGTCAACATAAGAACCCGAGGGCAATACCCTCCCTCTATGTACGTTCCATAAGATGTTCCCTGAGCGAGTGAACTCAGAAGGACAGCCAGTCTCCGGTGCCACTCACAATAGAACAAACTATACTCACTGCATACAACAGCTCCAGCATCGCTCAACATGGATTCATGCAGATGCAGTGTGCCTACAAGGGAGCCTGGGAATCCCTAAATATTTTTGTGGTGACCTCAGAGGGAGCTATTATCATAGGATTACCTTCTTAGAGACCTAGGCTTGGTAACACGACATTCAGAAGGCCTCAGCATGGATAGGCTCAGCCAAGGAGCTAGTGAATGTGTACCCTGATCAGTTTGACCGAATAGACAACTTTGATGGTGAATATCACATTGTCCTAAAGCCAGACGGCCATCCCGTAATCCATGCACGCCAGAAATGTCTCATCCACATGAGAAATGAGATCCAAGACAAGCTAGAGGATATGGTGAAACAAGGCATCATATGCAAAAGTAGCAAACCAACAGAATAGGTCAACAGCCTAGTGTATGTTTGCAAAGCCAATGGAAAACTTCGCCTCTGCCTAAATCTAAAAGATCTATATAGGACTATCATGCAATGTCACCACAAGACTCCCACAATGGAAGAGCTTGCGCACAAGCTCTTCGGTGCCAAGTATTTTTCGAAACTGGACACCAAAAATGGATACTGGTCTGTTAAGCTAGACGCTGCATCCCAGCTACTGACTACCTTTAACTCACCGTTTGGAAGATTTTGCTTTCAATAAATGCCTTTTGGTCTAGTGATGTCACAGGATGTCTTCATGCAGAAAATGGACATGATACTTGAGAAATGCCCTGGCACTCTAGGATTAGTCGACGACGTCATCATCTACGGCAAAACTAAAGAACAACATGAAAGATTGCACAACTTGATGAAAATAGCACAGGACTTGTTTTCAATAGTGAAAAATGTGTAGTCGACCAGAAACAAATACACTTCTTCGGAGCAATGTATGACGAAAATGAGATAAGCCTGATCTCAGCAAGGTGGATGAAATCAAGGCGTTAACCAGCCCAACGAACTACAAAAGGTGTTGGGCATCATCACCTACATGGCACCCTTCATACTGCATCTGTCAGATTTCACAATACCCCTGAGATATCTACTAAAGAATGAAGCCGAGTACAGGTGGACTCAAAGTCATCAAAAGTATTTTCAGCAAATCAAAGAGATGCTATTAACCTAATTTGATCCAACGAAACAGACTGTGCTTCAGGTAGATGCATCGAACAAAGGCCTTGGTACAGCACTTCTGCAGGAAGGAAAACCGATAGCTTTTGCATCAAAATTACTAACAGACACAGAACAACGGTATGCTAACATCGAATGTGAGTTATTAGCAGTCGTATTTGGATGTGAGTGCTTCAGGACGTATCTCTACGGATGCTCATTCCAGATTGAAAGCAACCACTAAACACTGGAGAACCTGACTACCTCAATGGATGCTACTGCACATACAGGGTTATGACCTAAACATTGTTTATCGTCCTGGCAAGGAAATGGCTCTAGCCGACGGTTTCTCAAGGCTACTCAACAAGAAAACCAAGGAGGCAATCAACCTTGACCTCAGGGTTGACTTTGTACAATTCTCAGCAAAGAAATGGATACAAGTATACCAGGCCACATATGATGTCAACCTATGCAAGCTGAGGGATTTGATCCTGCAAGGCTGGCCTGATACAGTCAGGGAAATTGAAAAAAGAATGCGACCTTACTGGCCTTATCATGATGAGCTGGCTATTGAAAATGGAATCTTAACCAAGGTCGATCGGATTATAATACCCAAGTCGATGCAGCCAATCTTTGTATTCTTCTATTAAGCCGTGTATATCCATCTTGTTATTTTATGTATTTTTTTTATTAATCCTAGTTTTTATGATGCTTCTGCATCAATGACTGCATTTGCATTTGTTTCCACTACTATGAAGTAGGAGTTTATTTTTGCATTTTTACTCTGTGAAGTTAGTGCAGCTACCCATTACCGGAATCTTCGTATTGTTATATGCGGTTGATTTTACCGACGGTCTGTTTAGTTTGGGTTTAGGCTTTATATTACTATATATTTTTACTTCTGCACCTGCGTAAATTTTGAGTATTATTTTCCTTAGTGCATTTATTTTCTTTTTAAATATGGCGCTCATTTCGTACACCTCGTGGTCGAAACTTTCCAACTTTATTCTGTTTTGTTCTGCACATCTTGGAGAAATGTCCTTTTTTTCCACATTTTTCTACAGTTCTTGAAATATGCAGGACAGTTGTTTCTATTGTGCGAATTTAAGCAGTAGGAATATTGATCCACTCAATTTTTTTTTTTTTAGTGGGATTTTTGTTTTCTTCTCTCGCCATCTTGTTTTTTATTCCTTTGCTTTTTCTTTAGTGAATCATGGATATATTTTCTGTTTCTGATGTACCCATTATTTTTTAATGGTATTTTGTGTTTTCAGCACTAAGGCCAGCTTGAATGGCTTTTTCTAAATCTAAGGACGACGAATCCGACTTTATTGTAACATTTGATCAGAGTACAAAAGCATGGACTGCATTGTGGAAATGGACAAGTGGTCGTTGTAATGTCCTTAACAAATAAAGGGAGATTACCGCAGGTGTCACAGGAGAACAGGCTGTTTATCAGATAAGGTCCGGCAAAAGGGCTTAATAAACTCTAACATGCCACTACACGACCTGATAAATTATGCCAGGACGACGGAAACAATAACAGCACACCTACAACAAATGCGTTTAGAGGACGCGACAATACGGACGACTACTGCAGTAGTAAACAAAGTCACGTACGAGCGACAGACACGTGACAGCCCCCGGCAAATTCAGTGCAGGAATTGCAACGGAAAATACCCACATGAACGAGGACCAACGTCTTGCCCAGCATTCCAGAGCCAGTGCACTTATTGCCGGAGATGGGGGCACTTCACCTCTGTCTGTTTTAGTAAAATGAACAACGAGAACAGACAACGTGGAGCAAATCGCCCTCCACGCCCAGAAGCCCAAACCAGTCACCGACCGGTGAACTGCATCGAGGACAACCAGCAAGACTCAACCAGCGGCAGTGACACAGAATATGTGTTTCATACAGGTAAGATGAAAAACCTTCCCTGTTTTGATGTATCTTTTGGCAGTAGCCACCAAATATTCAATGTGTTAGCTGACTCAGGAGCCACTATTAACATTTTGTCTGAGGCAGATTTCAAGTGTTTAAAACCGACACCCTGTCTCCGACCGACAAAAACTGTGATATCTGGATTCGGTGTCAAGCAAACTACTCCAGTTCTAGGTCAATTTAGGACTCTCCTAGAGTTTGGGGGCACCTCCTGCCAAGCTGATATACATATAATAAAAAGCCCAGAAAAACCTATCATCGGCTGGGAAACATTTGAAAAGCTTAAACTTTTATCAGCAAAAAAGCTCCCAGTTAACCACATCAGCAACTCTGACACACAAATCCCGCAGACAACTCTTAAGCTTCTGGAGGACTATGCAAACCTATTCAATGGCTTAGGTAAACTTAAAGAAAAAAAAGTCCATTTGCACATAAATGAAAATATACCACCCATCGCTCAGAGATACCGCAGAGCCCCCTTTCATGTAAGGAAGGACATAGAAGAGCTAATACAGAAAGACGAGGAACTGGGGGTGATTGAAAAAGCAGAAGGACCGACCCCGTGGGTATCGCCTATTGTGGTGGTACCTAAGAAAGACCAAAGCAAAATCAGAGTTTGCATTGACATGAGAGCGGCAAACAAAGCCATCGAAAGGGAACGTCACCCTACCCCCACACTTGATGAGCTGAAAGCCATTCTATCGGGAGCCAGTGTCTTTAGCAAGTTAGACCTCAATCAGGGCTACAACCAGTTGGAACTAGCTGAAGAGTCCCGATACATTACCACGTTCGCAACACACCTGGGCCTATATAGATACAAAAGACTATTCTTCGGTGTCAACTCCGCCAGTGAAATATTTCAGGAAGAGATTAGCCAAGCACTAGCAGGGATTGAGGGGGCCATCAACATCAGTGATGATATTCTTTGCTTTGGATCGGACCAGCAAGACCATGACCAAAACCTCCAGAAAGTATTTCAACGACTACGCGGAAAAGGCCTAACACTGAATAGCAGCAAATGTCAATACAACAAGAGGTCATTGGAATTCCTCGGACACACATTCGGTAATGAGGGCATCAGCCCAAGTAACTCTAAAATAAAAACAATCTTCGAATTACCAGACCCCAAAAACGCATCAGAAGTCAGAAGTTTGTTGGGGATGACTAACTTTTGCGGTGCACAATTCATTCCAGACTACGCAACCCTGACTTATGAACTACGTCAGTTAACAAAAAAAAACACGCAGTGGTCCTGGACTGAGCGCCACACTGAATGTTTAAAAAACCTCAAGGAGGCCTTGAGCAAAGCATGCTCACTTGCCTACTTCGATCCTAACAAACACACTGAAATATATACCGATGCCAGTCCTGTAGGCATATCTGCTGTATTATCACAAGACGGGCGGGTAGTACAATTTGCAAGCCGAGCACTATCCACAGTTGAACAAAGATACTCTCAAACAGAGCGGGAGGCACTCGCCATCACGTGGGCATGTGAACACTTTCATATATATATCTTTGGGGCCCCATTTACTGTTCATACAGATCATAAACCCTTAACATCAATCTTCAATAACACTCGCTCCCAACTATCAGCGCGCATCGAACGTTGGGTTTTGAGAACACAACCATACAATATGACTGTCACATACCGACCAGGTCATGACAACCCAGCTGACTACCTCAGCCGCCATCCAATACATCTACCTCCAAGCAACAGGGAGCAGAAAATAGCGGAGGAGTATATAAACTATATTCTCTCAACGTCAACCCCCAAAGCAATGACAATTGATGAAGTTGCAACGGAAACTGCAAAAGACAAGACACTCACTACAGTCATTCAAGCTATTCTCACCAACAAATGGCAAGGTGCCAATGATGGCATAAACAAAGCCACATTTCTCACCCTGCATGACAACCGTGATGAACTATCACTAGCACATGAGGACAGCATCATTCTGAAAGGGCGCCGGATAGTGCTACCTGAGACGCTACAAAACAGAGCTGCCAAAATAGCCCATGCCGGTCATCAAGGCGTCGTGAAATCCATGGCCCTCCTCCGGGAAAAAGTCTGGTTTAAAAACATGCAGCCTTTGGTAGAAGAAAATATCAGGAACTGTCATACCTGTCAGATCAGCACTCACAAAACGGCAAGGGAGCCACAGAAAATGTCCCCGCTACCAGCAGCCCCGTGGACAGAGGTTAGCGCTGACTTTGGACATCTCCAGAATGGGAAATACCTTCTTGTTGTCACAGATGAATACTCACGCTACGTTGTTGTCGATATCCTGGACTCTATCTCAACAAACTCAGTCATACCCCGTTTAGACAAAATATTCGCCGAATTCGGAGTACCAGTATCCCTCAAAACAGACAATGGCCCACCATTCAACAGCTATGATTTCAAAGACTACGCCTCCACCACCGGTTTCAGACACAGGAAGATAACACCTTTATGGCCCCAGGCCAATGCTGAAACAGAACGCTTCATGCGCACTGTAAAAAAATCCATCAAGGCCGCCCTAATCAAAGGTCAAAGCTGGAAGCAGGAGCTATTCAAATTCCTGTTAGATTACCGAACGACACCACACTGCACCACCGGTGTTTCTCCAGCCTCAATCCTATTTGGCCGGACCATAAAAAACCGCCTGCCACACCTAGTTACACCTATAGCTGGAGACCATAGCATTAGGGTACGTGACACCCAAGCCAAGGAAACAATAAAGAAATATGCTGACAGAAAAGCATACGTAAAACCCAATAATCTGAGTGTGGGTGACACCGTCATTGTAAAAAGCGTCCACACTTCAAAGGCACACACCCCCTATCAACCTAATCCATTAACCATAACAAAGAAAAAGGGATCCATGATTACTGCATCACACAAGGGCAACCAAATTACAAGAAATGCCAGCTTCTTCAAAAAAATCCCTAAGCCACTAAGAAACTTCACACACGACGTACCTGAATACTCCTCATCTGAAGATGAGGGACACACGCATGTGACAGCATCACCAAAATCTAAAAAACACCAGGGACAACACCCTTCAAACCTCAGACGCTCAGGCCGCACAAGACGGTCACCCAAAAGATTTGATTACTAAATGCTACAAATACCCCTGTACATAATAATGCATAATTATCATTTTCTTTCACTTAGGTTGACAGATGTTTCCCTCGGACTCAGCAACGCAAACACTCCAGTCACATCACGCATGAACAAACTCTTCGATGAATTAAAAAAAAAAAAAAAAGAAAAAAAGAAAAAAAAAAGCATTGTAATGTCCTTAACAAATAAAGGGAGATTACCGCAGGTGTCACAGGAGTTACGGCCCCTGGCGACATCCGGTTTTTCTCAGTCTGATATTCACCGAGCACCATCTTTGTTCGTTCGTCTCTCTCTCTCTCGTTAATCCCCGTCCATCTTGCAACCTTGCCATAGTAATAACCGATATCTAGCAAGTATCGGTTACTTACTACTTGGACCATCACAGTCGTATTCCCTGCAAGCTGACAAATAGAGTGCAGCAATATAAAGTGCCTAATCACGTCCGGGAAGCGTACGACAAAGAACTCTCACTGTGGCAGTGCAACGGATGGCTATTACCCTATCCCGAGAACGAACTCAGCCCTCCCAAGGGGCTAATTCCCTTGACGGCGGTTGTGCAGTAACACAAGCAGAAAGTTTGACCAGTACTCGACTATCGAGAACTAAATGGCTATGTGGATGAGTTCACTGCTAACGCAGAAGTGTGCACGCAAAGACTCAGAGAGTGGCGGTAACAAGGGGCCGATGTGTCGCTTTTAGATTTGAGGAATGCATACTTACAAATTCACGTTGACAAAGCATTGTGGCCTTTCCAAACAGTAATTATCAAAGGTAAGCGTTTTTGCCTTACTCGACTGGGGTTCGGCTTAAATGTGGCGCCACTTATTATGAAATCTGTGATTGCTGCAACAATGTCTCAAGATGAGAAAATCAAAAACGCCACATCAGCCTATGGCGACGATATCTTCATCAATGAACGACTGATCTCTGCAGTTTGTGTGCAACAACACTTCCTAAATTACGGACTGGTCTGGGTCTGCAGGTCTGGGGAGAGAGTGACTCTCTCAGATGGAAATGGGGTGGTCAGATTCCGGAAATGCCCCATGTATCGACACGTCGACGTACATTTTCCTTGTGTGGGAAATTGGTGGGCCACTTCCTAGTGTGCAGCTGGCTTAGGGTTGCTACTGCGTTCATCAAGTGTCAAGCAAGTTCACTAACCAAAGGATGGGACGATGAAACCGGAGATGCCTCTCTTTGTCAAATGCTTGCGGAGACAACTGCAAGAGTGTGGGAGTCAGATCCAGTCAGGAGAGACTGGTGTGTTGATGGAAACGAGATGAAGGTCTGGGTTGATGCAAGTTCCATTGCTACAGGAGTGGCATTGGAAGTGAATGGAAACATTGTGGAAGATGCTTGTTGGTTGTGTCCGACAATGATGCGAGGCACATTAATCTGGCTGAACTTGATGCAGGGATTAAAGGCATTAATCTGGCCCTCCAGTGGAAGGCACAAGTGTTACATGTAATGACCGATTAAGCATGTGTGCATCAATGGGTGTCTTACACCCTGACAGGAAAGGCACGCCTAAACATGAAAGCGGCAGGTGAAATGCTGGTGAGGCGATACTTGGGAACATTACGATCACTGGCGGAGGAATACACGTTGACGATTGATGTGACTCTGGTTAAATTCTGCCAAAACAAAGCTGACAGTCTCACCAGAGTTTCGCAGAGATGGTTGGGTATGCACAAGAAAGGAGAGCCGAATCTGGAGAGTTACATCGCTTCGGTGGCCGATTGAGTGAAGACCAAGTTGCCAACATCCATCGACAGAGTGGCCACCCAGGTGTTAAAAGAACATCATATTTTGCCAGGACTGTCGATCCACTGGTGGCAAAGAGACTTGTTAAATCGTTTGTTAGAACCTGCAAAGCTTGCCAATCAATTGATCCAGAACCGGTTCAGTGCAAAAAAGGAGATCTGAGTGTCTAGAAAAACTGGAGCAGATTGGCCATGGACATAAAACACTACGATGAGTGTCATTTTTTGATGCTCATCGATTGTGGTCCCTCCCGCTTTGCAGTATGGCGGCCACTGCGATGGCAAGATTCGACTAGTGTCATTCGTCAGCTGAAGATCATTTTTCATGAAAGAGGCCCACCAACCGAAATATTAACGGATAACAACACTGCGTTCACTTGCCAACAATTTAAGCAATTTGCAAGTACCTGGGGCGTGTATTTAAGGTTCCGACGTGCTTACGTGTCGTCAGGTAATGGTATTGTGGAACGCAGTCACAGAAGCATAAAACCTATTGTGGCTAGGAAAAATTGCTCTGCGTTGGAGGCTGTCTACTGGCAAAATGTTACACTGAAAGACAACCTCTCACCGTCTAAGGCGCCGACTGATGTCTTGCATAGATACCATATCCGAGTAAAAGGCAAGTGATTGAAGGGAGATTTGAGATAGGTAATCCGGTATGGGTTAAAACCCCACGCAGCAGGTGTATGACTAAATATGGAACTGGACGCGTAACCGATGTTATCAGTGAGCAGTTGGTGCGAATTGATGGAGTACCTCATCACGTCAGGGATCTATCCCCTTATGTTGGATCACCTCCTTTCTCCGACGAGGAAGAAGAGGATTCTGAGGACAGCGAGAGGCCGATCTACTTGAGGTCAGGTTCACCAGATTATCCCTCGGATGTCGGTGGTATACCAGCAGATTCTGAATCACCTAGTAGGAGCTCTTCTGAGGAATTTCAACCGGTCCCTCTTCGGAGGAGCACCTAAAACAAAAGACTGCACCTGCATTATCATTTGTGTGATCTGGAGATCAGGGAAGAGTGTGGTGGAAGTGATAGTCTTGAGCCAGAATCAAGTGGTGGAGGTGGTTCCGACTTACTTCATCCCCACAGTAAAAGGGTCCGCCTTTGTCTGACTTGCAGATGAAAGGGAAATAAGTTTCGGCTTCATAGTTTGCTAGTGAGGATCGAACGCGCAACCTCGAAGTAACAGATTCACTCATTGCTGCACAATAATACGTGGATTCATCTGATTGGTTAAACGGAATTAACTGAGAGGGAAAATCTGCTAATAAAAAGGGAAGAAAAAAAGGGAAAACAAGGAGGAGAAAGAATCTGAGGAAGATAGAAGTGAGTGTTGGAGTGAGATTTTGCTGTGAGCCGAATTATTTTCGTTTATTGGAGCTCGAAGTTATACAGAGGTTTTTGGTGCTTCTACAGGATTTGAACCAAACTGCGTTTTCTTTTCTTTAACGTTTGGAGTCTAGTAATAGACTTCCAAATTTCCGTTTGCAGGTTCTCGTAGCATCCTTTCACATAAGATATTGTCTCATGTACCGCAGACAAGGATGTCTTTTATTAGTGTGTCTCTGAGTTACCTGAATTCGCATTTGTTTGCTTTTTGGTGCAACTCCATGACATGTTGTCAAATCTTTGGTCTTCTTTCTGTTTGCATGTGAGGAATTGGTGTGTTAAAAAAGTTACATTTTTTCCAGGTTGGCAATGTGTATCAAAGATTTATCACTGTTTTCAGATTATATTTCTGTTCCTCGCTCTCGAAATTGAATGTGGAATAAACATTTCTTCCTTTGTCTCCTATACAGGTCATATACCTTCTCTGACTTACTATCTGACTCTGTAGCTTGAAGAAATAGTTGAAATTGTTTTTTTCATGTTTCCCATTCTTGTCCGAGATTATCCGAAGCAAAATTTAATTCCTTTGGATGTTGTAAAAATTCCATGATTTTCTTTTTTTTAAATTTAGTTGTCTTCTGTGAACGTTGTTATTTCTTGAGTCTTTTCTGACACCATATTATATTATGAGTAAATACATAATTACAAACGTTAAACAACAAGGAATAAAGCAGACATGTGCAGATGATTATAAGACTTTATTGAGACTGACTCGTTTAGAAGGCAGCGTGGCTTCTGCTGCTATGTACTTGTTAGAGAGGTGGTGGGAGGTTGCAGTCAAGGTGAATGGTAAGAGATATAAGGGGGAGATAACCCATTATCTAACAGTTTAATAAAATGTATTGTGTTCAACTAGCACATAAGTCAGATAACTGCCCTAACATAAATGAAATGATTTTTGCAAAGTCACAAATATCATAATATAATACATGCAAGAAAGAGGGACACTTATACATACATTCACAAGTAAGTGGCCATAATAATGTCAAACGACAGTATACTCCTAATATTGAATTCACACCATGTGAAGGCAATATTATAATAAAAAGTTAATTGTCAAGTAACAACCAAAGTAGCATGGTTACACTATCGATTGAAAGCAAAGTAACTGGATTTGTATAAAATATTCGTTGAATTGATTATAAATGTTGTAATATGCAAATTTTTGTAACAATATTGAATTAATAAAGATGCTATGTGATTTCATATTTATGCACTAGCAATATGCGATGGCAGACTTTATTACATGTTTTTCTCTGTGTTGAAATAATATATAAATATGAGTTATCTCCCTTTAATTACGCTGATACTATTTCCCCCATCAGGACTCTGTTGGAAGAGTCCACTAAATTATGTAATTAACATGCCTCGTTTTGTGCATGCTTGTTGCAGAATCCTCAGGTGTTGTTAAGTGCCAAATGGAGAGACAGTCAAAAAGCTTCTAATCATGAGGATAAGACGTTCTTAACAACCTATGAAGTGGGCAAAGTGAATGAGACAAAACAACTTCTGAACAGGTTTTTACATAGCAAGCAAATCTCATCTCCACGAGAACGTTCTGAATCTAAGATGAAATTTCTTTTATAAGTTGATCAAGAATCCTACCTTAATCCTGCCTTAATATTTTACTCAGACGGCCATCTTCTTTGTAAGCATGTTTGGTTATTTTTTTAACTGGTTCTGAACGCTGCAAAGCACTGCCTATACTAATAACGACCGAGAGGGGATCATAAAGAATGTGTTGCTTGCTTGGAAAGCTAACTTCACTAAATCTCATTATGGTGTGTTGCATGGGCTGATGTATGTTGATCGGTCGAAATGGTAATGGGCAAAATAGGATGCCAAACATAGGAATAAAAGTTTCATATAAAAATAACCAGCTTATTTTTCCAAGAGCTACATTTGCGAATGGTTAGTTCAGTTGCTGATGTTGCAGAAACGTTAATGCTGAGTGTCTGATCGGCTTGCTTCTTCAACAATGATGGATGAAGTACTGACATTGCAGTCAAAGGCATGCTTGGCAGACTGATGGAGGAAGTTTTCCTGTCAGATAGCAGTTGAAAGACAGCTTAGTGAACTGCAGTGTTTGCTGTGTTTTGGTGGAACAAATACTACAATTTACACACTTTATGATTATTTATTTATATATCGCCCATTTTCCTTTTCCTGGTCGACTTCACATATACGATTAAACTTGCTATTGAAGCGTTGGGCCCAGACCATAGCGTTGATGTGACGCTGTCAAACCTGGTTGCCGTTGTGTCTCAGGGTGTCATAAAGTTGAATAGAATGTTGTTTCTCTACTGATGAAGACTGGTGATGTAGAAGCATCTTCCATTACTTATTCGTCCATTCAACCACCTGTGAGACAACGATAGACACCTTCTGTGAGAGCTAGAAATCTCCATAGTTTAAAGCCCTTTTACCTAACTTGGAATGCCCTTGCGGGAAAAGACGTAAAAATCGGCAACTGTGTTTTCTCAGCCAGAATGTCATGACTGAAAAAGTTTGCTGTCAATCAGACTTGAACAACTCCAAGTTGACAAGTTGTTATGAAGTCGAGGTCTCCGCAGTACATTTTATAGATCAAAGAGCTGACCCAAATGAACCTGTCACCTGCACAAGTTGAAATTGAGAGCGTCGGTGACATTCTCTGTATCTCCCTTTCTTTTCATGCATTTGTGTCTCTTTCTCTCTCTCTCTATCTCTTTCTTTTTCTACCTTTCCTTCTTTGTCTGCAGTGAGGGGTTTGAAATCAGTTTGGTGTTTGCATTGTGTACGCGACGGCTCGTGTTAGACACAGCTCACCAACTCAACTTTGAGTAAATATGTTTTTTCTGCATAAATAAAATTTATATTTTTCTATATATAAAATGGTTTGTTTCCTCATTACAAGCCTTCCATTTCCAGTGATTGTACCAGCTAGAATTAATTCTCAGGATAATTCCCATCAAATACCCAACTGGGTCTGAACCCCTTATGTTAAAGGGGATGTGCATATCGTTTAGTCTGGAGAGCTAGTGTGGTACCGTGCCAGGATGAAAGACCCCTTCCAGAAAAGTCCTCACGGCGTGGACACACTAAGTTACACGTGTTGTTACTTTGTTTTAATTAGTAAATGCTTGTATTAGAACACATTATCGTTCCTGTAACCCCCTCACATAGAAGACAGTTATACATAAAATAATGGACAACAATTAAAGTTATCGATTGTTACAATAGTTTTTTATTGTTTGCATAAAGTGCATAAAAATAAAATAAAGAAAGAGAAATATTTTAAATCTATACAAATTGTTAATAAATCAAAGTTATAAACTTTCTGAAGGTCAATTCAATCACATTATCTTTTCATATGTACTTCAAGTACTCAGCTCATTTGACCTTCTATTGAATACACTTTGAAGTTTGAAAATTGCAGAAATATCATGTACTTGTTGTTATAAACTAATATTACATTCATATAACAGTGGTTTAGAGTTAAATTAACACTATTTGTAATATTTTATGTTTAGGTATAAATCAATTTTACACGATATCCTAGTTATATATTATTCTATATTTACTCTTCATTATCTCTAAATTAATCAATATGTATGACCAGTTTTCGTGTGTCAGTGTGTATTTCTTGCACCAATCTAACTATGATAATAACAAATTGAACTATTATTTTTATTGACTATTAATCGAATATTTATTAAGATTAAAAAATGCAATAGTGTAAAATTAAATTGAAATTTGAAAAAATCCCATTCTAAAACATTATTTAATTATGAAATTAAATTCACCAGAATGTATTTCAGTTTATTCGTAAACAAGTCAGCCATTTTAATATTTCGTTAATAGTTGAATAAAAAGAGAATGAATTACTTCATTGCTCTTCAAAATTTGAAAAGAATTTGGAAGCATTTAAAAACTGTCGAATAGAAAATCATTTCTGGCTTTAAAATTAAAAAGATTGAAACTTTTGAAATTAATTTACATTCAATAATTTTATAAAGTTTAAAACATTACAATAACAATATTAGTTTTAGTTTTATAACAATCTGGTTCAATTAATAATGTAAGGATCAAACGATACTGTAATAATACGATTTAACTTTAAAAATCCTATTTAAAAAATAATAATTTGATAAACAAAAAACGTCATAATTTTAAAAAGTAATCTATATATATATATATATATATATGAGTATATGAAAGGATAAAAATAATCCGACGGTATGAAATTAAAAATGGAAAAGCGGAAGACCTTTTCGCTCAACGTTTCGCCCAAATTTCACGTGGGCTTTGTCAAGAGCGGACGAAGAATACAAAAATGACAAAAGACCTTTTTGTATTCTTCGTCCGCTCTTGACAAAGCCCACGTGAAATTTGGGCGAAACGTTGAGCGAAAAGGTCTTCCGCTTTTCCATTTTTAATTTCATATATATATATATATATATATATATATATATATATATATATATATATTATTTTTTTTAAGTCAGTTGGATTTTCCAACAAAAACTTTAAAAATAATGCAACGAAAAAATGTTATTTCAATTAAAATTTAATAGTTAATATTTTCACATATATATGGATGGAAATTATATATTAAACTTAAATTATGCTATAAAATATTTTGCAATTAGAATGTTGTATTATGACAGGAGAATACTTTTAGATTTAAATGTAGAATCAATTGTATTAATTTAAAAAAATTATGTTTATCTTCTATTGTGTGCAGTCTAATAGCATTACTATTGCATTGTGCATCAGGACTACTTTTAAGTCAATTTCAAAATTTGTTTCGAGAAAATGATAAAAATAAATATGAAAACTACAACATTCTTCTAACCCCAACCCCACACAAATTTTGTTGTGTGTCTAACTGTGTCAATTGCCTAATACCCGAAATTCTACTCCTAATTACTGATAATGGCATTATTATTATTATTATCATTATTATTATCATTATTATTATTATTATTATTATTATTATTATTATTATTATTATTATTATTATTATTATTATTAAATTAACCATTGTTAATCATTTTAATTACATTAGTGTCATAACATTAGTACTACTAGTTAAGTGGAGTTGTTAGTAGCGGTGATAGTACATATAAGTGATAGTAATAGTTGTCTAAAGAATGGTCTGTTCGTATTCTTCCAGTTCCATATTCATAAATAATATTCATAAATAATAGCCGATATAGACAGCAGAAAAGCATGATTATATATGCATCTCTGTATTCCAAGCATTTGGTGAGTGCCCATTGCCACCACCACCAGCAGTAGCAGCATTATATGCCGGTTCAACATGGATTGTTTGTATTTCCGGTGTGTTTTCTCCTTTTTTCTGTTTCCTCTCATGCACTTTTTCCATTACTTTCTCCTGTTGTTGCACTTTGCTTTTGTCCAACCTATCAGAATTGAAAGAAAACCTGCATTCATTATGACATTAAAGTAAAATAAGGTTGAGAACCCCATCAAAACATGTTACGGATGTGCATGACAAAGACGAAACATAAATACAGTAATCAATTATGCAAGTGTGCCCGTAAGCGTGACCACTGAAAGTAGGTCACTTTTGTTTCTTTTTCACACTTCATTTGAGTTCGGGGTGCATGATTCATCTAATGGATACTGCCGATGACTGTGGAATCAGCCTTATCTCTTTCGATCTTTTGGTGATAACTTTGCTTATTT